>JAIFZK010000145.1:10000-586609 GCA_027481765.1 Tenualosa thibaudeaui | reverse complement strand
TAAAAGCAAACTGCATAGCACCGAAACAAAACTCTTTTTCTGATATAAACTCCTAATTACTTATTCATAGTAAGTAAGATATATTCATTTTGATCTCAATATGCTGTGCTCAGTAAGGGGCTTGTAAGGTGGTAGTACAACATAATGAAATAGACATAATTAGGACTTATTTGGACAGTATTAGGTACTCGTAGTTTTGGGTTTTGTTCCAATGGATAGACCATCTTCACTAAATATTATTGAAGGAGAATAGCTAGAAGAATTGAAGAGCTAACTTACTAACTGCAAATAAACAGTAATTCGGAGTTTACATTGGAGCAATTCTTAGTTAATGGTCTATCATGGGTAGAATAAGGTCATGTAGAATAAGGATAATAGTCAATATAGAATATGTGTACCCTAATCTAACATGTTACCTGATTTCCTTAGCCAGGTATTTTCAGAAGATGATTTTCAAAATGACCAACATGACAAAGCAACAGCAACAAAGGAGTTTTAACTTTTGTGAAATGAGAGTGCTATGGAGTTTCTCTTGTCTTGGAGTTTCTCTTGTCATGGAGTTTCTCTGGTCCTGGAATATCTCTTGCTTGTTTGTAGATTGTATTATTGCTATCGGTATTAAATTATTATCCATACAATATCCTGCTAGGCTAAACATGCAAACAGTGACATTATGCTAAACTACAGTCAGACGGTGTACATCATTCACTCCCCTTCATTCACATTAAATATTCCTCAGGCGTTTGTCTCATCCCAACATTGTGCGGATGCTGGCTGTAGCCAGAAGTGAGACACAGATCCTCATTGCTAATGAGTACATCCATGGTGCCAATCTGCATGAGGTTCTTTATCAAGACATTGCGGAGTCACCCAAGGACACCATCATGGTGGGGCATAATATTATCTCTAAATATCTTAAAAGTACCACTGATAATAATAACAAAATGATGGTGGTATTCAAAGAAATATTGTTTAATTACACTTTCAGTTGGAGGACAAGGATAAGCTATCTGTGGCTTTGGATATTGCCATGGCTGTTGAATACATACATGAAAAACAGATCATCCACCAAGATCTGAAGCCAGCAAATATAATGGTAAGTATCACATAGACTAATGTTCTTTCAGTCTAAGTCAATGTGAGGAACATTTAGTTGATATTAGAAAGTATTTGAATTAAGTTTTTTCATTGTTTCTTACTCTTCTAAGATTGCAGCTGATACCAGAAAGGCCTATGTCACTGACTGGGGCATGGCAAACTGCAAGGTGACCATATCAATAACATTAGGAAGCCCACTGGGAGGAACCCCTCCCTACATGGCCCCAGAGTGCCTGGTAGAGTGTGAGGAATGCAGCACCATGTCAGACATGTGGTCTCTAGGGATCACTCTTCTGGAGATGTTCACCAACTCTGAGCCCTGGACAGTCAGTAACCCTGGAGAAATACGAAGGCTTCTTCATAAACGCCAGAGTCCTCATGCTCTGGATAAACTACAGCCTAATCTTCATTACATTGTAAAACCACTAATAGAATATGAGCCAAATTCTCGCATGAATGCCAAAGATCTAGTGGTATTGTTGTGGTATAAGTCAAAAGTTAATGTCAGTTGATGTCAAAAGTAATATCTGCAGGAACATTCTAGTGAAAGTTAAGATCTTTTAAATCTATCATATATTTGTATAATTATTTCTGACATGATAAATGTTTAAAGAAATGATGTTCAAAAAGCAAGTGCAATTACAGGACTGTGACAAAGTGACAATCCTCCAGATGATGAAGAATGCTGCACTGAGAGAATGTCTACTCTCTGAGAGAGACTCTGTGAAGGCCAAATACAGTAATGTACAAATACCTCAGTTCAGTAAAATCAAACCACATGGACTATGGAGATCAGTGAAGGTAGTGAAGAGCCAGGCAATCAATTAGCCGAGTGTTTGCACTATTTTTAGTGTTTTGTATATTACAATGGCTTTATCTTGTTTAATTCCCAAATTGTCGCAGACATTTTATATATTTTTTTTTCCTTTACATATAATATTATAAAATAAAAAAAATATTATTTTATTAATAAAAATATTATATATATATATATATATATATGTGTGTGTGTGTGTGTGTGTGTGTGTGTAATATAATAATGTATGTAATATATAATCATATTATAACATTATTTTTTTAATGTTCATAGAAAAGCTGGTGAAAAGTGTTTTATGGTAAGTCACAATAGTGTCCAGTGGTATAAAGCAATAGCATATTTTTCCATAGGGTACTTTCTGTGTAGTCGTCAGTACTTTTTCAGGAAGAGATGTTATGAAGATGTCCCAGCTCAGTTGAATATATTAAAATCACAAAATCTTAACAATCTTAAAATCTGGTTCTGCACCATCGTGAATGAGGAGAGGGGTGTGTCTGGGATGCCACACACCACTGTTGAGCCCTTTGGAGGTCATGAGGATAATCCACTCAGACAGGTTAAGGAGGGAGTCTCCTTTAAAACCTTAGTCAAATGCTGCCAATGCTGTTTCCACTCAACTGTGAAAGAATGGCTTTGTGGGTACATCATGTTGTTTGTTTTGTTTGTTTGTTTTGGGGCCTTCTCCAGTCAGCTGTGCATTGCTGTTGTATCCATGTTGAATCACAACACTCAGGCTTTGATAGCGAATGGCTCAAGCTAAGCACCAGCCATTTAACTTGCATGATTTAGGCACAAATGTGAGACCTTGAAGTCTACTGAAGAAGTTCGCTGGTTCAGTGAAGATCCTATAAAACAAGTCAGGTAAATTGATGGAACCACAAATTGAGCAACACATATAGACAGAGAACTGAAAGATATGTCACCTCTAGGGCAGAGGAAGAGCCATACAGTATCATAAGAGTCAACACAACCTGACAATGATTAACAATGGATTATCATTTAGTGGAGCTATTAAATCTGTGTTACTTCAAAATTCCTGGGACATATTCAAGGAAGTCCTGTTCTTCTAAGCAGGTATGTTACAGATTTTAATTTGCAAGTCTTAACTTAATAGCCTACGTATATCATCTCTTTATAGCCTACTAATATCATATTCTTTCATGTACTTCGATGAATTGAGATCGTAGAGGTTTGAAAAGACCTCTATAGGTTATTTTTTCTTCTGGTTCCAATCTGAATTGTGAGTGTAAATAATAGAAATTTTTCTGACTGCTCCCTGTTTTTAAATGTAGAAACTGCACAAGAATAGCCTTTCAGTTGCCAAATATTATGTAGTCACGTAGTCAATGTCTAATACATATGGCTATATGGTTCCTCACTGAACACGTTAACATGCTAACATTACTTTGACTTTGGACTCAGGAGAGAGTCAGATTCATTTTATGTTGTGATAAAGAACAGAGATATATTTTCCCATATAAACAAAAGTACAATATAGTAAAATATTGCTCCTTAATTTCCTACATGATAATGTATCTATATATCTCACACCTACAATAGATTTGGTCTAAGTTCACCAGATCTATCTCTATTCCTCTTTCCACTCCCCTTCCACAATCGGCACTTCCTCTAAACTTGACTTTCCAGGCAATCAGGCAATCAAAACAGCCATGGGGCATCACTGTGCCATTGCTACATTTCACTTTTGACAGGATGCTTTTTTCATAATGTGTGTCATTCTTCATCCATTGATCAGTAAGGCCATAACATTCCTCTTTGCCTATGGAATAGCATTACTGTATATCTGGAGAAGACATTATTGCTTTATGGTTTATCAGAACAAGTCTGTACATATGCTTCATCAGTTTAATTATGCCACCAATATCATTTTCTTGTGCCTCAATTGTAGAAAGCTATACAAAAGATACAATTTGTACAGTTGTTTCTGCATTTCACCAATGGCACTGTGAAAATGTTTTTCTTTTCCACATGTGTTGAAGTTGTTAGGTGTTAAGGCTGTCTTCAATTCAGTTCAATTAAATTGTATTTTATTTATATAGGTCTATACAGTTTTACATGACTATTTAGAGAAAAGTCCTGGTCAATAATTACCCCGTGATCTTTAACGTTTGTGTTACATGACAGTGAAAGGCCACTGAGTAAGTTGTGGTGAGGAGGTAGAATGTTCAGCTGTTTAGGGCCAATCATCATGACTTCAGTTTTATCAGAGTTTAAATATAGGAAATTATTAGTCATCCAGATTTTAATGTCTTGGAGGCAGACATCAAGTTTAGTTATTGGCAAGCCTGTGTAGTAGGATGCCATGGTCAATAGTGTGGAAGTCAGCACTAAGATCCAATAGGATTAATAGTGATATCTATCCATTATCAGATGAGATAAGATACTGAAGACTTTAACTAGGGCTGATTCTGTACTATGATTTTTTCAAGTATTTCTTGGATATGGGTCGGTAGTTAGCCAGGACATCAGGATCCAGGTTAGGTTTTTTAATAGATGGTTTAATAACAGATGTCTTGAACAATTCAAGTTTAGTGGCACACAGCGAGTCTGTGTGGCTTACTATGGGCCAATTCTTTCTTGTTTTCTAGTTTTCTTTTAAATGGTGCACCGGTGTTGAATGTGGAGTGTAGTACATTTGCAACTTTATCAGTTAATTGATCTACTCGGCTTAATGTAGTGTAGGCCTATATTGGGTCAGTAAAGGGTCGAGGAGAGAGGACATTTTTGCTATGAAGTCATCTGTAGTTTTGGGAGTTGTTTCGAGTGTAGTTGTAAATGAAGTCAGGTGATAGTCTACTGTGATTTTTAAAGTTATTAAGTAGTGGTCAGTTAGTGCAGGGTAAGTTGTTCTATTTGTACTCCATAGATTAGTACAAGATCAATGGTGTTGTTACCTTGATGTGGAGGTGTATTTACATTTTGGTAGAAGCCAATGTGATTGAGTAGAAATTGAAACGCAATTGCCAGGGTATCATTTGTAACATCCATGAGGATATTAAAATCACCTGATATAATTATATTTTATGTTATCTGTGTAATAGCTAGAGAGGACAGGAAGTCAGATTATTCTATGTAGGAATTCAGTGTAGGGGCCTGGAGGTCTATATAATGTTACAATTGTTAAGGGTTTAGCACAATTTCTGTCTGGAGGAATCAAGTTATGGACAAGAACCTCAAAAGCTTTAGAAGTAGCTTCATTAAGTGGGATGTATTCATCAGGTTCTAGCCAGGTTTCTGTCAGACAAAGTATGTCAATTTCATTATCAGTAATAAGTTAATTTATTAAAGTTGTCTTTGAGGAGAGCGAACAGATATTTAGTAAGCCAAATTTTAGTTCTTCTTCTTCACCTCTAGTGGCTTCTATTGTGCCCCTGTGCCGTTTGGTTTGATATGTCTTTGTTTTGGTAATCGTGCGCCCCACACCCTGCCTCTTACTCTGCACTGATTTTCTCCGCCATTTCCTGATTGCCTACCTGAACTGTTTCAGTAAAGGTGTCATGTGATCTACAGGATTACCCTGTGTATTTATACTGGCTCCTATGTGGTTGCCTTCACTGAGTCTTTGTGGTGTTGCTGGTGAGTGATAAACCTTGCTGTCGTCTTTACTGTGATTCTGCACAGTTTTTGATCTTGCTTTTGGAACTCTCTTCTCAGGGCTAAGTTTTGATTTTTGAGTTTTGCTTGGACTGTTTTTTGCATTCTGTTTACTAAACCTTCTGGATCTGTTTCCTTGAGCATTTTTGACTTTGTCTTCTGAGTTTCAAAGTTTATGTTAATAATCCGCATTCCTCTCTGCATTCTGCAATTAGCTAAGTAAGTTTGTAATTTGTCTACCACTCTATGGGTCTAGGTTTGACAAGGTTGAGGTTTCCGACAGAAATGACACATTTCTTTTGAAGAGTACGTCTGGGAATTATTATTTATTTCTTTATCCAGCAGATGCTTCTTGTTCTGGTCATGTCATGGGATGATTATGAAACATAATCATGACACATTAGGTGTCATGAAGTTTATGCAAGCCTATTGTTAATATGTCCCTACAGATCACTACCACAAGATAACATTCATAGCCATGCTCTTATTATGCGATGCAGAAGCCCAGTGAATATCATCAGTACAAAAACTGACATCCAAAAAATACATTATTGTGTATTCTATGTGCCTGTGCGTGTGTTTGTGTGTGTGTATGTGTAGGCCTACATATTCAGCAATAATTCAGCACTGAAAAATATAAGTGACACTGATAATCAGTTTTAATTAGCACATGCAAATGAGATATCATACCATTCACAGCTTTTCTATAGAATCTTTTTGTAGAAGTAAGTTGTTTGTTGAGAATGGAACAGAATAAACAGCCATAGTGACATACACTATTGTAACAGAGTCATCCTCTATCTGCAGTGTTGAGAGGAAGGTGGCACATATCTAAGAATGTACAGAACTAATACTCATATAAATGGTTGATGAGGTGTGCAGATGTAGATCACAGTAAACACACTGTTCTCCCTGCAGAGTGCTACAACAGAACTGACCCCTGTGAGTCAAGATGAGTGCTTTTCAAAAACCAAGTAAGTAAACATACTGTTGGATAAGCATTTACTAGGCCAACCACAGACATTCTTTCTCATTCTCTAGCTCTCTCTCACTCTCTCTCTCTCTCACACACACACACATACATACACACATCCAACTACCATGGGGTGATAGGGCTAAACATGGTAGATTTGTAAATGATCAATGGCATTGTTGGTAGCCACTTGCTGTTACATGTCATTTAAAAAATAATTTTAAAAAAAGCTAAAAGCTAAAAAGGCATAAAGTGAGATCATTTTCCTAACCAGATGTGGTGTCTCCGGCTAAGCGAAGCCTTTTGGTCCATTAGGGATCAAGCCTAAGCACCAGGTTAATTGATATCCAATACTTAGATCTGATGGATTGATTAGTTTGCTAATATGTTCTCACACCTTCTTCAGTGTCAGGTAATGCCCTGACTGTATTTACTCTCAAGTTGCTGTGTGTAAGTCTCATGAAATACTTCTTCATTAGCCCTGTTTATATGAATAGATTTGCTGCCATTCTGATTCAGTTATTCTGATTAAAAATTCTGGATCATCTATTTACATGCAGCAACATTCTATTCCAATCAGACGTTAGTTGTTGTGTGACATAGGCACACATTTAGCCTGTTTTTAAAATCACCTCAAAATGGTACAGTAATTAAAGACGTCTTTTTGGTCAATAAGGTCAATATAGTTGTTCACATAGTTGTTATTGTTTCTAGGTCATTCTGGATATTAAAGGTTTTACAAATAGGCAATATTGTCCTCCCAGCACTATCAGCACAGTGTATGTCTCCAAAGTGACAAGACTCACAGGAGCACACTGCCGATCGTTAAAACCACTTGGTTGCAGCTAGCATTTTGATCCAAGTACAAGATATTTTGTGGGGTGGCTCTATCCTCCCTCCATATGTGGGCAAGCTCTTGTTTTGGCAGAAAGTGTCATGGTACTAGCCTGGACATATCAGCAGCTGCCTCATCATCAAGGACACATAAGTCATTAATCTTCATGCTATCCCAGCACCCACACCTGTAATGTGAGTGAGCACAAACAGCCTGTTGTGCCAACTGCCCACATTGTGGACTGGTCCAGCTACCTTGATGTTGTCTTTGTTCCTTAGGAAACTTTCAAATAGCCCATGCAAGAGCCACCGGGGCAGCTGAGGCCTACTGGTTAAGTCTGTGAAGAAATGCAACCTTTTTGTTTAACAGAATACCATGATTTCTTTTTCCAGGTGGAGTTCCACATATCTCAGACATGAGGATTGTGCTGCTGGGGAACAGAAAGGCAGGGAAGAGTTCATCAGCAAACACCATCCTGGGCAGAAAGGAGTTTGATACTGTAGGGAGAACAGCTGAGTGTGTGAAGAGAGAAGGAGAAACAGCAGGGAGACACATCATCATAGTGAAGGCACCAGGATGGTGGAAGAACTACACTATAGAGCAAACTCCTGAACGTGATAAACAAAAGATTGTCCTCAGTGTGTCTCTGTGTCCCCCAGGACCCCATGCTCTACTCCTGGTTATTGATGTGAGTAAGTCATTCACAGAGACACACAGAAGAGCAATGCAGGAACACATGGAGCTTCTGGGTGAGAGAGTCTGGAGTCACACTATAGTGCTGTTTACCAAAGGGGACTGTCTGGGAGACACAAGCATTAAGCAGCACATTGAGACTGAAGGAGAGGCTCTGCAGTGGGTTGTAGAGAAATGTGGGAACAGGTACCATGTAGTGAACAATAAGAAGAGTGATGGTGGCCAGGTGACAGAGCTGCTGGAGAAGATAGAAGAGATGGTGGCAGGAAATGCTGGTCTTCATTTCAATTGTGATGCAAAGATTTTAAATGAGCTGAATGAGAAGAAAAAGGAAGAAGTGAGAAGAGCAGAGGAGAGGAAGATGAAAGTGCAGAAACAGAGAGAGTCTCTCAGATCATCAGCAGGTGAGAGAAATATTTAACTGTTGATTCTATATGAGTACATGCACATGATCCAACTCTTCTCTACCTCATCATCTCTCTGTCCTCTAGTCTCTGCCTCTGTCTCTCACTTTCTATGTTGCTCTCTCTCTCTCACACACACACAAACACACATACAAAACACAACCATTAGGTGGATCGTAATTGTATTACAGAAAAGGAAAATCACAGAATCACGGAAAAGTACATCAGTGTCTCACATGATGTCCAGTGTGTTTCACAGAATGGCATAATTCCAGATTCCTGGTTTCACTCCATGATGATTGTGCTGCTTGGAGGTTGTGGGGGTTGTTAACACAATGCACTCTCACACAGTCAGGCTTTTAAAGGGCAATGAGAGAGGCTTTGATTATGCACTATACATACATTTTTAAAAAGAAATGGCCAGAGCAGTTCTTTGTCTTTGAACTTGGCATTTCCCGTTTAGGCGTGCTGCACATGCTAGTACTCCCTCAATTAGCCTCTCAGTGAGTTTTATGTAAATCAGGTCTGCTCTATTCTGCTTTAAGTCTGTTCACTTTCAGCAAGTTTGATATTGTATCCATTTGACGTGTTGAAATTGTAAACATACTCTAAGTGATTGTTACTAAAATATCTACACAACCTTCAACAGATGAGGGGCCATGAGATTGTCAGGCGCAGATCTGAGAGGCAGAAGAACATTGCACAGCAGGACCTCAGAAATAATGCGTAGTCTATGATGCTACTGGATATGTGTGTCTGTGGAAGTTCTTCTGTATGTGATACTGTGTATAAACACACTGCTCTTAATTAATATGATAATTCATTATGCAGGTGGTGATTTTAGAATCTCAGACATGAGGACTGTGCTGCTGGGGAACAGAAGAGAAGGGAAGAGTTCATCAGGAAACACCATCCTGGGCAGAAAGGAGTTTGATACTGTAGGGAGAACAGCTGAGTGTGTGAAGAGAGAAGGAGAAACTGCAGGGAGACACATCACTGTAGTGGAGGCACCAGGATGGTGGAAGAACTACACTGTAGAGGAAACTCCTGAACGTGATAAACAAGAAATTGTCCTCAGTGTGTCTCTGTGTCCCCCAGGACCCCATGCTCTACTCCTGGTCATTGATGTGAGTGAGTCATTCACAGAGACACACAGAAGAGCAATGCAGGAACACATGGAGCTTCTGGGTGAGAGAGTCTGGAGTCACACTTTAGTGCTGTTCACCTATGGGGACTGTCTGGGAGACACAAGCATTGAGCAGCACATTGAGAGTGGAGGAGAAGCTCTGCAGTGGGTTGTAGAGAAATGTGGGAACAGGTACCATGTAGTGAACAATAAGAAGAGTGATGGTGGCCAGGTGACAGAGCTGCTGGAGAAGATAGAAGAGATGGTGGTAGGAAACGGGGCCTCCCCTTTCCAGTTCAAACATAGCATTGAGTTCCACCCCAATCGTTAGTATATATTGTTATACTAAGTTATACTTTCAGAGAAATTAGTTAGAATATCCCTTTATAGTTCCACTGATATCAGTATAATGTTACAAATGTGTTGTCTTTTTGTATGTATGTTTGTACAGTTGAAGAACACATACCTGATCACAGCTCTGGGAGCAGCTCTGGCTATCACTCAGCGTCTGATCTCACAAAGACCAAAACACACCTGTCTGTGGCAGCCTCCACTCAGAGCTCTGGGTATGGAACCGGAGAGACAGAGAAGAGTGGAACTGGACACATAGGAATTGTGATCCAAAAAGTCCGAATACATGGAGGTGGTGAGGCTACTCAAAAGGATGTCAAATTGAGACCAGTACATGAGGAAAGGCCTTCACTAAAAATACAAGGTTACAGTATATCTTAATTTTACGTTTCATTTAGAAGAAAAGAAAAGAAACTCATTATAGTATATGATATTTGCCAGGAAGAGGCAAATATCTAGTATATGGTATTTGCCAGGAAGGGGCACGCAACATATAATATCACTTATAGTAAGAAGGTAGATATATTAAGTTTCAGTGAGAGAAAAGATGCTGGAATTTCTCAGTGATTACAAATGCATTACATTTATTTATATTTAACAAAATTGGATTTCACCTAAAACTTTTTCTATGTTCTCATGCTTCTAGACCGCCTGAAGAAAATTCCTTTTGTAGATAAATCCACAATAACCGTGAATGACAAAGAATGCATTGGAGCAGGTTCCTATGGAAAAGTGTACAGGGGTTCATACCAGGGAGCAGCTGCTGCTATAAAAATAATCTCATTTGAAAAAAGTTCAGCCATCTCAAATGAGTTTGTCATACCTTTGTAAGTGTGAGAATATATTTTAAGATTTTTTGTTTACTTCAAGGAGAGGTATTTGCAATCTTATACTGCATAAACTATGGAAGCATACATATGGAAGCATATAGGTAGTGAAATTAAAAAATGTGAATGAAGTCTGATACCAAATGATAGCCAAATACGTTTTCAAAATACAATCCTACGTTGAACTTTGAATATCAAATTGCAAAAAATAAACATTTGAAAAACTTTCAAATTTCAAAAAAAAAATTCAAATTGAATTGAATATATCATTGTCACTCTGCCTATTAAAATACAGTTGGCATGATATGACTGCAAATTATGTTATTAAATTGCATAGTGAATTGACAATTGCATAAAGTAATGTCTTTTTAAATAACATTACATATTGCATTCCCATTTGAATTTCATTACCCACAGTATATGCTTCCATACTAAACTACTTGAAACGTTATGTAAGAAAAACTCCAAACAACTTTTCTTGACACAGTGTTGGCATGATATGACTGCAAATTACATTATTAAATTGACATGTTTCAGTATCAAGCCTTCCTCAGAGAGTCGTTAGAGAGTTCTCAGAGGGAAAGAGGAAAAAACAGTGGGTTCAATCAGAAGCCTCCACCTGTCAGATGACACTTAAACCTTGGTCCTCATTTAGGCCAAAATGCCTCCCATTAATTCTAAAGCGAGTGATGATTTACTTAGCCAGGTCTTTTCTGAACCATCTCTGGTCAACTTCAGAAGATGATTTTCAAAATGACCAACATGGCGGTGTTACAAACAGACGGTGTACATCATTCACTCCCCTTCATTCACATTAAATTTTCCTCAGGCGTTTGTCTCATCCCAACATTGTGCGGATGCTGGCTGTAGCCAGAAGTGAGACAAAGATCCTCATTGCTAATGAGTACATCCATGGTGCCAATCTGCATGAGGTTCTTTATCAAGACACTTCAGAGTCACCCAAAGACACCATCATGGTGGGGCATAATGTTGTCTCTAAATATCTAAATAGTACCACTGATAATAATAACAAAAATTGACCCGTCTGAAGATGATGATGGTATTGAAAGAAATATTGTTTAATTACACTTTCAGTTGGAGGACAAGGATAAGCTATCTGTGGCTTTGGATATTGCCATGGCTGTTGAGTACATACATGAGAAACAGATCATCCACCAAGATCTGAAGCCAGCAAATATAATGGTAAGTTTCACGTTTCATTTTGGGTCCAGCGAAAACGCAAGTGTAAAGTCATAGATATAAAGCTAGAATGTTGCACTGAGACTATCCATGCAAGTCACATACGATCTAAATCATACAATTAAATAATACTACTTCTATCAAGACTAGAGTAATGTTCTATGTCATCTGTCTTCTGAATGTTCTAATGAGTGTAGAAACTTATTCAAAAATTAAATATAATCCAATTTAATGTTCAGTCATTTTAAGACAAATGTCAGAACAAAGACTAATTTAGCTGATATTAGAAAGTATTTGAATTAACCTTTTTCATTGTTTCTTACTCTTCTAAGATTGCAGCTGATAACAGAAAGGCCTATGTCACTGACTGGGGCATGGCAAACTGCAAGGTGACCATATCAATAACATTAGGAAGCCCACTGGGAGGAACCCCTCCTTACATGGCCCGAGAGTGCCTGGTGAAGTGTAAGAAATGCAGCACCATGTCAGACATGTGGTCTCTTGGCATCACTCTTCTGGAGATGTTCACTAACTCTAAGCCCTGGACAGTCAGTGACCCTGGAGAAATACGAAGGCTTCTTTATAAACGCCAGAGACCTCATGCTCTTGATAAGCTACAGTCTAATCTTCATTACATTGTAAAACCACTGATAGAATATGAACCCAGTTCTCGCATGAATGCCAAAGATCTAGTGGTATTGTTGAAGTCAGTTGATGTCAAAGTAATGTGTGCAGGGACATTGTAAGTAAAGTTGCAAGGGCATAGAAGTTATGATCTTTTAAAGCTATCATATCTTCTTTGTATAATTATTTCTGACACATTAAAATGATAAATGTTTAAAGAAATGATGTTCAAAAAGCAAGTGTAATTACAGGAGTTTGAGAAAGTGACAATCCTCCAGATGCTGATGAAGAATGCTGCACTGAGAGAATGTCTACTCTCTGAGAGAGACTCTGTGAATGCCAAATACAGTAATATACAAACATCTCAGTTTAATAAAAACAAACTAAATGGACCATGGAGATCAGTTAGGGTAATGCAGTGCCTGCCAAATTTTTGTACTATTTTGTTACTATTGTGTTTTGCATATTGCAATGGCTTTATCCAGTTTAATTCCCAAATGTTGTGATATGTAAAGCATTTATTAATAATCTTTCAACATTGCATTATATATATATATATATATATATATATATATATATATATATATATATATATATATATATATATATATATATATATATATATATATATGTTCATGCAAAAGATGGTGAAAGTGTTTTATGGTAAGTCACAATAGTGCCCAGTGGTATTAAGCAATAGCATATTTTTCCATTCGTTACTTTCTGTGTACCACCCCCCAAACCCAACCCCAGCCTTTTATGACCACTATTGAGCTGCTGTATGTGAATAGTAGCAAATGTAGAATATATGAATAAATTACATTTGCACAATAGAATTGTGATTATTTTAAATAAATCATAAGCTGAACACATACCAAAGGACTCCTGTTTGATTTATAATTTAGCTTCAAGGTGAAGTCTGTGTGTTGGTGGTTCTACGGCATTATGAATAAGGAGGATGCCACACACCACTGTTGAGCCCTTTGGAGGGCATGTGGATAATCCACTGAAACAGGTGAAGGAGGGAGTCTCCTTTAAAACCTCAGTCAAATGCTGCCAATGCTGTTTCCACTCAAGTTTTGGGCAGTAATCAACTGTAAAAGAATGGCTTTGTGGGTACAAAGTTTGTTTTGGGCCTTCTCCAGTCAGCTGTGTATTGCTTTTGTATCCATGTTGAATCACAACATTCAGGCTTTGATAGCAAATGACTCAAGCTAAGCACACCATTTTAGAACCTGCATGATTTATTCACAATTTTGAGACTTTGAAGTCTGCTGAAGAAGTTTGCCGGTTCAGTGAAGATTCTATAAAACCAGACTGGTAAATATTATGCAAACACTATTGATGGAACCACAAATTGCTATAGACAGACAACTGAAAAATATAGCACCTCTAGGGGCAAAGAAATAGCCATAAAGTATGAGAACAGTCAACACAACCTGACAATGATTAACAATGGATTATCTTTTAGGGGAGACCATTGAACCTGTACTACTTCAAGATTAAATTCAAGGAAGTCCTATTCTTTTAAGCCGGTATGTTACAGATTTTACTTTGCGAGTCTTAATAGCCTACTTAACTCATCTTCTTACATGTCAAATGTTCTTAGATTAATTGTAATTATAGGTTATTTTGTTTTCTGATGCCAATCTGAATTTTGGGTGTAAACAGTATAAATCGATCTGACTGCTTCCTGTTTTAAGATGTAGAAATTACCCAATCAAGAATAGCACAGGAATATCCTTTCACTCATAAAATTATTATGTAGACATAATAGTCACTGTCTAATACAGGAACATATGGCTATACGGTTCGTTAATGAACACGTTAACATGCTAATACTCCTTTGGCTCGGTTTGGGTGTCACAGATTCACTTCATGTTGTGATGAGCGGAGAAATGATTTGGTACATTTCACCTCTTATAAACAAAAGTACAGCATAGTAAAATTTTGCTCCTTAATTCCCTATGGGATAAAAAAGTATCTATCTATCTCACACCTACAATAGATTTGGTGGTTTGGTGATTTGTTGTTTATCACACCAAGCCTGTACATATGCTATCATCAGTTTGACTATGCCACCAATATGACTTTCTTGTGCCTCAGCAATTGTAGATAGCTATACAACAAATACAATTTGTACAATTGTTTCTGCATTTCACCAATTTTCACGTGTTGAAATTGTTAGGAGTTAAGACTGTCTTCACCTCTAGTGGCTTCTATTGTGCCCCTGTGCCTTTTGGTTTGATATGTCTTTGTTTTGGTAATCATGCGCCCCACGCCCTGCCTCTTACTCTGCACTGATTTTCTCCGCCATTTCCTGATTGCTTACCTGAACTGTTTCAGTAATGGTGTCATGTGATCTACAGCATTAGCCTGTGTAGTTGCCTTCACTGAGTCTTTGTGGTGTTGCTGTTGAGTGACTTTGCTGTCGTCTTTACTGTAATTCTGAGTAGTTTTTGATCTTGCTTTTGGAACCATCTTCTCTGGGCTAAGTTTTGATTTTTGAGTTTTGCTTTGACTTTTTTTGCATTCTGTTCATTAAACCGCCTGGATCTGTTTCTTTGAGCTTTTTTGAGTTTTTGTCATCTGTCTTCTGAGCGTTTCAAAGTTTATGTTAATACATTCTTAAAGACCGCATTCTCTCTGCACTTGAGTTGCCTCATTAGCTCAGTGAGTTGTAACTTGTCTACCACTCCATGGGACCAGGTTTGATCCCTGGCCCAACAGGAATTACACATTTGTTTTGAAGAGTGTGTCTGGGAATTATCATTTTTTCTGTGTCTTTATCCAGCAGATGTTTCTTGTTCAGGTCATGTCATGGGGAAAAAAGCAGAATGAAACATAATCATGCCACTTTAGGTTACATTTTGTCATAAAGAGTTTATGCAAGCTTATTGTTAACATCTTTCTGCAGATCAATACCACAAGATAACATTCATATCCAGAAAATGAATCAAAATATTTTCTCTCGCCGTTCAGCCAAAGGTAAACAAAATAACTAATCTTCACATCTTTTCATTTTTATATATCTATTGGTATTAACTAATTAACTAATTATTATTATTATTATTGGTATTAACTAATTAACTAACTATCTATTGGTAGTATCTAAAAGCAAAATGTGGAGAAACTCTGTTTCTGTGAATACCAATGTGTATTACGTTACGTACCTCTGTTGTTCCAAATGTTCGTTTTTGATTGCTCTTCAATGTTTATCAAATGTTACAATGTCATTGATGGAGTAACTTACCTTCCTTTTGATCCAGGTAATGTACCACACATGTCACACATAAGGATAGTGCTGCTAGGATACAGAAATGCTGGGAAGAGTTCATCTGGAAACACCATCCTGGGTAGTGAGGTGTTTGGTACTTCAGGAAGAACAGCTGAGTGTGTGAAGAGAGAAGGAGAAACAGCAGGGAGACACATCACTGTAGTGGAGGCACCAGGATGGTGGAGCAGTAAATCTGTAGAGCAAACTCCTGAACGTGATAAACGAGAGATTGTCCTCAGCGTGTCTCTGTGTCCTCCAGGACCCAATGCTCTATTACTGAACATACGAATGGACTCCCCATTCACAGAGACATACAGAAGAGCAGTGCAGAAACACATGGAGCTTCTGGGTGAGAGAGTCTGGAGTCACACTATAGTGCTGTTCACCTATGAAGGAAAGTTGGGAACTACAAGAATTGAGCAGCACATTAAGAATGGAGGCGAGGCTCTGCAGTGGGTCATAGCAAAATGTGGGAACAGGTATCATGTTTTAGACATTAAGAAGAGAGATGGTACCCATGTGACAGAGCTGCTGGAGATGATACAAGAGATGGTAACAGGAAATGGTAGCAATCATTTTCACATTGAAAGAGGGATCTTGGATGACATGACAAAACAAAAAAAGGAAGATGCCAGAAGAGCTAAGGACAGGATGAAAAATGTACAGAAGCAGAGATAAATCCTCAGATCATCAGGTGAGAGAGGGAGCATTTACTTTCTCAGCAAAATGGGTTCTACAATTTATAATTGCTCACAAAACTAGGCCTCATTTCAGAAAATGTAAAGCATCTCAAATGCTTTTGAAAGCCACAGGCAAACATAATTCCGAAGTTTGAAGCTGTTGTTGTTATTGTTGTTACCATGTTACTGTAAATTCACAATTTACAGCATGTGGATATACTGTAGTAGATATCGTATTGCTTTAAGCATATCTATAGCAAAGGTTTTAAAGCTTGTGTAGTGTTATACACCCTGTTTCCAAAATGTGATAACTCTCACACAGGTGGCATACCACACATTTCACATATGAGGTTTGCTCTGTTGGGACACAGCGAGAACGAGACGAGATCGTCAGTAAACACCATCCTGGGAAGAAAACACACCTCAGCAAGAACAACTGAGTGTGTGAAGAGAGGAGAAACATTTGGAAGACAACTCACTGTAGTGGAGGCACCAGGATGGTGGAGGACTAAATCTCTGCAGAAAAATCCTGAACATGATAATCAAGATATTGTCTACAGTATGTCTCTGTGTCCTCCTGGACCGCATGCTCTGCTACTGATAATCCGAGGAGACTTTTCCTTCACAAATATACACAGAAGAGCAGTGCAGGAACACTTAGAGTTTCTGGGTGAAAAAGTCTGGAGTTATACTCTTGTTCTCTTCACCAGAAGGGACTGGCTGGGAGACACAAGCATTGAGCAGCACATTGAGACTGAAGGAGAGTCTCTGCAGTGGGTTGTAGAGAAATGTGGGAACAGGTACCATGTTGTGGACAATGAGAAGAGTGATGGTGGCCAAGTGACAGAGCTGCTGGAGAAGATTGAGAGGATGGTAACAAGAAACAAGGGCTGCCATTTCCGTAACAGTATTCAGTCTCCCCCTGATTGTTAGTATAGAATTTTTTCCACCATCGATTTAAGAGGATTGACTTGTGGGCCTATAATAGCCTATAGAATACAGTCAAATGTATTTATACTATTTTGGTTAAAGTACTTATTTCAGTCCTCTAAGAAAATTTTTATTAACCATATGCTGTGAACAACTTTGGATATAGACATCTTCTTATTTTATAACAATGTATATACACAGTGAAAGAAAACTCTGAGAGCAGAAGGGGAAGTTCAGGGTACCACTCTGCTGAAATCACCCCTCAATTAGCGACTGCAGCTGCCTCAACTCAGAGCAGTGGTTATGGAACAAATCAGGCTGGGGAGAGGCCAGGGTCCAGAGAGATGGTCAAGAAGAGCACACAGACCAGACCTGGTGGAGGTGGTCAGGCTGTACAACAAGACCTCCCCAAACCAAAACCCCCCGAAACACCTGATAAAGAATGTAAGTTGCAGTTAGTGTGAATTAATGTGACCAGACCACTGAGATGAAAATCAGGGACATTTCCATCAAAAATCATATTTCTACAGTTAATCTTATTAACATAAGTAATGTTTTAGCTTCAAAAATCTGGGACCAAGTGGGTTTTTTGCATTTTACTGGGAACAGACAACTAAAAATGGGAACTGTCCCCATAAGTCTGGGACATCTGGTCACCATAGAGTGAATTTCAGATAGCTTCTTTCTGAACATGTTTATATATTTTTTTCTCCTACGTAATGAATCAGAGCAGTCAATCATTGTGACAATGAATAGAAAATCATGGCTGCTTCGCAGGGTGGAGTTTTCCAAAACTTTTCAAGAGAATAATAACATAATTATTATATTATTAATATAATGTAAGATAATCAATCATAATTAATCCTTTAGAATTAGCTATTAATCAATCTTAATTAAACAGAATACGCTATTTGACATTAGCATAAGACTGCCATTTCAATAAGGTTTTTCTGTTAATCAAACTGCGTAATCATTCAAGCACAGTTGTATACAGTCTTAGGGCTGGGACCATACAAAGAATTTCTATGTATTATGTACACAGAAAAAAAAAATCACAAGTACTAACATGGATATTTGTATCATCTTTGGTATTTTTCTGTTCCTTTCTTTTAGTTTTTCGAATGAAAATTCCCTTTGTGGATGGAAATGCAATTGCTGTGAATCAGGGGGAAAAAATTGGACAAGGCTCCTATGGAAGTGTTTACCGGGGATCATATCAAGGAACTCCTGCTGCTGTGAAGATAATTCCTATAGGGGATAATAAAATAATTGCCAATGAATTCCTCATACCTGTGTAAGTGTGTGCAGATGGATTAGGTTTACCTCAGATTATATGGATAGCTATGTATAAATGAATATAATTCACAGTTTTTTTTGAATCGCTAACAAGCATTAAACTATACTTTTCCAAAACTCCTAACAGAGCAAAACATCTACATCACACAATTAGCCAAACAGTTAGTTTTCTAATCAAAAGTACATTTTGTTAACAAAACACAGACAGTCTGGCGGCTAAAAATCAAGTCATTCTACCAAACACTAGCATGTGTTGTGTTTATTGACTGCATAGAGCAAGAAAAGTGTCAACCGTATGGCCAGAACAGGCCGAGGTAGCGCAAATTGCATTTAGAGTTTTGAAAATGAGGCTGATATTGAGTCACAACTTTCATGTGGGACACAAAATACATCAGCTGATTGGAGAAGTAATGGTATATGCATGTATAAGTGTAGAGACTACAGCACAGGCATGATGGCTAAGTTAATACATCAACATTTACATTTAAATATCATTGCACACATTATTATCAATCCCTAAGGCAATTCTATATACTATTTAGTTACACATCGATTTCAAAACAAAAATTTTGACATGTTATCATTCAGAAGAGTTAGAATTTACATTACTTTGTTTGTTCTTAGATTGCTGGGGATAACAAGAGGGCCTATCTTACTGACTGGGGTATGGCAAAACTCAAGAAAACTGTGTCAATGACAAGAGGACATCAGCCAGGGGCAAACAGTGGGCCATTCGGAGGAACTCCACCCTACATGGCCCCAGAGTGCCTAGTAGGCTGTGACAGGGCTAGCGCCATGTCTGACAAGCTTCTTAACAAAGAGCAGGCTCCTCATGGTCTAGCTAAGCTACGTCCACCCTTTGTTAATATTGTGAAACCACTGGTGAAATATAAACCAAAATCTCGCATGAATGCAAAAGATCTGGTGATACTCCTGAAGACTAAAGTTGATCTCACTAAAAGATTTGGTTACCAGTTCTAAAAAAAATACAAGATCAAGAGAGATGTGTCTCACGTGTATAATGAATGTCAATATTTTATATGTTTGAACACTAAAACTGCTGCCCTCTAAATGTTAGTTATACCAAAACAAAGATCAGTGATGGAATCCGGCAATGTTGGAATAAGGTGCTTCAACAGTACTGGATTTTTGTGTTCTAAATCTTCTAGACATTATCTTCTATACAGACATTTTCATATTTGTATAGACTCATTAATTGGTTAAACCTACTGTCCAGTTAGGTTGCATTGTCGCAGAATTATTAGTTTCACAATATCCAAACAACAATGTGATATTTTGTTACAGACAGACTTCCTGAACATTTGTGGTTCAGCTTGACATTTAATCTATTCTACTTATCTATTCTATTCTACTCCTCTGGTATATCAAGATTAGGTTGCCTGTTGACCAAGAATTTGAATCCATATGAAATATATGTATGGTTATAAAAATATTGCTTTATTTTACTTGTGCACAGATCTCTGAAATTAAGTGCACTGATGTGTTGATATTTTTAGAAAATTACATTGAAATGAAATATTTACATTGTTAAATCCACATTTGAGACTACAGTTGTCAATAAATAACATCCATCAGTGGAAAAGCAACCAATGTGCACTATGTAACATAGATGTAATGTTGACCACAGAGGCACACAAGTCTTTTTTAAATAACTCAATTTGTGAAGTTGATCACATTGGCTTCTGCCAAAATGTAAACACACCTACACATCAAGGTAACCACACCCTTGATCTTGTTCTGACACATGGAGTACAAATAGAACAACTTACAACCCTACCTCAACACTCTACACTAACTGACCACTACTTATTAACTTTAAAAATCACATTAGACTATGTAGCACCTAACTCAGTCTACTACTACACTAGAAACATAACTCCCAAAACTACAGATGACTTCATAGCAAAAATTCCATCTCTCCTTGAGTCTCTGTTGAGCCAATATAGCCCTGTATTAGAAGGCTCCATGCCAAGCCCAACCCAAGTTGATCAATTAACTGACAGTGTTGTAAATGTACTATACTCCACATTCAACACAATTGCACCACTCAAAAAGAAAACTAGGAAACAAGAAAAAATTGCCCCATGGTATACCACACAGACTCGCTTACTGAAACAAGCTGCTCGTAGACTTGAAAGTAAATGGTATGCCACTAAACTTGAAGTGTTCCACCTTGCTTGGAAAGATAGCTTAAAAGAGTACAAGACAACACTTAACAATGCCAAATCAGCATATTATTCCTCACTTATACACAATAATAAAGATAATCCAAAATTCCTTTTTAACACTATATCCCGTTTAACAAAAAGCAGGATTGAGGTGTCCCATTCCATTCCAATAAGTCTAAGCAGCAAGGACTTCATGGACTATTTTAATGACAAAATTGAATCTATTAGACTTAAAATAAACAACTCCCTTGTAACCTCAAATCCAGTTGGACCACATGTAATGGTTACAGCTAGCTCTAGTCAACCTGTAGCATACTTTGATTCATTCACACCCACCAATATATCAGAAATTACATCTTTGATCTCTTCAGCTAAAGCCTCAACATGCTTATTGGACCCTATCCCAACTGATCTTCTTAAGGCAGCTCTCCCTATGTTGGCTAAGACGATTCTTAAAATTATAAATGACTCACTCATAGCTGGGCATGTCCCAAAATATTTCAAGACATCTGTTATTAAACCATCAATTAAAAAACCAAACCTTGATCCTGATGTTCTTGCTAATTACAGACCCATATCTAACCTCCCATTTGTTTCAAAAATACTTGAGAAAATAATGTCTAAGCAAATCTGTAGCTTCTTAAATGACAATAATATCCAGGAAACCTTTCAGTCAGGCTTTAGAACTAATCATAGCACAGAATCAGCCCTAGTTAAAGTCTTCAATGACCTCCTTATCGCATCTGATAATGGATATATATCAATATTAATCCTACTGGATCTTAGTGCTGCCTTTGACACTATTGACCATGGTATCCTACTACACAGACTTGAACACATGATAGGCATCAAAGACACTACATTAGCCTGGTTCAAATCATACCTCTCTGGTCGATACCAGTTTGTACACACTCATAATGAGTCATCAACCCATACTAAAGTAAAGTTTGGTGTACCCCAAGGCTCAGTGCTAGGTCCCCTGCTGTTCTCCCTATACATGTTACCTTTAGGATCTGTTATAAGGAAACATGGTATTACTTTCCACTCCTATGCTGATGATACCCAGCTTTACCTTTCTATGAAGCCTAATGACTATATGCCAATGACTAAACTTGATGCATGTCTCCTAGACATCAAAACCTGGATGACTAATAATTTCCTTTGTTTAAATTCTGCTAAAACTGAAGTTATGATGATTGGCCCTAAACAGCTGACGAAAACTCTACCCCATCACCAAAACGTACTCAGTGGCCTGTCACTGTCATGTAATGCAAAAGTTAAAGACCTCGGGGTAATTATTGACCAGGACCTCTCTCTAAATAGTCATGTAAAACACATTTCAAAAACATCTTTTTTCCACCTACGAAATATTGCTAAGGTTAGAAAGTTCCTATCCTTTGAGGATGCTGAAAAATTAATACACGCATTTATTACTTCCAGGCTCGATTATTGCAATGCTCTGTTCTCTGGGTGTAGAAATACTTGCATCAAAAACCTACAACTAATACAAAATGCTGCGGCCCGAACACTGACCAGGACTAAAAAATATGAATATATCTCTCCTATACTTGCTTCCCTACATTGGCTCCCTATTAAAAGTCGAATTGATTTTAAAATACTCCTCCTAACCTACAAAGCCCTCAAGGGTGATGCACCAACATATATTAAAGACTTACTTGTCCCTTACCACCCTCCTAGAACCCTAAGATCCCAAAATGCTGGTCTCCTTGTAATCCCAAGAATATCAAAATCTACGATAGGAGGAAGAGCCTTCTGTTACCGTGCACCCCTCCTGTGGAATACCCCCCCCCCCCCCACATTCGACAAGCGGACACTCTCAATACCTTTAAGTCTAGACTTAAAATCTTCCTCTTTACTGTTTCCCATAGTTAGGGATGGTGCATGGCAAATCATCACTTCTCATGGGTCTTTTGGAAGGGACTGCCTCTGCTGTTGCCCCCACTTGCGGGGCATGGCAGCCACTGACCATCCCTGCAGTGGTGCTGGGTTGCCATGCATCATACCTTAGTTATGCTGCTATAGCCTAGTGCCGCCACACAACCATCATGTGTCATGCCGTACAACTCTCTCTCTCTCTCTTTCAGCTCTCTCTCTATTTATATATGTGTGTGTGTGTATGTGTGTGTATTTATGTGTATGTGTATGTGTATGTATGTATATGTATATATATATTTATGTATATGTATATGTATGTATGTATATGTATATATATATGTATATGTGTGTGTGTGTATTTGTATATATGTATATTTATGCGCATATAGGTATGCCCAAATTACTGCTTTCTGCTTTTTGCTTCTGATGTGCGAGCCTGGCCTAATTCACTATTTTCCTCTGTCCACAATTATCTTTGCTGAGTGTCATCCCTGCCTCATTCCGGCGGACTCCTCTCACCCTCCCCTCCTGAGTGGACTACAACCAACACTACGGGAGGCACATCTCACGACCGACTCCCCATCACAGAGGACCTTCCTGGACGCCGACGCTGGGCCCGACTCCCCTTCCAGAGGCTTTGTGATTGACCCCCCCTCACAATGGCAGTGTCAAATGGACCCTTACTGTTACCCCCATGACCCATCTCATTCCTTTGAGTTTGTCACTATGCCTGGCCGCTGCTACATTGTCCAGCCATAATTCCTGATAACCACCTATAGACTGACTACCATGTATTGTAAGAGTGGGATAATACTCTATTATGAACTATTATGAACCTTAGCTAAAACCATAGGCAGCTTATAGTCTGTCATGATTACTACTGATTGTAATTTTTCTGCAAGACCCCTGGCAGTTGGGTTAGCCCCTTGAGTCGTGGATCTGCCCAAGGTTTCTTCCTAGATTAACTGAACATAAGGGAGTTTTTCCTTGCCCCTGTTGCTCTTGGGTGCTCCTTCTGTGAAGCGCCACGAGACAATACTATTGTAAAAGGCGCTGTATAAATAAAACTGAATTGAATTGAATTGAAGTATTTGAAAATTTGGGGGTTTGGAAATGCCCTTTACAAGTACTCTCCCACAAAACATTCACAGACATTCATAAAACTAAACCAGTCTGTTTGCCTTGAACAGTCATCATGTAATGCATCATTTGTGAAAAAGGGTGAGGGCCATATGAGTTTGGAAAAGGAGACACATTACTGTAGTGGAGGCACCAGGATGGCTTCGGCAAACTCCTGAACGTGATAAACTAGAGAATGTCCTCAGTGTGTCTATGTGTCCTCCAGGACCTCATGCTCCACTCCTGGTCATTGATGTGAGTAAGTCATTCACAGAGACACACAGAAGAGCAGTGCAGGAACACATGGAGCTTCTGGGTGAGAGAGTCTGGAATCACACTACAGTATGGTTCACCCATGTTACATGGGCAGGTGTGGAAAGAGAGGAGAGGCTAGTGTGAAGTTATTTTTTTTATTCAGATTTATTTCAGTTGTAGAGAAACCAACTGGTCAATGCTCATTGGACTCATTGAAAACAATATATTTTCGAGAATAACATTAAATAATTTCTTCATTTATTCACTGTAACTTTGGGCAACGTTGTTATGACTTTTAAAATATAACTATCATAAGCTGAAAACATTGAAAACATAGGCCATCGAGCCTATTTTCCACCCAACAAGCACTGCTCCATGATAACTTTTAGCAGCTATTATAATAACAATCTTTGCGCAGCACGTCAGCTGAATTTCCGAATTTGAAGGAAAGACTCATTTTAATTTAATTTAATGTAAATCCATTTTGATATTGTTTACTAGGACCATTTAATCCTTTTCAGTAATCCTGCATGACGTTATTATTATTATTTTATTTATTCTTTTTTTTTTTATTGAAAGGCCCACCTGCAATACCTTGACAGGTACCTGGACGGTCCACAGGTTGGGAATCACTGTTCTAAGTCAAACATTAAAAGATTTACGTTTTCTTGTTTGCCAATGCAAGATACAAAACAAACAAAAGTGGGGCAGCCTGTCCCTCAAGCAAGAGAGAGTGGAGTTTCTTGGGAGAGGTGAGAGCCACCTGTTTAGTTAGGTGCTTGAGTTAAACATAATGCACGTTTCTTTGGACAATGGATACACTAACAAATATACAGACAGAACAAACCTTTTCACACACATGGATACGTGACTTGTCCATGTATGTATGTATGTATGTATGTATTTATATGTTTTCAATGAGTTTATAGAAGTGTCTCCATGAAAGACCTGATTATGAGCACAAAAAAGTATTTCTAAATCTGTCCTTTTGCTAGACATGCCTGAAGTACAATGAAGTGCCAATGAAAGACAAACACTCAACACTGGTCACATTTCTCAGCATCATTTAATGAAACTCAGTTACCCAAACCAGCAAAAATACAAATATAGCATTTCATGATTACAGCTTTACTTTATTGCCAATACATACACTATACAGTCTTTCTGACAGTGAATCAAGGGACAACACTGTCACATTTCATGTTTTAGTCCTTGGGAATTATAAACCAGCCGTGTGATCCTATGGCAAACGCTTCAGATGATTGAGTCAATCACCCGATTTACAAATTACAACAATGATAAATCAAAATGTTTACAAACAATTAGTTAACAGAAAACAACAACATACTTACAGTGATACAGTTAAACATTGGAGAAACTGGAACATCCTTCTGATTTCAGAAGCATATCCAGGTAAAACAGGAGTTGTGGTGCTGCAGGCTAACTGCTCCTGAATGCAACAAAGTTCAAGGGTTCCTACCCCACATTTGATCATCTGATCACAGAAAAGACTAAAGTGACTATACAAACAGTCTGACAGAACTGAGTGTGTAGAAGAACTGCAGGTATGACACACACCAAGACAAAGAGACACAGTGTCTATGTGTGTGTGTGTGTGTGTGTGTGTGGTTTTGTTCATTTGTCCATGAGACTACTAGAGGTTTCCTAATGTAAAGGCACCATGCGCATTTATGGGACTCAGGCAGGATGAATGTTCAGACAGAAACTGAAAGAGAAAAATGTTGCCGTCAGTGTTTGTGTAGTCAGCAGCAGCAGCAGCAGCAGCAGCAGCGGTGGAATTTCATGTTGACTCCAGGTCAAAGGTTAAGGCTTCTGTCTTGAGATCTCATCGACAGTCAGTCTCTCTTGTTTTAAGGCAACCTTGAGAGAAGAGATAGAGTCATATGTTATGTCAGTGTCTATATGCTTTGCACAATTGGGTGTGGGCAAAACTGACATTTACATTTATGCATTTAGCAGACGCTTTTATCCAAAGCGACTTACATTTGTGAACTATCAACTACATCAGGGCCAGTCTCCCCTAGAGCAACTTAGGGTTAAGTGCCTTTCTCAAGGGCACAACAGTGGCAGCTAGGATTTGAACCACCAATTTCCAGGTTACTAGCATACTACCCAGGTTCCTTAACCACTGTCCCTAATGCAACAAAATAGGGGCTTTAGGTAACTGTGTGCACAAAAGGTTGCTTAAGATGAACGTATCAATGTGCCTGTTAAGTGTGTGTATGTATTTATGACTGTGAATCTCTGTACATATGGACAACAAGCTTCCTTTTAAGGTGAGGTAGAATTTTCCCTGACACATACATACACGCGCACACACACACACACTTGTATACCTGCTCTTAAGACTTAGCAGTCATTTTCATACTGACTCAAACGCTTCTTAGACTTGAGCTCTTTCAGCCACTGGGGTGAAGCTTCCTCCCTGGAAAGAAAGAAAGAAAGAAAGAAAGAAAGAAAGACAGAAAGAAAGAAAGAAAGAAAGAAAGAAAAAAAGAAAGAAAGAAAGAAAGAAAAAAAGAAAGAATATAACAATATAAAAATAACAATAAGACAATATTGTTCACTCAATCTTCTTCTAGTGACAGATTTCCATACATGAATCCCAAAGTCTTCTTTTTTTATGTAGTCACAGGACTTGCATGACAGATGCCTGAGGAGTATGTACAGGTCTCTTCCTTTCATGTCAAGAAGGTTTGGGGCCCAAACCATAACATGTAAGGCAGTCACATCACACACAGTATCTGAGGTGTGGACTCCCAACGGGGAACGCGTGTGTATTTGTGTGTTAGTGTACTGTATGTGTAAATGTAAATGTGTGGAGGGTTTACCCATTCTCTTTGCCAGCAGTGGGAGGGGGGAGGACACGAGAGGCACGCGGCAGGAAGGGTGACTTTGGGGAGCGAGAGAGCTGCGATGGAGATGGAGCAATAGCGCCCTCTGGTGGGCCTTCAGTGTCTCCTCTCTTCTTCAGCTGGGCCTGAGTACACACGCAATAAAGCACAATAAGATCCATCAGTGATCCTGCTCGCAACATGCCCGTAAACAATCACGATTCAATAAATAGATGAATGAGATGAAAGTGCATGGGTGAAAGAACAAATGATTAAACATTACCTGTGGATAAACAAATGAAGGAATGAATAAACGAATAAATGAATAAACGAACATCGAATATACTGTCCATGTTCTCACCTTGAGGGCAGTGGGGTCCATGCCTGGGAAGAGGGCCACTCTCTGGGGCTGAGAAGAAGAGGAGGAAGAGGAAGAGGGGGCACCTCGGAGTTTCTCCTCGGAGTCAGAATCTTCCTGCTCATTCGGTTCTGCGTTCTTTTCTGCAGTGATGGGGGAGGGGTGGAGGGGAGAGAGTATGCTTAATTAAGTAACTGGGAGGTGGCAACTGCCAAAGTTTTGTCTGTCCAAATGCATGTCAAGTATACACATGTTTGGGTGTCTATTGTCTGTATGTTTATCAGTGCGTGTCTGTTTGCATGTGTGTGTTTGTCTGAGCGTATGTGTGTGCATGAGAGTATCTACACATATATTTACTAATATGAGGTACACACACACACACTAATATGAGTGCATGTCTGTCTGAGGATTTGCCTGTGGAGTCTGTATGGGCAGGACTGTGCTGGCAGGGCAGAGACTAGTGTGTGTGTGTGTGTGTGTGTGTGTACCTGTGATATCTCTGAACTGGTTCTCTGAGAGGTCAGAGACTGGTGTGTGTGTATATGTGTGTGTGTATACCTGTAGTATATCTGAACTGGTTCTCTGGCAGGGCAGAGACTACTGTGTGTGTGTGTGTGTGTGTGTGTGTGTACCTGTGGTATCTCTGAACTGGTTCTGTGGAAGGGCAGAGACTAGTGTGTGTGTGTGTGTGTGTGTGTGTGTGTGTGTGTGTGTATACCTGTGGTATCTCTGAACTGTTTCTCTGGCAGGGCAGAGACTTGTGTGTGTGTGTGTGTGTGTGTGCGTGTACCTGTGATATCTCTGAACTGGTTCTCTGAGAGGTCAGAGACTGGTGTGTGTGTGTATACCTGTAGTATCTCTGAACTGGTTCTCTGGCAGGGCAGAGACTACTGTGTGTGTGTGTGTGTGTGTGTGTGTGTGTACCTGTGATATCTCTGAACTGGTTCTCAGAGAGGTCAGAGACTGGTGTGTGTGTATATGTGTGTGTGTATACCTGTAGTATCTCTGAACTGGTTCTCTGGCAGGGCAGAGACTAGTGTGTGTGTGTGTGTGTGTGTGTGTGTGTGTGTGTGTACCCGTGGTCTCTCTGAACTGGTTCTCTGGAAGGGCAGAGACTAGTGTGTGTGTGTGTGTGTGTGTGTGTGTATACCTGTGGTATCTCTGAACTGGTTCTCTGGCAGGGCAGAGACTAGTGTGTGTGTGTACCTGTGGTATCTCTGAACTGGTTCTCTGGCAGGGCAGAGACTAGTGTGTGTGTGTGTGTTTGTGTGTGTGTGTGTACCTGTTGTATCTCTGAACTGGTTCTCTGGAAGGGCAGAGACTAGTGTGTGTGTGTGTGTGTGTACCTGTGGTATCTCTGAACTGGTTCTCTGGCAGGGCAGAGACTAGTGTGTGTGTGTGTGTGTGTGTGTGTGTGTGTGTGTGTGTACCTGTGGTATCTCTGAACTGGTTCTCTGGCAGGGCAGAGACTAGTGTGTGTGTGTGTGTGTGTGTGTGTGTGTGTACCTGTGGTATCTCTGAACTGGTTCTCTGGCAGGGCAGACAGCAGTGCGCTGTGGCGGGCGGCTCTAGAAGGAGGGGCTCTCCTGTTGCCCTTCTTACTCAGCTGCACTCTGGAGCGCAGGGCACTGGAGTCCAGGAGAGACGTGGTTGTCTGTATACACACACACACACGCATACACACACACACACACACACACGCGCGCACATGAACACAAACACACGCACACAAAATTAAGACTCATTTATTCTTAACAGATTCACTATCTTCTGTTTTGTCTGTATGCATCATGTTTATTAACAGACAAAACTCATTTTATCCACATGCAAAGGGAGAATAAATTTGGCTTCACTCGTTTAAGTCAGTTGTCAGCCCTAACATATGATATATGTTGACAAGTGGTGACAAGTGGTTGCTTCACTTGGAAAACAATCAATAAGCAGAGTAGAGGGAAATGTCCTAGTTTCAGTAATACTGTAAATAAACAGACTATCACTGTAAAACACAGTGACCAACAAAACATTCCTTTTCTTCTGTGATGAAATGGTCACATCATGCTGAAAATGATTCTCTTTTAGGACCAACCTCAGGGAAGGGGAGGGGCTCTGCAGGCTCTTCTGGAGAGGGGGTGGAGCCATCTGAAGTGTTTGTGGGCGTTGTGTGTTCCCCTGGAGTGTGTGGTGGTGTGGGTTTACGTGGTGATGGAGTGAGGATGCCATCTGAGGATGGGGTGGCAGGAGTGAGGCTGAGGAGACCGAAGAGACAGAGAACAGATTTCAGACCTTTAGAATGATTAGTATGTGTTTAAGACTACATTTCCCCCCCAATGTTTTTATCGTTTCATTCAAAAGCTTATTACTTACTTAAAGTAAGTCACATACTATGAATAAAACTGACAAGTGGGGTAGAGTGCCATTATGCTCTTGGTGTAATTCTGTCCGCAACCACAAGGTGTCACCCTGGGCCAATGGAATGGACAGATAGAAGCAGTCACCGGATTAATCCCTGATGACTCCCAATGAGCCAGATTTATATTTTACGTGTTTTAGAACAGATTATTTCAACCTGAAAAACCATGCAGTTATCCGAATAGTGACTCATTTCTTTACAACTCTGTCTCTGCCTAACTCTCTCATCCTGCCACTTATGCCCCCCCACCCCCATACTCCATATACCTTCCTTATTATTTCATATCTGTCCTTTAATCATCTTTGCCCATCTTTCAACAGGAAGTTTAGTGTGAATTGGTGTTACAGTAGTATTGTATCATATAGCCACATTCTCCATGTTTTTTACACCCTTCGTGCCAAGCCTTGTTTCAGAAGTCATGCCCACTCTAATGGCCTGGCCCAGCCCAGTCCTGGAGCTGTAGCTGATGGATGTGTATGTCATCCACAGCCTCTGGACACACACACAAGTGCACACACACAGATTGATCTTGGGGTTGGGTTTCAGAGATAGTTGTCTATGACTGGTCTTTGACCGTGAGTCAGCAGTTAGCATAACCCACAAGTGTGTGTGTGTGACTGTGAGCGAGAGAGAGAATGTGTGTATGAGTGAAAGAGAAAGACTGGGTGGGAGTGAGACACACAAGGAGACAACACATAGAAAGCCAGACAGTGAGCGAAAGAGAAAGTGTATGTGTGTGTGTGTGTGCGTGAGTGTGTGTAAGTGTATGAGCATGAGAGAGAACAAGTGAGAAAATAAAAACAAAAACACAGGTGTGTTCGCGTTGAGCCGTTACCTGTCGTCCGTGCGCAGGCCTGTCTCCCAGGTGCCATACTGGCTGTCTGTCTCCTGCACCAGAGTGTCTGTGTCCTTGGACTCCTGGTCCCCGCTCACACACTGCTTCAGTTGCTCCTACATGACAACACCCACAGCAGCACTGGCTTAGTCAGGACCACAACAAGAGTCATGAAGGGCTTCCTGTTCAGGGGGTTTAGATTAAATTCCGTAAAATTCCGCAAATGCAGTGCATAAATAGGGGCATTCAGAAGGGAGTAATGGCACCTTGTCTTATAACCACATTTAATGGTGCAGGAGGAGACAAGAGAGAAAAAGTCTAACACTAATGTATCCATAGATTTCAGATATCTCACTTGTACGTCAGTTGTTACCAATAGTGTTAGTTTGACACATATTCTCATTGAATCAGTTGAATTGAACCACATCAGTATTATTATGATATATATTATATACACACACATTTTTTTCCCCTCTCCATTTAAACATCGAAATAAAAGTGTGGCATATCCCTGCTGGAGGGGTTACCAGAGTAATACCAATTCTGGCCAGAAGGTGGGGATATAAGTCTATGATGGGAAATTGTAATTCAAGATGCTTAGCAACTCATTAGGGTGACATCACCACCATAGAGCCAGCCAACTGAATTTGGACTAAAACACAACCTCACAACTGACAGGCAATCACAGCCTAGTAACTGGGTTGGAATCCCTTTTGATCTCGCTACCACCATCTCTTTCACTCACAAGCACAAACAGGACAGGAGTGTGAGTACGTATGTGTGTGAGTGTGTGTGTGTGTGTGTCTGTGTGATACAAGAGTGAGAGGGAGTGCTGAACTGTTTGTTGCTAGCCAGCTGGATAAAGGGAGGTAATGACATCAGCTCATGATGGAGGGATCATCATGAAAGGAGAGAGAGAGAAAGAGAGAGAGAGAAAATGTTATGTATGTGTGACAGAGTGTGTGTGTGAAGAATAGGTGAGAGACTAGTGTATCTGTGGTGTGAGTGTGTGTATCTGTTCAACCGTGTCACTTTTAATGAGGGCAGCACAGAGAGTACAATGTCCTGCCCACACACACACACACACACACACACACACACACACACACACACACACACACACACACACACACACACACACACACACACACACACACACACACACACACGCGTACACATATACTCACACACACCTCACACACATTCTTTCACGCACGCAATAACTCAAATGGATAATAAACAGGTCCTTGTGTGTGAGAGGACAGAAGAGGACATCTAAAGTGTGTATCTGTGTTAATCAGCAGGAGTGTGCTGATGACTGGGAAAACAACAGTCCCGGATGACATTCATCACCACTGCCTTTCCTGCCAGGAAGACATACTGTGTGTGTGTGTGTGTGTGTGTGTGTGTGTGTGTGTGTGTGTGTGTGTGTGTGTGTGTACACTTGGGTGGAGGGTGAGTTGTTCCATATTCAGGACGAGAGAGCAGGATTGAACCTCACTCACACACCAGCTATGTAAAGCATACAACTACTGAATCTACTGGAGACCCACTGAAGATGCTCAGAGGTCACTCAGTGTCTGGGAATCATGAGCCACACATCCACACTCCACTGACAGCTCAGACAGTTGGACCCAAAGAAGGCTGGAAGGCTTATCCTCAGAGCCAAAGCAAATCATCACACACGCTCAACCACAGTCACACAGACAGACAAACACGCAAATATTAAGTTTCCTCATATTTGAAGATACTTTAGAGTGCAGCAATGGGTGTGCATTAGCAGGACAGACGGACGCACACACACGCACGCACGCACGCACGCACACAGAGCAAGGCCAAATACATACACACACTTAAGGTGAGGTCAGACTACTATTGCCTTGGGGCTTATATCGTCGGTATTCGGGTGTAACCACCTCGATGAACAATGTGCCATTCTTTACGGCAAGGTTCAGTGCCCTTTTAAAAACAAATAACAACAGCCTTATCACAGCAGGAGAGACTGCTTGCTCAAGCATGGCCAATCTCTTGTCAAGTGCTCCACAGACCTTTTCCATAAAAGAATGAGGAAAGATTGTGTGTGTGTGTGTGTGTGTGTGTGTGTGAGAGAGTGTGAAGGAGAAAAAGAATATCTACTCACTCCATCCGTTCCTCGTCCGTCACGGACAGGAAGGGTGCGCCAGGGGGAAATGACTGAACAATGAACGGATGAAAGCAAGGGAGGTAAAAAGGAGTGAGTGAGGGAGGAAAGGAGGTAGAGGAGGATGGTAGTGGAAGGATCCAGGGGTCTGACACATCTGTATACCATCACAAAGATTAAGACAGGGTATGTGTAAATGACAAGACCTGTGTATGTGTGTGTTTGCATGTGTACATGTTTGTTATATTTCTCCATGGCAGTCGAGTGTGTGTATGTATTTGAATCAATGACTGTATATATACAGTCATTTGTTTGAATGTACTGTCTATATCCATCCATCTCTATGTGCATTTGAGAGTGTGTGTGTGTGTGTGTGTGAGAGAGAGAGAGAGAGAGAGAGAAAATACATCTCAGTAGACGTGACTTATTGGCAGGAAGCCAAAGAACCCCCCCCCCCCCCCCTTTCCACAACATCTTCACTTTCACATGAGCTGGGAAGAGCACTTCTGTTCCACTCTAACTGCAACACAAACACGTGACCGAGAGACAGGAAAAACAGACAGCGGAGGAGAGGGAAAAAAAGTGGGGAAGAGAGAAAGAGAGAGAGAGAGAGAGAGAGAGAGAGAGAGAGAGAGAGAGAGAGAGAGAGAGAGAGAGAGAGAGAGAGAGAGAGAGAGAGAGAGAGAGAGAGAGAGAGAATACAACCAAAATTTTCTGAATGCCAGCAAATCTCAAGGTAGTGAAGCAAAGTATACCACATGGGCCTGAAACATCATATGGCTGCCTTACAATATTCTTGCTTTCCCTCTCTCTCTCTCTCTCTCTCTGTCACACACACACACACACACACACACACTCGTTAAAACATTTAGGATCTCAGGGCCTTCTAAAAATAAGGGCAGGAAACAACTCTCCCCCAAAATGCACACAGACACACACTGGCACACAGGTCCACCTACTCTCCTTCCCCATCAATATTTCATTTCCAGCTCAACCGATGGGGCAAACTTTCCCCTCTTCCCCTCAAAAGACAGAAAGGTAAAGGGTCTGGACTCCTCCAGGCCACAGAAACAGTCATAGTCCCTTATATAACACAGTACTACAGTACAGGTACTAAAACACGAGGGACTTATAATAAAACACTACACATATGGGCATGACATGTAAATACTTAGAAGCTAATGGTAATAGAACTTACAGGGAGGCTACACAGGATACCTTATGAACACGTTAAGTGAAAGACATATCTGCTGTTACAATTACCTTACAATTAGCTTAGCTTCAACTATAATCTATGATACTGGCTGCACCAGACGCGCCAGCACAGCGAATGTTCTAAAAAAATAGACCAGTCTATTAGTATGACATGACTTGACGCTTCCGTAACGCATCCGGTGTAGCACTGAGAATAAACTGAAGACGCTGGCCAAAGGGCAGTGTGCACTGTGCAGTATCTACTAAAGCTGAAGCTTCAGCATGCTTACAAACACTGGTTTTACCGGCAGCTCTGACTTTCTGTCAGGATACTGATAGGTGTGTATGTCACCTTGGAGGAAAGAGTTCACAAAACGCGAGATGCACAAAAGTTCCTCTATGCCACAGATAAGGGTCCAGCGAGGAGAGAAGGATTATCCATAGTAAAGTTCCTCACTGCATTCAGTACTACAGCCCAGACTGCTACAGCTACAGCTTCCAACCACTCCATGGAAACTAAACTATGTCCACATACAGTATAATGTTTTGATTTTTCTTGTAAATGCACTCAATACACACACACACACACACACACACACACACAGATACACTCTCAAACATTGACATACACAGGTACGCCGCACAAATATACACACATTTACAGGCACATAGTCCCTCACACACAACCTGGAGCCGCCTACACTCTCAAGGGTGGAGGACACAGCAGTGTATCAAGGGCCATTTTTAGACGCATCTGGGCCAGTTTCTTCTCACCCACAGTGCAGGTTAATACCACAGTCAACATAAGGGAAAACAAACAACACACACACACGCACACACACACACACATTCACAATACTGTATCTAACATGACAAAAATATTACCATATCATGCTTGAGAACACTGCATGGTCAGTATAGAGGACCACATGATAACATTCTATCCCACTGCAGTCTGGTAAACACTATTTATCACACTGCCACACAACCATTCGACTAAAGTGCCGGTAACAATTCAGTCTTGGAAAATGTGAGCATCACACAGATCAGGTCATCACTGAGCATCACTACTGGCTTTTCAATGAGGAAGGAAGTCTCACCCCAACAGCACATTATTTGCTTGAGAAGATCTGTACATGCTCCACTCCAGCTAAGCTACTGCAGTGGACCGCAGGCTACAGCAATCTCACACTAAATCACATCTCATCAACAAGCCTGGGGGAAATAGACTTTCAACTTAAAATGGTGCAGTTTCTATGTTAGCAATATGCACCCCTTGTTTGTTTCTTTCATTGTGTCGTAGCTTGAATGTTATCCTCTTTTGTAAGTCGCTTTGGATAAAAGCGTCTGCTAAATGCCTAAATGTAAATGTAAATGTAAATAGAGTTAGATGGGCAAAACAAATTAACCTGACAAACGAACAAACAAACAGGAAACATGTCACTCAGGTAGATTATACACCCATACCCACAACACATTGCACCAAAATGTCTTTTCCTGTGATGCAATTATAGGTCAACCATGTACCAACTGAGCAACACATGGTGAGCTGGTGTGGACTATTATGGGCTATCTCCAGAGGCGATGCCCTGACTTTCAGGGAAAGACTTCCCTCAGCAGTTCATATCCCTGTGGGAACACCTAGGACTGAACACCAAACTATCTGGAAAGAGTCCATATGATGACTCCACATCTACCACATCCGTTACAAAACAACAGGAATCAAGAACAATGAGCAAATGTATAGAGAATTAGATATATTGAGATAGACAGTGATTTTTCACTGCAGAATCGACTCATTTCCCCGACTGTTGATATTCATCAGCAGACACTGGAGCACCGCCGTCAGGACTGCCCTTTAAAGATCACTCCCAATCCAAGCATTGGAGTCTTTGTCATGAAAAATAGTCAGGGGGGGTCTAGAATGCTTTGTAAAGAGTAAGAGGTAGGGGGAACACAGTCGATTCTGCTTATCAGTCCAATTCTTCATCAATTCTCACATCAATTCTTTACTGGTTAGATGGTATACCAGTGAATTGAAGCATTCGATTCTCGATTCTACTCGATTCCCAGTTCTCGATTTTCACCCCTAGTAAGAGGCCTGGCATACCTTGGCATGGGTCCAGGAGAATTTATGCCAATGGGCACTATAAGACATCAGGGATCAGTGGGTGATAAGGCATGGAAAGAGAAGGGGGGAGAGAAAGAGGGAGCGGGAGAGAGAGAGAAAGGGAGGATGGTGGTGGTGGTGGAGAGTGTGGGGTGGGTGTAGAGGGGGAGGGAGGTGATGAAGGGAGATGGGATCTTCAGGCCACGATGTGGGAAGGGAAGCAGCTCCACTCGTGCATGCAGGCAGGGAGGAAAGTAAGGAAGAGGGGCTGTGAGGACGAGAGGAAGTGGGGAGAAAGTATGTGGGGGGGAGAGAGAGAGAGAAATAGAAAATGGGTTAACAGAGATGGTGGTGTGAAGAGGATGGTGTGAGAAGACAAAGAGTGAGGGAGGACAGAGAGGAAGGGATAGTGATAAAATGGAGAGATTAATGACTATGGAAAGTGTGGTGTGTGTGTGTGTGTGTGTGTGTGTGTGTGTGTGTGAGAGTTAGTGAGTGATAGAGAGAGAGCAAAAGAAACACAGACACAGAGAAATAAAAGAGAGAGAATGGAGAAGTGAAGAGGAGTGGTGGAAGAAGGGATGGATCCTGTGGGTTGAACACAGAGGCCGAGAGCAAGCTAGGTCTTTAGGCTAATCAGATCACCACTGTGTGTGTGTGTGTGTGTGTGTGTGTGTGTGTAAGAGGATGCAGCTAGTGGCTAGGCACTCACCAGACGCCACAAGAGATCCAACCCTACAATCAGAGGCCTTCACTCAGTCCCACTGATTACCAGCCCAAATACATTACCAGCAGCTCCCTTAAACTCTTTAACATATGGCTCTTTCTTATACTCATATGCAAAGCAAACACACACACACACACACACACACACACACACACACACACACACAGCGAGAAAAATGTAAGGCTTCTGTTTCTCACTAAAACAACACTCTCAAACTAGTTTTCCTCTCACAAGCTCTCTACAATTTCCTCCTATACAAACAAAAGCACACATTCGAATGCAAGCAAACGTGTGCACACATGCACACACACGCACACACACACACACACACACACACACACACACACACACACACACACACACACACACACACACACACACACACACACACACACATTCCTCTTCCTACTAGGGGATGTGAGTCCTGACATTTTTAACATATGTTAAAGAGGAACTCTGTGCTCAGTGTTAGTTCAGGTACAATACACAAAACACCACAAGTCTGGCTAAACCAGACCGACCTCTTGAGCTGTCGCTTTCACTGAAAATAAAAATACTCTCACACACACACCCCTTCCACTCCCAGCAACCTTTTCTTAATGGCTACCATGGTAATGACCTGTCAACCTTCACCTGAAAATTTCACCTGGCCTTGCCCTTTTTCCCCAGCCCTGCTCTATAGACTGTTGCCATAGAGATGTGCTTCCTTCAATGAACCATGAAGATGAGAGCTGACTTTTAATACCTGCCACCATGTTGAAACTGATGATCAACCTTTCAAGCTATGAGTTTAAAAGACTAAAAACCATCAACAGTAGTATTGAGGTAGAAAGCAAAGGTAGATTCCCTCTCAGCATCACTGTTATAAAACCAAAACGCTACAAGAAAAAAGTCCATGACAGGGAGCCCAAGATGAGAAAAGAATGCTCTAGAAAACAAGGCTTTCAAAGCGAATCACAAACACAAACATAAACACAAACACAAGCACAGTTCCGTATAGTATAGGTTTGGTAACCTGTCACATCATCTTACAGCCATTCCCCCCGACAAATGGCAATGGTCATAGCTGCTAGGCAAACATTGACGCTGACGAGAGTGTGAAAGTGAGGCAGTGTGTGATGGTGAGGGAGTGTGTGATGAGATTTGCTTACAGTGGTGGGTGTGGCAGGAGAGGTGGGGTGTCTTCGTAGCGACAAACGCTGGCTGCGTAGCGAGAGCCTCCGAAATGACTCGCGGCTGCGTGAGGCCAGGCTTCGAAGGGATGCCGCCCGCTTGAAACCGCTGCCTTCGTCACCCCCTCCTCCTCCTCCTCCTCCTCCTCGCTCGACGCTACTTGAAACAAAGCTCAGAGCCCCTTGCAGGGAACGCCGCACGTTACCCATCCACCCAGTCACCTGTGAGTGGGCCACTGAGAGCTTATCACCCAGGTACTCCATTGCTGATGAGATGGGGAGTTCAGTTCTGGGTCTGCTGCCAACAATCACAGGACTGTCACAGGATTGGGCTTTTACACACCGAAACAGGTTTTGCCTTTTCAATCTGTTTGTTTAGACTGGTTCTTGAAGGAATGTATGTGCTTGACAAAAGAAAGAAAGAAAGGAGTCTGTCTGCATCCCTTCAGATGCAAACTTCTTGTCTGTTCTAGTTCTTGTTGCTCTCAAAACTACGCACATCAAAGTATCACACAGAGGTTCCTGTTTCACAGCACAAGGAGCAAAAGTTCTCTAGTCCCATCCCAGTTGTTCAGTGATTAGTGTTTGGTGTGATCCAACCTAATTCAACTGAATTCGTCCACATGATTAGCTGGTGACCTGGTTGGAGTTTGCCATCAAAATGACACCAGAGCTAGATCCTCGCTTTCTTGCTCTGCATATAACAAGGACACTTTCTTTGGTCGAGCTAAATGCTGAGGGTCAAAAATAGGTCAAAGACTTTTCTTTTCTCCTGATCACACATACACATACAGACGATTACTCAAACACACTCACAGCACAGACACACACACACACGCAGAGCCTACAGATCCTACACCCAGTCAGCTGGCGTCTAGCTGAGTCAACCTCAATTGCTCATGACGGTCTCACTGCCTGGAAACTTACTTCAGCCGAAGCTTCCTTGACTGATGGGTGAGCTTGCCACGTCTCGAGAGTTCTGTCGCTGAGGAAGAAAGGACGTGGTGCATTGCAGCCTCTGACAATCACTTGAAATCCCACTGGCCCAAAGCATCCATGGTGGCTTTCTGGTTCAGCTCTTGTGCGATACTGTGTGATGATGAAGATGATGGTCTCCAATATCCCTGCTAATCCATGCTCTATCAGTTATGCAACTGGAGGTCCGCAAGCTCTCAGTCCCTCAGCTCTTGCTATCTCATGATCTTTCCACAGTGAGTCTCCCCTGGAGTATCAGTTTCCAAATATCAGGCACACCCTCTGACTCATCAAAGAGTGTGCTCACTCCATTTCGGCTCTAGGCAAGGAGCAGTCACATCCCCTCACAGTGCGATTTTGCACCCTAATATGCCTATTGCTGGAGACTGGTGACGGTGCTTCGAGCTGCCATGGATTCACTTTGCAGTCTGTACTTTCCCTGAAACTGCTAGTGAGCTGCCTAAAGTTGTCGCATGCAACGCAACAGCTAGCAGGGCCTGTTTGGTCACACACTTAGTGCCTCTGCATAAATATGTCAAAGTGACACATATGGCATTTTGTTTTAGTGCCACGTGATGGGAGAGTAATTCAGGCTTTTGCAAAAGGCAAAGTGACCACACCTGAACCACACCCAGAGTTTTTTTTTCTTCACAAGTTTGTATGAGGCTTCTCCTTAGACTGAATGACACCAAGTTTGACATTTGTGAGCACTCAGAAACATGCATACACACAAGCTACGCAGAAGCAAAACAATGAGACTGAAAGATGCTGATCTCCTATGCTGACAAATACGATTGACAGTCCAAAACACGTGCGCCCACAGAGACCTACCCCGTGCTTCATTTACAAACACACACATACACATACACACACACACACACACACTCACGAGAAGTCTTTGCAAAACAACCTTGTCCCTTCTAAAATCTTCCTCAGTTTTGCTCCGATTTTCTCAAAATCTCCTAAAGTCCTCAGTTGTTAAATCCTTCGCAGCCGGCTTCCCCCAGTGAGCGAGCCCTTCCGTCCGAAGCAGAGAGAGAGGGGGGAGGTTTAAACTCAACGGGGTGGAATCCCCATCTCTCCGGAGGTGCTATCCCTGTCGCTACAGTCGAGCCCTGCGCTCTGCTTCTCCTTCCTGCTCTGTGTGCGCTGCTCGCTGCATTAAAGGGAGCACTCCGCCAGCGAACATCATATGAGGTTGGAGCAGAGGAAGAGGAGGAGGTCAAAATGCCCTTCAGATGCTCCCTCCCTCCCACTATCTCTTTCCATTCCTCTCTCTCTGTCTCTGTGCTTTTCCCCTCTCTCTTGCAGGTGCTAGCAGGTGGAGGATGAATGCGTCAGCGAATCTGCTCCCGGAGCACACTGCTCGAGGACTTGTGCTCAAGGTGAAAACACAGAGAGAGAGAGAGAGAGAAAGAGAGAAAGAGAGAGAAAGGGAGGAGAACTGAGGGAAGCCGGTGATTTGCAACAGGGAGGGAGGCAGCTGATGTTTGCTGCCCTCTGCAGTGCCTGTTCCTGGCGATGGGAGTGAGGCAGGAGGAGGGAGCTAAGGGAAGAGGTGGGGTTGTTACATAATCCCACCAGTGATCCCAGAGCTGCAGGAGCACACAGGGGAACTCAGGGGCATAGAGAATGGAGGGATTTAAATAAATAGGAAATTAACAACAAGGCAGGGAATCTGAGAGACAATAGACAGGAGAAAAGACATCCGAGTGCAGTGCGTCATTGATTATTCAATAATATTCTGTGTGTATGAGTCTGTGTGTGTGTGTGTGTGTGTGTGTGTGTGTGTGTGTGTGCTTGCAGATGTCTTAGGCAGACAGGTTTCCCCTACACATCAACACCATCCACGTCACAAGCTGGGCGATTAGAAGTGCTTAGTAATAGCTAGTAAAACCTATTGGCTCATCCTCTCACAGCTTGGTCTACTGACGCCCCCTGGTGGCCTCCTGTGGGAGTACTGATACTGTTCACTGTCCCACAATCTCTAACAATCCAAATCCAAAGGATGACACCAAACGTCAATCAAGAGATTTTGAAGTGACAATTTCAAAGATCTAAGACGATTTCAATTCTCATGAATCCTCCATTAATTTTCCACTAATACTTATTTCTGTCTTTAATAATAATGACCAACTCATTTGCAGCCTGTCGGCCAATATACCACTGCATGTGTGCACAGTTGAACTCCACCACCCCCACCCTACAGACAGACACAGACACACACACTCAAACACATACACACACTCTCACTCACTCACTCCCTCTCTCTCTCTCACATACACTCACTCATACACACACACACACACACACACACACACACACACACACACACACACACACATAGACATAGACATACAAACACACACACTCTCCACCCTCTCTCTAACACACACACATACACATACACACACACGCTTACTTTATGGCCTGTATTAGCTCAGACAGGAAACTGAGGGTGGACTTCTATTTCAGATAATGACAACAGGATGGCAGATCACAAGGTGTGCACATGGATTCACACAAACATGCACACACACACCTACCAAATGCTTTTTCAGCTGACTTTTAATCAATATGCTCTGAATGCTGAATGGAGTTGAATGGAAACCTGGCTAGTTAGGGCCTAACAGAGTGCAAATGAATGTTGATTGAACATCAATTCCCCATCTCCATCTCCTCTGAGCTTGTAGTATATTTCTGTCTTAGTACTTTCATCTCATATTTCTCTCTGTCTGCTACCGAGTTCAGATTAAACAAGCTTCATCTGGTCACTGTACGACATGCAAGCCTATGCTGAAGACTCCTTTAAAATGGTAGTCTAGTCAACACAACCCACGCTGCAAGAGTGGTGCTGTAGAGGAAGACTGTGGCTTTTTTTTTTTCTGCAGAGGTCAAAGAGATATGTATAGTGCATGCATACCCCACCCCCTCACACATAAACTGCATTCAGTCAATAGCCATCATAACCTCTGCAATCTACTGACTAAGCACACACACACACACACACACACACACACACAGACTAAAATCTGCCATCTTAGTCAACAGCAGTCAGCATGGCAGCCTTCCCTAGTGACACACTTTGTCAGCCCTTACAGGAAAGGACTAGATTGCGGGGAATATGGCCTACAGCTATGAATTTGTCTCAAAAGAAAAACCCCAAACACTAGAAAGGGGAAGTGAGAGCAGACATAGCATGAAAATGGAATTTTTAATGCTTCTTAGGAAATAAAAACCCACTCACCTCTCTCTCAGCCCTCACTAATCACTCTCAGAATTTGAACAGAACAGACATTGAAATAATCGGGATACTTTCTGCAACTTAAGACTAATCAAATGACTGAACATCACTATAAATAAGCAAAGGGAGAAAGCAATCAAGATATTCCTGCTCATTTACATAATAGCGATTCCTGACATCTCAAGAACTCTTAACCCTCTTAAGAGCAGCAGGAAAGCCTTGAATGAACATGAGAGTGTGTAACAGAATCAGACAGAAACAAATCATCATTTGTCAACATATAATCCAGGACATTTGCACCATCATCAGATAGTTCTCCATTTCAGTGTCTCTTTATGTGAAATTCAAATTCGAGCACTGGTGTAGCGAGCACTGGTGTTGCGGTCACGCGTCAGTTGTTTATTTACTCTTGTCATGAGCGATCAAACTGACATGACCACTAGTCTACCCTCCCTTCAGTAGGTCCCTACAGCTTTAGTTATGAGAGGTGACTATTATACACACACACACACACACACACACACACACATATACATACCCCTGCATATTGACTGAATCAACAGAAATGACTCAACTTACCCACAGATGCTGCAGAGGTGTCAGGCAGGATTGACACAGGTAGACTGCCATCACCATTTACCCAAACACACATGGACACTTCCAACTAGCAGTCTAGATGTAAAAACCAGAGCTCTCCGTCCTCACGTGTCCTAGTTTTATAGTATCTATTTAGCTGTAACTGTTCTTCGGAGCCCTCTGGCTCTCTCTCCTTCTGTGTCTCTATTTCTCTGCTTTCACTGTGACAACACCCCTAACTTCCTCCCTCTGCACTGACTCAGGCTCTGACTGGCCCTCCGCTGCTGTGGGAGTAGCATGGGTGATGTTAGCAGGACTCTTCCTCTACAGATGACCCAATCTGGGGGGGGGGGGAAGACTGGGAGACTCTGACTGGGCTAACAGATATGAAGGAATGCCAAAGAAGGTGTCTGACAGGAGTTTAGTGAGGAAAGGCAAACATTCAGACACAGACCCCAGCAGAGCACAAAAGAGAGAGAGAGACAGACAGAAAGAGAAAAAGAGAAAAAAGGATGAAAAGAGCTACCCAAAAAAGAGATGGAAAAGAACAGCGTCAAAAGACCGCAAGAGGGGGAGTCGGAAGAAACAACATACACGAATGAAAGAAAGAGTGAGAAAGATCATTCTTCCTATAAACAACTTGAGCAGTTTGCTCATACAACCGGATAAAAATTTACTCAAGGTACACAACTACACAATTTAAGCTGGTTAAATGGAGAGGGTGAGAGAGAGAGAGAAAATGAGAAGAGATGTGTGTGGGTGAAAAAGAAGGTAAAGGAGGCGAGGGGGGACCAACAACAACAACAAAAAAAAACTCTTTCCATTTCAACACCACAGACAGTCTGTCAATCACTCACAGAGTCACGCAATGGAGTGTGAGGTTTTCCTTTTTAGACCCTGAGACAAATTAGTCTGACAAAAGCAGTCTCTTCATGAGGGACCCAAAACAAACCTAATCTAGAACACACTGCAGAGCACAGCCATGCACCACCATAGCTCTGTCACTTAACTGTCTAATAAATGAGTCAGGCTGGCTTAACAGGGTCACTGGGTTCTCTCAGGCCCTGGTGAGCATCTCACTAAGTAGATTTCAATCTCCAGGTGAACATGTATACTGGCTGTGAATTTATGAAACTGTGTGAGATCAATTATTATTAGTGTGAGATTAATCTCTTTCCTAGAGCCTTGTAAGTTAGGCTATGATCCTAACATCTACAATTAAAAAATATATATTGTTTTGCGAGTTTATCTTTGTGAAATGTCTGCCTGGTATAAATGAATGAGAATCATTTATGCAAAGAGAAACACAGGAAGATATTCTACAATGTTGGATTTCGTAGAACTGATATGATTGGGTTAGAGTGGTACATGTGACCCATGTGAAAGACAGCTAGATGATACATTTCAATGGGAGAAGACTGACATTTCTGGTTTAACTGTGCAGCAAAACTGCGGTTTGTTGGAAACTAGTTACCTGCCATTGCACAATGAACTGAAACACCGATCCTAACCCTGACTTCCCATTCAAACGTCACTAGAGCTCTTTTTAATAATAGCACACAGAGAAAACCGAGTTACCTGTGTAAACAAGGATTCATGACATTTGTGAATTTGAACACAAATGTCACGTTCCTCATACCAAGAACTCTGATAGCTTCTGTTTTGAAAGGCCATCGCTGTCAATCTAATGCTCTATCTAATGTGGAGATGGAAAAGAATGAGTTGATCCAGAGTTGCAAATCCCTCCAGGTGAGATTAAACCAATCATTATTGTCTTGTGTTCGAGAAAAAAAACACTCGTCTTCACCTCCACATTATATTTGGTAATAAGTACTGAAGGCACAGACACAGTGTGAAACCCACTACTGGAATGGGCAATAGACGAATCTTCAATCCTAAGGACTTGTTTACACATTTCTTTTATATTATATATATAAAAGAAATGTGTAAACAAGTCCTTAGGATTGAAGATCCTAATATATCCTATATATATATATATATATATATATATATATATATATATATATATAACTTTTATAATAAAGTTAATAATAATATAATATAATAATATAATCTGTTTGGGCCTTTCGTATACACATAAACAGGGTTTTAGCCACCTCAAAAACTTTGTTTTCCCCAAAATATCCTTCAAAGGATATTAACACATGTGAACACAATCAAAAAAAGAATGGATAAAAATATATATATATATATATATATATATATACACACACACATCTAGATATAAAAATATCTAGATGTGTGTAAACAAGCCAGCAACTCTCAGTCCTCGTCACATCTCATCCCAGTAAGGTAGTAGTGTACAGTACACCTACAACTGATAGCTGAAAGGTTTGAAAGGCTATCCCAGCAGGCCATTAAACAACAATGCATTTCACACTGTCACTTAGAGGCATACTTCACACATGTCATTCTCTGGTACGACCACCAGGGGGCATTTGCGGAGCGTGGTTCCTGACAAATCACACACTCACCAAACAGGTTTCCTACACACAACAGGCAAACCGAAGTCACAAACTGCAGGTTGCGTTACAGGAGGGACAGACAGATATGTTTATCCAAGCAACTGCTGCCTAGTAGGGTTGCCTTTGTAGTTCCTTATAATGATCTAAGCCATAAAAGCTGAGAGTTTGCCTAAGCAAAGCCATGGAAAGAATGATCCACACATTCCTCAGACAAGGTAAACTGAGGAATGCACGCACACACGCACACACACACACACACGCGCAAACGCACACACTTCCTCATGAATGCTCTTCAAGGTCCAGTGTATTTCCACACTGACTTAGGAATACAGAGGTAGTGAAACAACAGAAAACAGTGCATCCATTCATATTTATGTGTGTATGTGTTAATGAGGAAGTGAGTAGGTAAGAGAGAGTGTGTGTGAGTGAATGAATGAGTGAGTGTGTGTGTGGCAAGTGACATTATGTGCTTGTGTGTATGTGTGCATGTGTGTGTGAGTGAGTGGGAGTGTATATGTGTGTGCGCTGCAGTGTTGAAACAGGTGGAGCAGGAATGCAGTACACTGGAATAAAGAACAGAGTTTATGAGTAATGTCAGAGGCACTCATCTCCAACACAAACCCACTGATGCCCCTCCCATCACTAACCATAAACATGCAGACACACACACACACTCAATAAGGGCACACTGAACTTCCTTCTAATGTGTGAGTGTAAGCCTGTGACCGAGTGAGGGTGTGTGAGTGCAGGAGGGGGGGAGAGGGAGGGAGGGAGAGGGAGGAAGGAAGGAAGAGAGAGATCCTGGTGACTCACCCCCCAGCTCTGTTGTGCCTTTTCCCTGTGTGCGCTGCGGCTCCTCATGCGATTAGTGGAACCATCCACTGAACTCTCGCATGGAGCAGAACGCCGACTCACGCTCCTAGAGCGCATCCGAGACAGCTCCTGCAGGCACACAAACACACACATATTTACACACACACACACATTTTAACAGCACCATCTCATATAGATGTAGTTGAATATCCTTATGAATTCTATCTATTAATGCTTTGATTGATTTGTCCATCATGCAAATATTAGGATCAATGACGCACACACTGAACAATATCACACACACATATAGACACCCTCACTCAGACCTGCGGGGTATTCCATCAAAGTTGCTAATTATATCAGCGCTTTGTTTGAAGAAGCGTCTACTGTAACATGAGGCTGAAGACATTCCACTAACTCACATCCGCATACCGTTCACTTAAATGACACTTAAATCAGCTGCATTATCTTCTTGTGTACAAGCTCAACACTAGATCTAAATAGGTGATTTAGAAATACCTGATTTTGTCGTAAAATTAAGGCAGAAATAAAATAATTGCAAGAAAGAAATTTCAATGTACACACATCACCTGCAAATGTAGCCCTGGTAATGCAGAAATCGGAGAAAATAATTATTTGACACAACATACTGAATCATACTTTCATCTTGCTGAAACAAATTGTCAATCACATTGTCTTTTCACACCAATTCTAAAATAGATTTGCAACCGCAATTGAAGAAATCAATAATTTAGTCAAGCCCTACTCATTGCACGACCACTATATTCATGATAATGCAATAACCTATGGTGTAGCCAAGTCTATTCCAAATAAATTGTTGAAAATAGGCACAGAAGTTCAGTAAATACTGTATGGGCATTCATGCTTGGTCACAGTGTCTGCTAAACCTCTCCACTTCCACTAAGAATTATAAGAGCATGTGGACGGAACTAGTTTTGGGGACTTTCTAACTGATCTCTGAGACATCGATTTATTAAGCCTGATAGTTAGCTGACCCGAAGCAAGTTAGTTCAGAAGCATGTTACCCCAGAGATGCCTGTAAGCATTTATGCATTTACATTTACATTTATGCATTTAGCAGACACTTTTATCCGAAGTGACTTATATTTTGCCAACTATCAATTGTTCAGGGCCCGCTAGAGCAACTTAGGGTTAAGGCCTTGTTCAGGTGTACAACGTATCTCTTTAAAACTAGCGAGGCTTATCGATATTAGCCAGGATTTGCAGTTACCTGGCTTGATGGAGTAAACCCCTCATCACACACCTGCTCGCTCACTCACTCACTCACTCACTCAATGAAACACATCAAACAGACTTAACATTCACCCAAGGGTTATTTATCCATGCCTACAACTCTGAGTGACTTAGTCACAACAATAGTGCTGTCTTTACCTGCTGGCCCGGTTGCCTTCGTGCTGTCCTGCCTTCTGGTCTTTGCCCCTGAGAGGCCAGCTCCCAGGCCATAGGCTCCAACACACTGCCACCTGTGCTCTGCATGCTCGCCTTTTGCCCGAAGGTCTCTCTCCTCTGGCCGGAAGCAGAGGAGTGGGACTGGTAGGGCATTGATGCCCCAGCAAAGTCCGCCTCTGTGGGGAAGGCGACCCAGCGCCTGTCGGAATGCATGGCTGGTGTGTGTGAGGGGACCGTGGGGTTTGTCTGGAGGGTCGAGGCAGAGTACGATGCTGGGTTAGAGGCCATAGGTGTGGCTGGAGAAGGGTTGAGGGACTGAGAAGGACTCAAGGTGGGGGTCATGGTAGCAGCTGGGGTGGGAATCAGAGGAGGTGGAAGTGATGGAATCAGTGGGGTAGCCTGAGGTCTCTCCGGCTGCCTCTGGGGCATCTGGTCCATGCTGGTTTTGGCACCAGCAGCAGGCCTTCTGGAAGGTTCCGCCAGAACCCAGGGGTCATCCACCAGAACCTCATCCCTTGGCCTTGGTTGCCAGATGTCAGCCTGGGATGACGATGACGACCATGCAGCGTTGGTCCCTGTGATGGCACTCTTTGCGCCACCCATCAGCCAGTCCGGCTCCCCTACGCCCAATCCCCGGTCACCTGCCCGAAGTGGTACCATGGGCTGAGGGATGGAATGGGGGGCAGTCTGGGGCAAGGCTTGGGGTCTCACCCACTCCGAGTTGCCTAGCTGAGCCTGTGGTGGTAGCTGATGTTGAGATGGTGCTTGTGGCTGGAGATGAATCTGGGCTTTGGTCCAGTCGGCAGTGAAGGGCTGTGTGACATGGTTACCATACTGGGGTGGCTGTTGGGGGACGAGTGGTTGTGTTTGGTGATGGGGGTAATGTGAGGGCTGCTGGGGCAGGGGCTGCTGTATTTTGTTCCAGTCTGGAGTGAAGGGTTGGTGTTGGGGCTGAGGTTGGGGCTGGTACTGAGGGTGCTGCTGGCTGTAGGTCCCAGGCTGGGCTCTGATCCAATCCAGAGATGTGGGTTGGCTTGCAGGCTGGTACTGCTGAGGTGGGAAAGGCTGTGCTTGCTGCTGAGGCTGAAGCTGTGGATGTTGTTGCTGCTGCTGTTGATGATGTGGAAAAGCGGGCTGGGGTTTTGCCCACTCAAGCGCCTGAGGTTGAGCTGGTGTTCGCAGTGGAGTTCTGGAAGGTTCCATGTTCTGGAAACCTGCCACTAGGAACATCTCCCCTGAGGGAGAAGATTGGGCTTGGGTTCTGAAGGAATCTATGTCCAAGATGGCGGGGCGATATGGCTCCTCTGCTCGAGGGGAGGGCTGCTTCCAGCGGGCTGAAGAATTCTGCTCCGTGGGCGTGGTGGGTGTTCTTCCAGATCTGTCACCGAGACTCACAGCATCCAGGTCCAGCACTTTGGGCCTGAGGGGGGACTCACTAGACCTCTTCTCCCTCTCCGCAGCTTTGCGCTGTCGCTCCAGTTCCTGTTGTCTCTTCTTCTCCAGTTCCTCTTCCTTGGTTTTCTTGCGTTGCTTCTCCTGTTCCGCTTGCTGACGCCCTTTCTGTGCTTCAAACTCGAGCAGACGCTGCCTCTCGAGCTCCTTCAGTCTTTCAAACTCATCCAGCTCTCGCTGTCTCTCCCTCTCAATTTCTTTTTGTTTGTTGGCCTCTTTCAATCGCTCAATGGCTTTTTGTTTATCCATCTCCCTCTGTTTGTCAAGTTCTCTCTGCTCTCGCTGTCTGTCTAGTTCAAGTTGCCTTTGCCGCAGCAGTTCTCGTTGCTTTTCCAACTCCCTCTGCCTCTCCAATTCTCTTTGTATCTCCAGTTCTTTCTGTCGCTCCATTTCCTTCAATCTCCTCTCTATCTCCTTCTGTCTTTCTATCTCCCTCTGTCTATCCAGCTCCCTCTGTTGTTCCCTTTCCAACTCCCGTTGCCTCTCAAGTTCCTTTTGTTTTTGCCTCTCCCTTTCCAATGCTTTCTGCCTTTCTATTTCTAGGTGTTTCAATCTCTCCACTTCCCTTCGCCTTTCTAGGTCCTGTTGCCTTTCAAACTCTCTCTGGCGCTCAAACTCTCGAAGCCTCAGCCTCTCCTGATCCAGCATTCGTTCTTTTTCCCTTTCATACTGTTTCTGTCGTTCCCGCTCTGCCTCTCTCTGACGCTCAAGTTCTTTTTCTGCAGCCTTTCGTTTCTCGAACTCGACTTGTTTCTGCCGTTCTTTTTCCAGCTCTTTTTGGCGCTCCAATTCTTTTTGTTTCTGAAGCTCTTTTTGCCTCTCAATCTCCTTCTGTCTCTCAGCTTCCTTCTGTCTCTCCAGCTCCCTTTGTCTTTCCAGCTCCCTTTGTCTCTCCTTCTCCCTCTCTGCTTCCCTCTTCCTCTCCATCTCTCTATGCCACTCCCTCTCTCTTTCCTGTTCTCTCTTCTTCTCAAACTCCTGCAGCAAGCGTTTCTCAGCCTCCAAGACCCCGGGATCCCTCTTTCCTTCATTTTTCTGCTCCCTCACTTCCTCTTCTCCATCCCTCTGTTGAGGGTCTGGCTGCTGGGTGTTCTTCCTCAGCGCTGCATCCAGGGAGGGGTTCCTGCGGAGCGGCATCACCTTACCCTGCGAATCCATTCTTCCGGACCTCACTGAGAAGTCCGTATCATAAGGCATGTTTACAGGCACAACCCTCCCCTCTCCTCCTCCCACCAATGACCTCTCAAGTCCTCCCTCCGCTTGATAGGATCCTGGTTCTTGTATCTGACCGGTGAGCGCAAAGTATGTAGCTCGCGGTCTGGCCGTCGGTTCATCGCCCTCAAGCATTTTGGGTCGTTTGGGTGCTGCAACCTCTTCTCTCTCAGCTTCCCTTTCTTGCTCTCGCTCCCATAGGGTGTTCACCTGTTTGCTTTCGTGCTGAGCTGGGAGGGTCTTCCTAATATCTTCATCCTTCTCGTCTTCCTCCAGCTCGGCCGCCGCAGCCCTGTGCACCTCCATCTGCCTCTTCAGCTCTTCCTCCATCATCCGCACCATGTCAGTCTTTCCACTTTTCCCCACGTCACCCCGACGGTCTGTGGCATCCACGATGCCCCACTTATGCAGGGAGGAGATTCTGAGGTAGCGAGGGCTATTCGACTCTGGTCCAGCAACTAGTCCATCATTTGGCCTTTGCTGGTGCTCACTCAGCCCTTGGCCTTGGCTCTGATCCTCAGGCTTTGATGTGAGGTTAAAGTTCCTCTGTCCTGCCTCTGAGCGACGCGTGCGTAACGTGAGTGCCCGCTCCTCCAGCTGAGCCAATGGAACGTCCTCGCTCGTGACCCACTTCTCACCCGTAACTGCCACTGTCTCAAACACGTGATCCACACGCTCTGGGCTAGAAGGGGATGCCGGTTCACAATAAACTGCCATGACCAGGCTGCTATCATCATCATCTGCAGTGCTGGAAAGGGCCTGCAGGTCTCCTCTGCCCCGCAGAGAGAGGTTCCTGCTGAACTTGGGTTTCCCTGCCGTCTCCTCTGCTGCTCTGGGGGCAGGGGATCTCCCATCATCCATCATCTGCACGCTGTGCCGCTCCACCACATTCTCAAAAAGGGCTGCTCTGACTGTCTGCACACCACCGCTGGGGCACGCATCCTGGGCATCATCGAGAGATCTGCCCCCTTCAGTGGGCCTCCAGAAAGATGGGTCGTGGACTTCCTGCAAGACCTCCTTCCTGTCGCCTCCAAGATTTGTTTGGACACTGGGGGTTAGGTCTCCAGGCTGCAACATAAACATCATGATTAGATTTCCCTCAAAGAAATCCCTTTGAAGTCTAATGCAAGTTACTGCACACATTTAGGTACACATACTCATAATAGTAGCAACTGCTTTTATAATTTTCCTATTGTCCTATCCAAAATTGGCTCACAGTCAGAAAAATTGAGTCGCAATCACTATAGCTCATAGTGTCTTTCTGCTAGACAAAAGGATTGTGGTGAATGGTGTGTGTCTTTTTTTTTTTATTTTTTCTAACAACCTGAACGTCTGAATGTTAAAGATCAAAGAGACAAAGGAAAACTAGTCAAACCAGAGTATAAGTGACGAGCACGTCATTGTAAAAATAGTAAGGAGGAAGTCCTTAAAAATGGAATGACAATGACTGCAGATGAGGGTTAGACTCAAACAGGTCTCAGAATCTTCTTCCTAATCGTTAGTGCTTTCTCACACAATGTAGACATATCAAAATATAGTACATGCTGTGTGTGTGTGTGTGTGTATGTGTATGTGTATGTGTATATGACTGTGTGTATACACACACACACACACACACACTCTCACACACACACACACACACACACACACACACACACACACACACACACACACACACACACACACACACACACTTTGCTCCATATCGGATGTAACTCCTAAATTATTTTTTATCTTTATTTATTATCTTTATCAGATTTCCACCAATTGTATATCTTAGTAACATAGTAATGAGTCAGGCCAGTAAAGCACTTTGAATGTGAAGTGAATGAAAGCCAGAGACTGTAAGGAGTAAAAAGGAAGGGGAGAGGAAGGCACAGACAAATAGTCTGTACAGGTGTGGACACAGAAAGACGATCTGTGTCAGCTTTGTCTGCAATGCTAAAGCTGGGAGGGGTGCTGAGAGTAAGTAATCAAAGCTTCCTCTCGCTCTCTGACCTTACCCCTGGGGGTGTGTGTGTGTGAAAATATTTCATAATCGCCACTGGTCACACAGCACATGACTAATACCCCAACTCAAATTACAAGTCTTTTGACAACCACAGCCACATATATTAGAGCGCAAGACCAAAAGAGGGTTTCTTTTTTCTTTTTTTTCTCATTTCCCCACTGAAGTGCCAAATGGAAAAATGGTGGGGGTTTGAAAGTGAAGTCATGCTTTGGTGAAGTCATACTTAAGCTATAATTTCCAGCAGATATTTAGGACCTCAATAGCCTTCTGATGGAAGCATACATCAGTTGTTTCTAAAGTCACATAAATGTGCCAAAGTGAAACCAAGTCATGGTGAAAAACTGACTTTGTGTACCTAGGGCATTAGAATGTCTTAGAATGTCCTCCCCGGCTGAAGGGAAATAAGTAAAATCACATGGAAATGTGGCCCTAAGTAGAAAAATATGCAAAACTAGCTGCCTGTACTTTGAGAGACACATGAGCAATCACATCAGTAAGCAAGTGTGTCATCACACAAGCACAAACAATGATAATATAACCAGCACCTGCAAGTTGTGTTGGTCAGGTGTTGGGTTACAGTGGCAGAAAAATTGCATTAAAATATAAAACTGCAGTTGAAGTTGACTAATATTATGCAGGTGCTTCTGTTCGCAACACAGATTCTTAATGACAGGTTCTGGAATCAAGCCTGGGTCGCTTGATTGGTCAGTTGGTGGTGATGTTGCTGCTTCAGTGCCACAACCAAACCCCAACATGCAACCAAAACAAAAAACTACACGCACAGCCCTGAGGATATTACAAAGTGCCACGGATAATAAAACATATCCACCGCTAGAGTCTTAAACAACAACAAATGTATTAACCAGCCATTTGAAAAATGATCTGAATGTTTAAATTCGAACAAACAGGTGCAGGCAATTTCTTTTGCACCCCAATGCTGTTGTTTCAATGTTATACTGAATAAAATAGATAATGAGTCTGAAGCACACAATGAACTGGTTTCCCATTCATGGCTAGTCCTATTACTAATTTCCTTCCTCCCTCAGTGGAGATTTCCATTGGAACCAATATCACAAAAAAATTGACTACAGCTAAGATGTAAGTGATATTACAAATCCTATATTTGTAATAAGTTTAGCAAGTTTATACTGTAGTTATGTTTACCAATAGCATGCATGCTCACACACACAGACATGCATGCACACAGTGAGTCAGAGAAATTAGGTCAAACATTTTAGCATACAAACATGTGGCCCTAGGACAAGGCCCAATTACGAGCCTTTGAATGCACAACTCTCTGCACTCCCCCTCTGCACTGAACAATGGTGGAGGATTTGTTGTTGCTTTCACAAAAGGCCCTATCTTGCTCACGCTGTTGCTGGTCACCCACCTTTTTGTGCTGGTCTCCTTCAAAGTCCAAAAGACCTTTGCTCTCACTAGTGGGCGTTGTAGGGGAGTCAGGGGACTTGTCAGACCCAAAGCTGTGAATTGAAGTTAGACACTGACGTTATCAACTTCAATCTGACATATCAACGTTAAGAAAATTGCCATGGTGTTGTTGCATGAGGTGGGACAGTGAGTACTGTAAGGATGGAGTTCATTTAAAGTGTAACAGTACTGGTTAGGCCAGTGACACAAGTGGCTGAAAGTAGGTTGGTAACCACTACACAAATCTCAATGTCCACCCTTACAGACTCACATGCACATTCACCCAAGTTTGTGAGGGTTTAGGGGTGTCCCATTGTCAAAATATGAAGTTCAAAGGGCTTGATTACATTCTTTTCTGAGCCCTTTCCTGAAATCAGCATCACAAGCAGATTTGCTAAAGGGAATTACCCACAGTTTGTAGTGTTGTGATGTGAAATTAAGACACATCAATAAAGTGTCTCTAGGCAACTGCTGTAAAATGGAAACAGACATTTTACGGCAATTGTCTAGGTACTCCCCTTTAGCAAAGTATGCACGTGTTTGCAACGTGACTTCAGCGCTTCAGTGACAATTTCATCACGGTGGTGTTCTAATCATGCAAATAGCAAGGTGAGCACTGAGCTTTGCAAACTCATTTAAGAGCGTGGGTTAGTTAAGTCCATGAGGGTTCAGGGTGGACTTTGAGATTCAGCCAAAGCTTTTAAATGAACTATGTATACAATGTAGTGACAGAATGTGTGCCCTCAATGGTAACCTAGAAATATTAGAAATTCTATGCTGATAGACACCTTCAAACACTTGAGAAATCTCAAAATTATCTTTGTATATTATATATTATAACAAATGCATAGATATGGAAAGAAGAAATAACTATGGTTACCGCTTGGTGAAGTCCCTTGGAAGGAGGCGTGGTTTAACCACAGGCTTCTGGGGCGGGCTCTGGTGAAGGGGTGTGTCTTCAGTCAGTTCTCGGATCCGCTGCCTCACTCCGACGGCTTTGTCTGAGACATCTGGGATTGGCTGCGCCAAAGAGTGTGTCTCCACGCCATCGGCAGATGTGCGGCCCCCTCCGGGCACAGACAAAGCAGAGGAGTCCAACAGGAGGCTGATCCTCCTCTTTATGCTCCCTCCCCCCTTTGTGTTCTCACAACCTTCACCCACTTCATGCTTCCTGCTTTCGCCTCCTCTTTCCTGTTCCTCGTCCTCCGTGCCGTCTCCGCTTCCTCTCTCTTTATCCTTCTCCCTGCTCCTGTCCACACCTCTCATTCTAGTCCGCTCTTCCTCCTCGTTGTCCTGCTGCTCCCCACAGGTCGGTTCCGGCAGGTTTTCCTTGCTGGAGGCCCGATGGTGCACTGCGAGCCCTGGTATCTCGAACTTAGAAGTGAGGTCGGCAGAGAGTGGCCGCCGGCCTGCCCAACGAGAACCGGCACCGTTGCCACTACCCAAACTCTGGGCATCTGGAGTGGCAGAGTTGGGTAAGAAAATGGCCGACACAGGCCGGGGCCTACCGCCTCTGCTCTGAGGTCGAAGGGTCACAGGGGCTGTGGCAGTAACATCCATGGCTCTGGGGCCTCCGGCTCCCTCTCTGGTGCTACCATCCTTCTGCTCCACCTCCGTTAGACCCACCTCTGTGAGAAAGCCCAAGGACTTGGCCCGGGTCATGTTCGAGCCTGCTGTTTTCTGCCGGGTTGGTCCAGACCACTCCGCAGCGGAGCGAGCTGCCTGCGCGCCCCCTCTCTTTTGAAGCACTGCAGGTCCCGCTGATGCAGGCTTCTTCGTCACCTGGGATGGAGAGGGCTTTCTGGGTTCGTCCAAGGCAAGTGGTGGTGCTGGCTTAAAAGGCTGGGCCACAGGCTTGCTAGTCTGGCCTGAGCTTAGCTTGGGCGTCTGTTTGGCAGGGAAGGTGGATGTGGGCCTAGTGGTAGAGTTGGGTTCGTCGGGTGCGTCGGTGGAGACTAGTCTGGGCTTACTTGCAGCAGCAATGGTCAGTGTGGGCTTCGGGGTGCTGGGAGGATCTGGCTTGGAGGTGGACAGGCGAGGTTTGGGATGAGGCTTGGGGGCAAGGATGGGCCGGATAGTGGGATTCTTCTCCACGGCGAAGGGTTTGGGGGTGAGCCGGGGCTTGGGTCCTGGGGTGGGCTTGCTGGGCTCAGGGGTCAGAATGAGGGTGCTCTGGGGGGAGGTGGAGCCCTCCATCAGGCTCGTGTTACTGGAGTTGATCAAAGGGCCCAGGTGTAGCCGAGCTCCCACCACACCTGTCCTGGCCGCGTCCAGCTCCACCTGAGCGGCCATCCTTACAACAGCTGCCAGGAAACACAAGATCACATGACCTTCAAAGTTACGTACACAACACTTACGTAACACTTCAACAAACTCCTTTATACAGCCCTTATAAACAGTCAATTTCATGGTCTTATGTCAATTTGATGCTGATTCATTAACATTTTATTTGAATATAAAATGTAAAATATTCTTGAGCAATTTCACTGTTCTTACGATTGCCGCGTGCGTTCTTGTAAAAGTTTCTCCATATACATCAATGAACTAAGACAGAATAGAGCAGAATTATCCACTGAGCACCTTCTTTAGCTCTTCAATAGAATATCGCTGAGCCTGCCTGACTAAAAGCTACTAGCAGAGCCACCAATTGTGGGGTGTACAATCACAAAAGCAAAGCATTTTAAACTATGTTCCTTTTTTAATTTAATTTCAATTTAATTTCATATTCATTGGTTAAACTCAAGAACTATGAATAAACACTTGTCAGAAAGGGGGCAATGATAGATTGTAGCAATACAATTATTTATTATATGCCTATTAAAGGTGTCATGCCACGTACTAGGACGTATAAAAAAATTCTCATCCATGCACAGCAGATGACCTCTGGCACTGCCTCCATAGCAACAGGAACTTCCTCTTAATATCTTTATGAGACAGAGGTGATGTGCAGACAATAACTGTTTTATAAGTTTACTTATAGTCACTATAATCGTTAACAATTTTCCAATCATCCAAGGCTAGCTTAAGGACAACTCTAGACCATGAAGCTACTGAGAGCTACTTATCTGGTTATGCTTGGTACTAACGTTATAAAAAAAAATCATTAAATTGCAAATGAGATTGAGTAAGTGTGTTGTTGGGCTTGGCCAAAACAAACACAGGCAAACACAGGGAGAAGAGAGTGAAATGTGCAGACTTTTGACTGTTGCTGCAGGCTAGCCAGACTTCATGAGTTTAGCTTCAATGAGAAAAACGGCCCGAAGGCATAGTACCTGGTGCAGACAGCAACCATAAATCAAACGCACGTGTGTGTGTGTGTGTGTATGTGTGTGTGTGTGTGCGCATGTAAAATTTAAATTTTAGTTCTCTGTATTCATCCAATTCAAACCACCCCACTGCCAAGTAACACTAAATCCAGTATCTACACTACTTTACACTGCAAGCTTGAGTTGTTTTGCCACATACCTGCTTGCAACTTGTTTGTTCTCTACTAATGTAGGATTTACCTACGAGTCCTACTGTTCTGTTCACACTAGCCAACAAAATTTTCTCCCAAAGTGGACAGTAATGTTTAACCCAACCATGGCTGACCTTTACTGCTTCATTAAAACAAGGCTGCATCTATCAAGTGTGACTTGATCAACTTTTATCGTGTGCTTTTACTTTTTTTCCATCTACTGCACTTTGCTTTTATTATTGTACAGCACATTGAAAGTGTTTAAAATGCGCTATATAAATAAACTTGCCTTCCCTTGCCTTGCTATACTCTCCTCTCGTCTCTGCTTGATTCAAACTTTGATTCTTAGCTACAGGCTATCTGCCCCCCCCCAACCCTGACAGCTTGACAACAGGCTTCATTTTGAGGTACATCTCAGGCACATCTCCCTCTCCCTCTCTCTCACCCAACCCCCCCCCCCCCCTCTCTCTGTCATGAGTGAATGGCACTGGGCAGAGTGTTAAACACCACTGCAGTTATCTGATGAAGTGGCTCTCACTCAAGCCTGTCTGCCTGCTCTGACTGTGCAGTCTTGCTTCGCCTCTCATCTCCTCTCCTCTTTATGTGTGTGTGTGTGTGTATGTGTGTGTTTCTACTGGTGCTCAAGCTGTGGCTAGGCTGGGGAGTGATACCTAAGAGCGAAGTCTGCACTAAGACAAGCACACAGCCAGGTTCTCTCCTGGAACAGAGAGAAAATGAGCTGCAGGATCAATGCAATATCACATTGCAAAAACAAATATCACAGATATTGGTGCAGACGTGCAGACAGGCAGACAGACAGGCAGACAGACAGACAGGCAGGCAGACAGACAGGCAGGCAGGCACACAAGCATGTGTAGGCGCACATGCACACACATATATACGCAAACATATTTCTTAGAGACGACTGTTGTGCCCCATGTTGTTGAGAGGCGCATGTGCACGAACCACAGGCACACACACACACACACACACACACACACACACACACACACACACACAGACACACATGCGCACGCACGCACCCACACACACACACACACACACACACCTGTTAATTCTGCTTTGTCTGCAGTTTCCTTCTCTCATGACAATAACTCACCTACCTGGCTGTCAACCGTCTGCAGGGCAGCCCTGGTTTCTGTGGCAACCGCAGGGTGATGTCATATCATCCGGAGCAGAGGAGGGTCCACACGCTGGTGCTGCTGGGGGTTGGGGAGGAGGCAACACAAAGACTGGTCAGACAGAGAGGCTACAGTAGCTCGCTTCCTCTCCAACATGCACATGCACGCACGCGCGCGCGCGCACACACACACACACACACACACACACACACACACACACACACACACACACACACACACACACACACACACACACACACACACACACACACTTGTTGCCATTGCATGGTTTAAGCTAAATAACAGGGTGCTTGAATCTGAGCTTATCATACTGTGCTGCTGTTAGATCTTCCAGACAGTCTAGGCACAAAATATACACAGAAGCAGATACCACAAACACACACACACACACACACACACACACACACACACACACACACACACACACACACACACACACACACACACAGGGAGAGATAATTACTGCCTTTCCCAACAAGATTGACCTACATCCCCAGATTTAGCCTACACACTGACCACCATGGCCAGTACGGCTGTGTTTGTGAAATTTAAGACGTGCGGGAGAGTAAAAAGAGGAAGAAAGAGGAGCAGGAGGAGGAGAAGGAAGGGGGCAAGGTAGAGAGAGAGAGGAGGGAATAGGAGGTACAAACCAGGGTCGGCACAGATTTTAATCTTAAAATCTGATTTTAATTCAGATTTTAATCTTAAAATCTGAGAAGGCTAATCATTTATTAAACTTTTCCCATTAGGTCCTCGTGCAATACACCACTGATTAATTCAAACTTAGCCGAAGACAAGAGATTGTTCAGCACAAATGCTTTATTACTTTTATTTTTTAATTCTTCCTGCTGTAGCCTTGACTCATGGGCAATGTTGGACATTCAAATATATAAAAATGGCTTATTTGGATATAAAAAAACAAAAATGAACCCAATGACAGACTCATAGATACAGGCAGGCAGGGTGTGAGCAGTGAGAGAGACAGAGAGAGAGAGGTGATGGAAGGATAGACACAAGAGAGAGCGAGTGAGAGAGAAAGACAAAGAGAGAGAGGGCAAGAGAGTTGGTGGATATAGGAGAGAGGGGGAGAGAGAGAGAGAGAAGTGATGGATAAAGGGGAGTGAGTGAGAGAGAACGAAGTGAGATGGTGAGCGAGTGAGACAGCAGGAGAATTACTTGATGGATCCAGGAGACAGAAATAGGGACTGAGGGACAGAGAGGGACTGTGAGCTTGTGTGTTTGAGAGACGGGGGGAGCAGAGGGAGGAGGACGCTGGGATGCATGGGGGTGTGCTGACTGGAGGCAGCCCTGTTTGTTGACAGGAAACGCCTTTGCGAAGCTGGAATGTGAAACGCGCACAGAGAGATCCAGAGAAGCAGTGGGTCAGCAGAGAGAAAACCACTGACTGACACACACACACACACACAGTGTGCGCACATGCACGCACACACAGATACACTCAAGCAGTCAAACAAACACACAAACACACACACACACAGACAGACACAGACACACAGAGGGGTTTCACATAGATATTGCACAGAAGCACAAAAATCTTATTTCAAGATAATTCTCTTTAGAAGGTATGGAAGCAAGATCCACACACAACACAAGTTTTAACCCAAGGAAAATACTCTACAGTCAAAAGCATAGAACTTAACATAAACTCAATGTAGTACCAGACATGCAGAGTTTATGCATGCGTGCAGAGATATATATACACACACACACACACAGATGCACACACATACACGCGCGCGCGCACACACACGCACGCACGCACACACACACAATCTCCAACAGCGTGTGATATGGCACAAATGTTGACCTGAAACCAGTTCATTTAGCATAGATTTAACAACCGTCATTGAAATGCAACCACCATGTGAGCCACAGGAATCAGGCTTTTCAAGCTTTTAATCTCCACTTAAACACAGAGTTGTGCTTCTGCTTAACCATCAAGCTCAGTGCTACTTTGACCGAATCGCTGGTGGTATAGCTGTTAAGGAAGCTGGCTGGCATGCTAGTACCCTGGAAATTGTTGGTTTAAATCCCTGCTGCCACTGCTGAGCCCTTGAGCAAGACTCTTAACCCTAAGTTGCTCTAGGGGACAGATACAAGTCGCTTTGGATAAAAGCGTCCGCTACATGCATGAATGTCAATGAATCTCTGTCAGTCATAACTGATATGCCCATCATACAGCTCTACATTCTGATGGGCAAGGCTTCCTTACATCTGATGGCATGGGGAGGGTGGTGAAGATGGAGATTTTTGCAGTGGTGGCCGACAGGAGCAGTGAGCTGGCGGAGCAAACACCAAGTTTGCTAGAAAGTTACCACGAAATAGAAATGAAATACTTAACATCAATTAATCACAACCGAATCTTGTTGAGGTACTTTGCATTAAACAGTGCAGAACCATATAAAACCAGCATAACCCACAGACTCTCATCAAAAGTCACTGAATACTGACCAAGATAGGCCAACATAATACGTTACAAGTTCCATTTTGCAAGCTGGGAGTGTCACATAATGTCACAATATAAACTTTTCAATGATTTTCTGTATCAGCGTATGAGGACTCTGATCTGCATGATTTCCCCACCTTGCGTAAATAGAACAAGGAACTTGCAAATAATGTTAAATGCCTCTCGCTCTGCTTTTACCCTCTCTGGTGTGATGGCTTACTGCCTTCTTACAGACCACTTACAGCCTGAAACAAAAACAATGCCTGGACTCAACACCCATGCTGAAGACCAATGAGAGGTGTCCGGAATGTTAAAATGGGAAGAGCTATGATGCCAATAATCAAACTCTTCAAATGGTCAGTCACACTTGTCCCTCACAACAGAATCATGTAGCATCACAACAGAAGCACACACACACACACACACACACACAATACAATGCAGCTCACAAGTTTATCTTGAATGAGTCATACCTCAGCCCATGTTCACACAGCACCAAGATACAACAGCTGATGTATCTAAAAGGCTCCCACCCTCTACTCTCCGCTAATACATGTGTGCACGTACACACACACACACGTCAATGTACACTCCCAGATCCACACAGCCTCTAGAGAGACAGTCCCAGGCTAGCGGCTATGCAGGATACACTCTGGATCAAAGGTCTATGGAGAGGGGAGGGAGAGGGGGAGGGAAAAGAAGAGGTAGAGGAAACGGGGGAGGAGAGTAGATAAGAGCCACAGAGAGAAAGACAGATAAGGGTCAAGGGTGAGAGATAAAAGGAGAGGATGGATGAGGAAAAGGAGGAGGAAAAGAACAGTAGAACACAGCTAGTGAAAACAGTTTGAATTTGTGCTTAAATACTACAGGCACTTGGTCTACTGGACAAGGTGACATCATCAGGACAAATCTTCTACTTATCTGATTATATATATATATATATATATATATATATATATATATATATATATATATATACACACACACACACACACACACACACACACACGAGTGAGAGAGAAAGAGAGAGAGAGAAGTGATGGATAAAGGGGAGTGAGTGAGAGAGAACGAAGGGAGATGGTGCGCGAGTGAGACAGCAGGAGAATTACTTGATGGATCCAGGAGACAGAAACAGGGACTGAGGGACAGAGAGGGACTGTGAGCTTGTGTGTTTGAGAGACAGGGGGAGCAGAGGGAGGAGGACGCTGGGACTCATCACCCATATCACTGGTGTTGGGTGACATCTTGAACAGAATGCTTTTTTTTTCTCCGTCACCCTAGATATATGCACACCTTCCAAGTAGCACATGCTATTGTGCCATGGAGATCACGGCAGTGGGCGTGCTGGTCTGGGTGTTTGTGGGTATGATTGCGTTTGGAGAGTTCTGAGAGGCTCTTGCAGTTAAAGGCCAAGTAAACTCCATAGCCATAGAGTGATTCAGGAAATTGGCAAGTTCACTTTCATTACGGAATGTCACCTGTGCTTTCACATGACATGTTTTCAGTGACTGGACTGAATTTCAATTAGAATTGATTGGCTCTTTATTTGGGGTCTGGCCTGTACTATACTATACTAGACTACAGCTGACTCAGGAACAGCCTGTGGGGGTGGTTGGAGAATTTGTGTAAAGCTAAGCATATTAGACGCTGTGTGTGTATTTAAAATACTCAGACAATGTCTTAGTCATATGCTGCTGGGTGTGGGTGCCAAGTCCCTGATCATATTCCCCTAAAATATTCTCGCTATAGGAAAACCCAGGGATTAAGAGCAGTCTTGGACACAATCAAGTTCAGAACTTGAAGCAATATCAAATAATTGCATCCCATCACAGCACAGCAGGCCATAACAGCACAGGCACAAACACAACAATCACCGACAATGGCTGTGATTGCTTCTATTTTGAAAAGGACTATGGCAAGCCAGGCCCATGTGGACATGGTCAAGTAAAAGCTTTGGATGCCCAACAGCAAAACAGTATGCTGGAAAATATTGCATTGGTTCTGTTGCGCAGCATTCACTGATCTGACAGGAAGTGCAGGGTCTATGATTGGATTTCAGCCGCTTCAGCCTCTTCTCTGACAGTAGCCCACCCCACAGGTTCAGATAGGACTGGCTGTTGTCCTTAAGGGTTTTTGAGCACCATTTCCTGTGAAGAGTCTACTGCTGCTGCTGTGTGTGTATGTGCCCATTGTCAGGCCACACACTCACACTGGTTCAGCCAGTTTTACAGAGAAAAAAAAACCCTCAAGTGCACTGACAGTCTGATGACGGTGAACATTGTTTGAATAGGCCTATAACTCATCAGTAGAACTGTCCATCAATGACCAAAAAAAACATAAGTGTTCAGAGAACAGGCTCACTCAACACAAAAAACAAGTACTTCTTTCTCACATCAAAAAAAAAGGGAAAAGTTGCGCTTATGTCATTGCTCACAAATTAATTAAGCCATCCACATCATATTGTTGACATACTGATGATGGCGTAGAGGGCCAAAATGTGTAACTACGCATTTGTTGACATGGTCCAATCCGATGAACAAAAGATATAGAGTTTTCCAGTTTACAGTGAAAGACAGCTCATATTCACTAGCATCTACAGTGCTGAAAGAGTGAGGGGGTGCAAGAAGCAGTTGGATAGGCCTAAACCTTGAAAAAGCAAATTTTGGCTAAATTGATTGATTTTGGATTATATATGCCTCATACACTCATTGTCTGTATGCAATTTATTAAATGAATAAGTTTATTCCGCATGCTGTTGCTGTCAACAACACATTGCAGAGTCTCAAGGTCTCAAGCATTTAGTGAAACTAGGATCATAATACTATGTGTTATGGTAGCAACAGTACAACAGTACAGTTCAGTGGTTGTCAACACAGGATCAATACTCAACATAGGATCAATACTTTTGATCAATCTACGGGGTACAGAAACTAAATCTGAGACTGGGTTCTCTGCTCTGACCGTACGATGTGTGAAAAGAACTTGGTCAAACAATCTCTAATACAATTTTAGAGTTAATCCATCTCTAAGTATTGTGAAGCTCACATTATAAAGTACAAATAGCTCATTCTGTATGCAACAACTTTACAGAAATGTTTCAATAAGGTGTCCATTGTGCAGAGGGTAGGGTCTTAGGGGATGTACGACAGTTTGGGAACCACTGGTCTATCACACATCGTGCATTACACACATTGTGCCTGAAAGATCGTCCGCTCACAACTGCAATTGCACATTAAGTGATGCTACTGTGGAAGATGTAAATGACTCAGATGTAATGACTTTTGCTACCAACAAAAAGCCATAAACTAAATAAAAATTTGCAAATTATCCATCTGATATCATGAAATAGGCAACAATGGTACCATGGTACAATGAAACATCTAGGATAAACTGTCACTGGCATTTTCTATGAAAGCTTGTTTGGGCGCTCGTGAACTTCACTGTGGTTCAAAACCATAGCTAATTTGACAAATTCTGTAACTATAAAAAGCAACCCCTTCCTCTATTGTGTCGGTGAACTACACTGAATTAGTAGTGATGAGGTTTAACATTATCAAACGATGCGTAAACTGGACTCTGTGAATGGGGAAACGTGTGCACATTATGGATACATGTAAAGCTGTGGTTTGTCTACGTAACTATCGTGCTAGCTAACTCAACTAAATGGCCATTGGGCTCATTGTTAGCCAAGTAGCGCGACCCAGTTGCTGTCCAACAGCTAGCCGCCGAACCAAGTTCGTCTGCTGAGTCCTTGCTAGCTTGCTATCTATTATTACCAGGCTGCAACAAATTAAACACGATTACCAACTACTGTACTCTAATAAAAATGTCTTGACACTTAATTTTCCTTACCTCTATGGATCCCAGCACGCGTCGCTTTGTTTTCCTATTTGAACTATATTCTGCTGGAAAATTCTTCCAAAAGTGAAGAGAAAGCAAACAAACCGTCTCCTCTTTCCTTCCTTGGGTATCAAGCCAGCCAGTAGTCTGCTGCTAGCAAACTGGCTAGCTATCGCCGAGGAAGGGACAATGTAGGTAACGTTAGAGAACCAAGAGAACTTCACCCCGACATCTTTCCACCTGTCGTCTCTCTTTTTTACAAGGTAGTTTTGTCTTTCTACCTCTGGGAACGGCCTGGTACCTCAACCAATCCTTTACTAGTCCGAGGCCATTACTGTGATCTGTAAGAAGACTTGTATCGTCCCACGAGTATAACCTGGCCGCCAGATAGGTTAGGTCAGTAAGTGTGGCCGGGTGATGTATAAGTTACCTGTGCATTTAAATGCACCTGTCGATCCTTCGTAATGCGTCACAACAAACTTCTTTTCGACTCCTATACCTTTTCTCGTCTCAGCACTAACTTATCACATTGTTGTGGTTCCCTGTAATTGTACCTTGCCTCAGCCTAACTTGCTGGAGAAAACCCGGAAAACGGAGGTGCAGCTCGGATTCCACGGAAGGAGTAGGGATTTGTTTTGGTATTCAAACCCTCGCAGGCTATCCAGCGAGAATGGCATCGTGTGCAAGGTAACACAACGAAATACTGAGTAAAGAGCGCCACCTTGTGGAATAAATTAATAGTAGTAAGCTCCACTTGTCTGTGTTCAGGCAGGCGGAGACGCGTGTGAAGTCGGGGGATTAGTGTGGGGAATTTACTTTAAGGTGCGCAGAAGGTTCACTAAAGCAGAATAGAGGCCTATAAATTAGGGCTTATTGGGGAGAGGTGTAGTCAAGGTTATGTTGAGAGCAGCCTATTTTGGTGCAGTTGAGTGAGATATAATGTGTGCCTATTTATGAATAGATTGAATGAGAGTGTCATCCTACTACTCTTTAGGCTATGATTGATCTCCTGAAATGTTAACTTTCTTATCTTTGTTTTTGCAGTTTGCTGTTTGTGTAAATTGAGAGTGGACCCTGTTAAGTGAATTCTTCCAAAATACTGTATGATATTGTAATCTCTATTTTTTTTTTTTAATCTTACTGATTTTTACATGTCATAAAGGTTTTCACGTAGAGGCTTTGTGGTTGCAAATATAGGCCTAATTTACTTTCACTTTTGTGAATATTTTTTGTGACAAGCCAGATTATAACATCAAAATGTATAGGCTATGGTCTAGCCATGACTGATAGGCTAAGCTCAATCCAAGGGGTGGAATCAGCAATTGTCTTTCAGACTGCCTCTGCATGCTGATAAACCGATAAGCTACTGCTAGGGTACATGTAGGCAACTCTATACACTCTATACAGAGTGATGTGATTGGTTTGACCAAACCTTGGAAGAAGACCTACTGATGCCCTATGGCTCGTGGCTAGACATACTGGCTAAGCAAAACTAGGGGTAGACTGACATATTAGTGTTCTTTAAGATAGGCTACATGTCTTTTTGGAGAAAACCATGCACTATATAGACAGGTTAATGGTTGCTTTTTCCTGACTTTCTTTTATGCTTTCTGTTGATGTGATGCCGTTGCGATTGCCATACTCATAAAGTGAATGTTTTTTTGTTTGTTTGTTTGTTTTTTGTGAATGCCAGTACACAGGGGTGTGTAGAGGTTAAAGATGATGGCATCATTGTTTTAATGATGAGTTTTAAGACAGTGAAAGGACATTTTGGAATGTCACAATTTTACAAATTCACAATATCAAAAAGTAAAGAAAACTTTACATCAGTTTGTTTTTGTTTTTTTTTACCTTATGCTCTAAAAAGAAGTCTTGTAGCAAAACATTCATTATTTAGCAAAGATCAAAATCTCTGATTGTGGCTAACATGCTGAACCATGCCATGCCTGTCAAACCAGTTTTCATGGCTTGTCTTTTTTTTGTTGTTGTTTAGCTTCCTTCACAGACTTCTAGGCTACTTCATATGGATCTTCCTACTCTGACAATGATTGCTCACGAAAATGCAACAAAAATACATTCCCTGATGGTTTGTACTCTGCTAATTGTTTTGATTTGACAGCAGCCATGTCACATCTGCCTGTAAGACGCACAACACTTGACCACTGAGAAGGAGGATCACAGAGAGGCCTGTTGTTGGCAAAGTGTCTTTATCATAAACAGTATGACAAGCTAATGGATGTTTTTCTGACATTAAGTTTATTTTTTCCTTTTTGAAACAGGTGACTTTTCTGAACTGAGGATTGTTCTGTTAGGGTATAGAGGTGCAGGAAATAGTTCAATAGGGAACACAGTCATAGGAGATTTTAAAGAGATGTCCTGTGTGTGTGTTACAAGGCATGGGGAGACAGCAACAGGGAGGCAGATCACTGTTGTGGAGGCATCTGGCTGATGGAGCACCTATGCTGTGAGGGACATTGTGGTGTTAAGCAAACAGGAAATGTGTCCCCTTGTGTCTGCCTATGGGACCCCAGGTGTTTGTTCTTGTTGTACGGGCAGACACCCCATTCACAAAGGCGCACAGAGTGGCACTGGAGGAACATCTCAGCCTTATTGATAGTGTGTGGTGCAAGCCTGTTCACTTGTGGGGACCATCTGAGGAACATGCCTATTGAGCAACACATGACGGCAAGCCCCTGCAGTGGCTAATTCAGGCATGGTTTAGTAGGTATCATGTTTTCAACAACCAGGAAAAACACAATAGCATTCAGGTTGAACAACTTCTGAAGGACATAGATGAGATGGTGGCTACATGCAATTCATATTGCTGTTTGCTAGATTAATTCACTTTACAGGTGTCAGATTGATAAATCACAACTCTTTTCGACTTTCTTAATTCAGCTTAATATATTAATATTTGGAGCTTGAAAATGATCAGGGATAAAGGAACCAAAAACTGTGATGTAAGGTGCTGGGAAACGTCACTATGCACTATAACGGATGAGCTAATCGTGAAAAGAATACGTGGAATGATACCTGAGACCATAGCAATAGGCAAATAATGGGTGAAGAAGAGAACAGTAATGATTTTGGCCCACCAAACAGTAAGTTACTATTGCATACTGTTGTTCTTGTTGTCTTCGTAATTTTGAAAGCATTTGTTCAGCATATTGTGATAAAGTAATCTGTGTGTGTTTTCGTATGCATCGAATAACGGATGAGCTAATCGTGAAAAGAATGCGTGCAATGATACCTGAGACCTGAGGCGATGTAAACCAGCCTACCAGAAGTTTGTCCCAAGTGTTAGCCAATCTTTAAAAGCATTGTGCGCTGATGTCAGCAGCTATTTTTAGTAACTGCGACTAGGCATATAACTTTGCAGGTGAAGCACGTCATATCACATGTGAGGATTGCGCTGTTTGGTAGTAGAGCCGTTGTAAAGAGCTCAGCAGGAAACATCCTGGGAAAAGAGTCACAGTATACAATAGTGAATTTTAGCTGTGGGGACTGGCTGGGGGATATTAGCATTGAGGAGCACATTGAGGCTGAGGGCAGTGTTCTGCAATGGGTGACTGAGAAATGCGAAAAAATATATGTTTTTGACAATCAGAACAAAGGCGACAATGGTCAAGAGACAAAACTACTCGGAAAAATAGAGAACATGATGATGGAGCATCATAATGGTTATTAGGAAATGGACATGGAGATTTCACAAACAACTGAAGAAACTAACAAGACAGTTTTTGAAATGGAACAAAGAAGAAAGGCAGAACTACATCCAGACATAAGTGTCAGTTCAGTAAGAGGTAAGTCAGGCTAGGCTCATGAAAGCTGTTTTACATTTACATTTATGCATTTAGCAGACGCTTTTATCCAAAGCGACTTACATTTCAATTACATCAGGGTCAGTCTCCCTCAGAGCAACTTAGCTGGTAGATGCATCCACTGACACACACATTGCAAATGAAGGAGAAACCCTGCAGGGGCTTGTCAAAAACTGTGGTAACCACTACCACATTCTTGACAACAAGGACAGAGGAGACACTACCCAGGTGACAGAGCTGCTGGAGAAGATAGAAGTCATAGTGGCACAAAAGAGTGGCTGCTATTATGTTGAACTACAACTTGAATTGAAAGACATCATGACCGACAATAGGCACATAATGGGTGAAGAAGAGAACAGTAATGATTTTGGCCCACCAAACAGTAAGTTACTATTGCATACTGTAGTTACTGTTCTTGCTGTCTTCGTAACTTTAATCACTGCAGTGACAAGAGAATCCAAACCTCTACAAAGTATGGAAGTCTGGGATGCAGCAATAGAATCAGAACCTCCACAACTGAGCCACAGCATGGAATATGATCCACCAAATAGTGAGTCAACCTAATTAATATTCTGTGTTCTATGCCTAACTTAATCGTAGATGTATTTGTTGGTAATACATGTGTTACATACATTGTCATTAAATGTACAACGTGCAGTTTACTGTGAGTTGAAACTTAAAGTGAAATGTATTATTGTGTTTGAAAAATATAGACAACACAGCATATATAGCATATATATATGCTCTACTATTAGTAACTCATATTAGTACAAAAAGTTCTCAGGTGCTCCCAAAATTACAGATATTTTTAGACTTGTATGTGTATTTAGTCATCACTTTTGTTACATAACTGACATAATGGTGACATAAGGCAGCACTCATGTCCAATGCATCGTGCCTCTTGCAGCTGGGATGACTAAAGTTTTCTGTTTTTCTTCTTGTGCTTTCTAGTGCAAGTGGATGATAGATCTGATGCTGCATGTGTCTCATACCACTTGATCTTTTCAAGTCCGTGACCAAAGAAGTGAATTGTTCTCATCAGCTTCCTCTTTGGAGAGTTCAGGTTTCAGCTCTCTACCCAAAGCTGCAGGAATCTCATCAAATCAAAACAGTGCTGTATTCACTGTCATCTAAGTAGAAAATAGCTAGAATAGCTGTTAAGAAATTATATATAATGTCATACAGTGTCATATAGTCTCATACCACCTTCTCACTCCCACTGTCACTCTCTCAGTTCAGTTAAATTTTTATATTGCTTGTCAAATCTCTTAAACTGTTAAATTGACATATTTTTGCATTAAAATGATTGTTACAATTGTGTGTACAATTTTATACATTTATACCTTTATTTATATATCTATTACTGTATGTTAAATGAAAAAAACTGGTTTTGCATCAGAGTTCCTCAGTTTTGTCATAGGTCAAATTCAGTTGTGTGGGTTGTCACCTGCTAACAACTGCAGTATGAAAACTTTTTTTGACCATATAAACCATATTTCAGGTTAAATGAATGACCACTCCTCTTGAGTCATAACGCAGTGATTTATTATCATACAGGCAAAGATATCACTGACACAATGGTGGTGACATCGAAAAAACTTAGCATCAAGGAGGCAAGAAGGGGTGGTACATCATGGGGGGTGTGGGGTTAAGGGCAAAGGGAGGGGGTTGGGTGCATGGGGCCTGGGCAGGCAGAGGGGATACAAGTTTTCAGGAGTAAAGGCATCAAGGCAAGGCAAAGGGGGGTACAGAAGCAGGTTGTTTTGGGGTGTAGGGTTTGGAGGCACTGAGGCAGAAGCTCAGTTAGAAACGTGGAAGGCGCCCCTCTGGTGCCACTGCAGGTCCCGGATGCGTCTCACGGACTGGATCTGGGCCTGCTGAGCTCCAAACTCGGAGTAGTCCTTGTACTCGCCCTTCTCAAATAGAAACTGGTAGCCTCTGTATCCTGGGTACTGGTAGCCCACCCAGCTGTGAGGCACGGGTCAGAGAATGAAAGGGATGATGAGAGAAAGAGTGAGAGAAAACCAAAAAGAAAGAGAAGCAAGTGACTATGACAAATGCTGTTGTGTAATTGCCAACTAGAACACTTTTGCTGTTGATTATGACAAGATCCAAAGTGTCCAAATGTCCTTAGACTCTTTCAATGTACTTCAAGATTAATTGCAGTAGTGGTGTTTGATGTTATAGCCTACATATGTACCAGGCACTGGTACCAGAACAGTGCCTCACAACAACTGAGCAGTTGATGTAGCGCCAGGTAAACGAGTTGTGCTTACGTTCCGCTCTGGACCCTCACAGAGGAGACCTTCTCTTGGTAGCCATGTGCGTGGAAGCTGGGAACGTCATCATCTATGATCTCGATCTTCTTCCCTGCAAAGCCAGGGTTCTCATACAGCACGATCTTGTGTTCCTGGCTGTCCTGGAGTACCAACCAAGGGACAAAAGTGGAGCATGCTCATTAGAAAAACCAGACACAGACAAGAAAGTACACAAGGGAATATACATATAACATTTAATTGATAGAGGCAGATACCGGTATACATTATCCCAAAAAGCCAATGGTAGGCTACACTGATAAATATACATACGGTAAATACGCAGCATAAATGAAGGTGGTTATACAACAGTTTAACAGCAAGGAAGGGCTTATGATGAGTTGTCAGTTGAACTGATTGAAATGAATCTAGCCTGATATGAATGATCACTGAGGAGATTGGAGTGGGTCAGAGTGACGGGGAATGAGACAAACTAGGAAGGGAGAGAGGAACGGGTTGGTTTACCACTTTGATGGGGCGGAAGGCGAAGATGCTGTCACTGCGTCTGCTGTTGGTCCAGGAGTCCCAGCGAGGATACTCGCCCTTCTCAAACACATACTGCTGCCCCTTGCAGCCAGGCTGTTCATATCCCACCCATCTGCAAGGAGGTTTCCATTCCCCAGTTTACACTTCACAAACAAACACATGCGAGCTTCTAGACATCTCTTACCTCTTTGTCATTCTCTCTCTCTCTCTCTCTCAATCTTTTCCTTTTTCCTTTCCTTTTTTTCCTTCCTTTCCTTTTTTCCTTTTCCTTTTTTGTCTCTTCCATCATTTGATTTCTATCTTACCTCATATTCTTGTTTTTTACAATCTTCCCTGTCCTAAACAGTAACACAGTCAAGCAGACACATAGCTATTTTAGGTATCCATATGCACTCTGTCTGATGCTCACTCTACAATGCTATGTAAATGAGTCTACCACATTGATACTCATGGCATCCATGGCAGATTTGCAGGTAAACACCACCCTCTTTGCCCTCTGCCCAACCCTCTCTCTCTCTCATGCCACACTCACGGTCCACACGGCACCAGTATCGAGCCCACTTTCTCCACTCCCGCCTCTTGGATATTGTTGCAGGGCTCAGTCAGCTCATGACATCTACCCTGGAAGTTCTCCTGTTCATAGATGATCAGCTACATGGGAAGAGATGGGGAAGATTCGGGAAATCATGGTTTTTCATAACTTGTCCTGTGCGCTAATCATGTTTGTTGCCTAATGGGAAGGTGCTGGTGGTGCATTCATCAGACAGACCTACCATAACCAATTTATGACAGTTTGAAGTAAACTAGCATATTGTTATGCTTCCTTCTGTTTCTACCCAGCCATCTGTTGCTTGCAGAGAATGTCTACCCCATAAAATAGGTTATGTGAACTGGGCTGTGAAAATGTTACAGAGTCACTCAGGGAAAGTGACTAATAATGGCACTAAAGAATAACTAAACATGTGAGTATGTGTGGTGGGAAAGAGGAGGAGCAACGGCCACAGCCCCACCCTCTTCACCTTAAAAGCACTGGTTCCTGAGTGCTGCTGCTTGGATGCAGGGTTCTGTTGGTCCGTTGCCATAATGACCTGGGCTGAGACTTATAGAGTGGTAATTACTTGTTTATGACATAAACTTGATGAAAGATTACTCTCAACACCTTAAAAACGGTTAGCCTAGTAGCCATAGCCTAGTAATTCTATGAAGCAAAGTATAACTAAATACAGTAGGCCTGTATGTACAAAATATTCTAAAATTGTAAAACATTGAAAATACATAACAACTTCTTTTAATTATAGTATTAAAAAGTCATATGATAGGACATTAAAATGCATTGGAAACAGTTATTTTACTTTTCTATTAGACAAAATATAGACAAAAAGTCTATTAAGCACTCATATCTGTAACTCTGACATAAATTCAAAATCTTGCATATACCCAAAATACATGTGCAGCTAACCCCAATTCACAATGAATTCATGCACAATTGAACAAAATGTTAACTAAAGGCAACATGAAAGGTTGTGGAAAATATTTATCAAGCCACAATGATAGAAAAACTATATTTGAAACAAACGGAATCAGTGCTCTTTGCTTACCAGCTCCTGAATGTGCCAGTTTTGGGTGGCACGAGAGCCGCAATATATATGCCTACGGGTGGAAACTTTGCCAAAACTCCACTGTGGCCAGGGATGCCCTCCCACTCATGTTCTAATAAACTGGTCAGCCCAGCCTGGCTTTGGTGGAGAGAGTTGTACCAACCTGCACCCCTCCAAATCCCCCCTCTTGTCCCCGGCAAACCAACACCCTCTGCATCCCTCTCATACCCCTCCCTCCGCCCCTGCCCACTGTTGCCCCCGCAAAGTTATTTCATTAGTTGTCAATTTCAGGCCTGCCGACCATTGTTTGGTATCCCATGATTCAGCATAACCAGTGCCAAGAGTCCTGAAATTCACAATGAAGCCAGGCTTAGGTGTGTGACTGAAGAGAGAGAGAAAAAGACGGACAGAGAGAGAGAGATGAGAAACCAATGTGCAATTTTTTTTCTGTGATGTCCATATGTTTATGATGTACTCTACAGTAATATACATCATGCAAATATTTAAATACACAAATAATATTGAATATCCTTAATGATCTAATGCATCTTCTCAGCAATTGACAATTAATGTCTCAGTTGTCTCAACAAATACAAATACCATGGAATGACTTATACATGACTCTTATCAACTTTACATTTCCAGATATCAATATTTATATATCCACAAAATATCCCTGATATGTATCATGAAAATAGGCTGGTGGTTTAATCAGACCCATGAGGAATGTCTTCTCAAATATAAGTGAATGTACGGGACCACATGAGATGTGCGACATTATATTAAGAATATCTGATTATGTTTAATAGATACTGAGTACAATGTATTGGTATGCCAGAAAGCATCGCACTCTACCTCTTGTGTGGATGAGTGATCAAGAGACGGCCACCTGGTGAAACGTATCTTGCAATACGAAGATCGTGCCAGCAGATGTCAGTATTCGAAAACATCTAGCACAGGTCTGACTATAACTTTGGTTACGAACATTCCAGTAACAAATCTTACATATAAACAAGACACGCTTATGTCCTATTCATGAGTTTACAGGAGGGGCGTATTAACACCAACCCATTTACCCCCCAACCGGTATTTAATCAAATCCCCAGAAGGTTCAATCCTGGTGTAATTTTGTATTCGCCATTCGCTGTTTGGCTTGCAAGTCCATGCCCGATTTAATGTTTCTCACGTCACCCATATCACGCTGTGTTAATTGATGCAATGCCTGCATCACATAGCTGGTGAAGTAAATCAAACATTCCCGTTGCCTCTCCACCTGGTGGACATTATTTTTAACACACGCGCATCTGTCTTAAGGCATCAGCTGACACTGGGTCACAGCATTGAATTACCAAAGAAAATTCAAACCACAAATGGTTATGCAAAGTTTTCTCTTGTCTCAGACGTATTAGATTAGGTTATGTGTTAAGCTGTCAGACATAACTGGAATGTGTCACACGCAGACACAATTGACTTGATCGAAGTCGTTTTTGTCGTCAGTAATGAAAACATAAGCTTAGAGGAAGTTGTTACCAATCACTCAAGGTAGACCGACAAGGCATTACCGGGGGGATGGGGAAAATGTCAGGAGGAGAGACGGGGCGGACTTCAAAGACATCAGCGATGTGCTACAAACCGGATCTCTCTCTCTCTGCCTGAGAATATTTTGAAATACTTGGGGATCCAAACCGAACTTCAACTTTAGATGCTATTTACATGCAGTTGTCAAGTGACTATGGTAAAAGGGAAATTCAAGTAGCTCGGTGTGTCTGAAGAGTGGATGTTTTACACTGCTGTCTGATGACCAAGTTTGTTTTGACAAGAATTCCTTATCCATCGTCACTTGACGTTATGTAGACGGGCAATCAGGAAAGCAGCGAGGTCTGTAATTTAGCCTAAATTGCACAGACCAACGTTTTAGTGTGTCAGCGGTGGTCCACAGTCTTTCACAATGTCATGTGTTAAAATAATTTGGGCATTAGTTGCCGTCAGCATCGGGATATGCAACGGCTTTCCGAATTACAAATACGAGGACATTGATGAGGATCTCGCTACCTTTGATTATTACCGAGCCATGGTTGAAATGGGAGAAAGGAATTCTACAGACTGTGGCGAGTGTGTGCCAGAACTTTGTCCGCAGACAGCTGGCTGTCGAGCGGGTGTCGTTTTGGATAGCTGCAACTGTTGCTTGGAATGCGGGAACCTGGAGGGACAGACGTGTGATGTGGATGACAGAAATGTGTACTATGGTTTGTGCGGTTCTGACCTTGAGTGCAAGCTTGACTCCGCTGTGACAGTAGATGGCGAGACACCAGAGCCGCAATGTGTATGCGTGTCGCAAGAGCCCTTATGTGGTTCGGACGGAAAGACTTACATGAATATTTGTAAATATAAAGAAGCTAAGTTTTCAGACCCGATCCTCAACGTAACCGCGGGCCCTTGCAAAACAGGTATTTCCCAGTACCATACTCTGCTTAGAAAGTTTCTAATCTCTTGATTGTGACATAACTTTTATTGTTACTTTGAGATGAGTCCAGAGTAGGACAAAGTGTCCAATGGCTATAGGCTACAGCATTGACATCTAAAATATGGGAGGTTATACAAGTTTCTTTGTGAAGACCCCTTGCTGACATACTCATAGGGTATCTAATAGTTTGGCTATTGGATTAATTGAATGTTAATGCATGGCAATATACAAGCCAAAGCCTCATTTAATAATAATAAAAAATACTCATAAGTGTTTTGGTAGCAAAAGGTCTTCCTTACCCAACAAGCTTTTTCAGTAGCCCTTGCTTAATATGTCTGAGATATTGGTACTAATTAATGATAGATTTAGGTGTCAAAAGAAAAATATATTGTCATAACCTAGTCTATGAGCTTAGAGCACATTTTAATATTTATATCTAATAGCCTGCTGCTTACAGCAAAGTAGACAACTTGTAAAATGTTCTAGATGTTATCTCATTTGGCTGTGGAGAATCAAATTAATATTGATTTAAAAAGCAGATGTTGCTCTTTAAGCACACCAATTTTGGAACAATTTATAATTTGGCTCACACCCTTTATGTGCAAGAACAGTAACTTCTAGTCTTCCCCAGCCTCCCCTGTGTGTGCTTTGGGGAATTTCTTGCGCTAGCCCTATAATTTTCCCACTGAGTTTAGGGGAAGATTTACTGCCTTTCAAGTGGGTCCAGGAGACAGAGTGGAGAGAAGAGCAAGCAGCATTTGAGAGAGAGAGAGGGAGAGAGGGAGGAAATAACTCCTGAACATGATCCTCTCCCTATCTGTTTCCTCTCTCTCTGTCTTTGCCCTGGTGTGCTCTCTCACACTCAGCCCTTCTTATTTTTTTATTAAGTCCCAATTATCCCAACTGACACTAGCCACAGGGTAAAACAGTTAAGGGATCGCATGTGTCTACTCTCTCTCTTTCTCTATCTCTCTCTCTTAATTGGACTAACACACACACTTCCCCCTGTTTTTACTCTCTATCCTTCTGTCTCGGTCTCTCTCGTGGCATGCATTCAGTCCCTATCATCAAGATGCCCCCACACGACCATGTGAATATAACAGGAAGCAGCATGGCACTGCTGTGCGAGGTCTTTGCCTATCCAATGGCCCTTGTGGAGTGGAGAAAGGACGGCCGCGATGTCATCCTTCCTGGAGATGATCCACACATCTCCGTTCAGGTAGCCCACTACTGATCTTTTCAGGTGCACCCATACAGTCATCATTATCAGAGTAGGGTTCCAGAGGTAGGCAGGAAAACAACACAGAAAATTATTATTATTTTGTTTTCTTCAACCAGTCGAGTGGCTATATTAGATGAATGAAACTGTTTTAAAAGACACATTATTGAACAAAGCCCACATATCTTATCACATGAAATATCATCACACAAAGTGAAAACATTTAATTATGATGGTAGAGGACTTTAGACAAGGAGATGAGTGTGAACATTAAGATCTCAAATGGAATGTTATAATTATCTCTTGGCAGGATGCTTGAACAAACTGAAGATACTGTTATGACTGCACAGTAGATTTCTCATCATTCCTAAAATAATAAAGTTATGAAGAGTTATGCAATCCACAGCAACATGAAATACAAGAGGTCCTGTGTTATAGTGCGGCCCATGCACGGGTAGATTGTTTTCTCAGGGATTACAACTGCGTATAGAAGTTGGAAGTGGCTGTGGAAATGTTTATTGGATGAAACCCCACACCGAGTGACAAGTATTTCCACCGACCCTATCCAACACCTGTATCTCCTTACAGCATAGACTTAGGGTGGGAGTCCCTGGATGGATCTCTCTTTTCATTCAGCGAGAACCACAGAACAATAAAATTCTTTGTGGTTGTGTGTAAGTGTGGGTTGGAGTGAGTGTGTGTGTGTTCCTCGTGTGTGTTTGTGAGAGAGAGTGTGTGTGTGTTCCTTGTGTGTGTGTGTGTGTGTGTACACACATCTAATTGGATCTCTGGATTGTCCCTCAGTCTCGTGGCGGGCCCCAGAAGTATGAGCTGTCCAGCTGGCTCCAGATCGAAGAGGCCACTCAGATGGACTCGGGCACCTACCGCTGTGTGGCTCGCAACGAGCTCGGCAGCACCTCCGCCTCCGCTATTTTAGGGGTCCTGCCTCCAGGTAAAAACAACTTTGACCCTTTGACCCTGAACCTATTTATTTTGCCCTGTGACTTCTCCGTTGGGGGAGAGGTGAGAGTCGGTGGGGGGAGAGGCCTGTTGGATGCATATGGTGGGCAGGTTTAAGACCTCAGGGCATGAAGGTCAAGGAGGAGAATTGAGACTGAAATCTGAAGCCTAAACTCACTCTGGACTTGGCTGGTGGTGGGACGTGTGTGTGTGTGTGCAGTGCTGCGTGAGTGTGTGCGTGTCTGTGTGTGTGTAGGGGGGTGCAGTAGGAAATGTTTGGCAAGGATTCTTTTCCCCTAGTTCTACTGTAAAGCTACTGTTCTGCTTTCTGTGCAAAGCTGATGGAAACTGATACATCTGTGCTCCATTTGTGAACTGGATGGATCCAAGAACCATGATTAGGATAAATTAGAGCCCCCTTGCTAACGAGATGTCAGGGAAATGCCAGGTCCTGCATGGGTTCTGCTGGTGATATTCAGAAGCTGGAGCCTATTTGTTTGTGAGTAACCGGATCTTCTGTTTGTGATTCCAGATGAAATGGCCTCATACGTGGACAATATGAAAGAGATGCTTGGATATGGGCTTTCAAAAGACTACGATGAAGACTATTACTGAGGCATAGGAATGTCCTGCCATCAAGAAGACGTTTTCAAAAGAAGAACGCCTTACATAGTGGAAGCACAGTGACACTTAAGGGATCATCACTTTAGTCACTAGCACAGCAGTCCAGTGGTGCCTTCACTGACATACCATCTGGTCAAAAACACTGAGGTTTCATACTAATCATACTAAGTCAACCATATGGAAGAAGTTTTTTGTTGACATTTTTTTATTTTCATTTTTCATTTTGTTTGTATTTGTGTAACTTTGAAAAGGTTTGGCTTGCGGCGGGATAGAAAGCTTACTGGGAAATGCCCCAGCAGTGCGTGTCTGACAAGGACAGTGACACAAAGTGTTTGATGGTGCCGTTCGTGGTGGCAGGGGCCTACACACACAAACACACACACACACACACACTACAGCGTCCAGCGTATGTGCACACTGGTGTCTCTACAGCTCAAGCCGATGAATGCATCCATTGTCTCACTGCCCTATCGCAATCCTTGCTTCTGACTGGCCATAAAACACTGACTTCTTTTGATTCTGAAGAGTGAACCTCTGCAGTACATTCCAATTGATCTCAAGCTATTTTAATAGGAGAAGAAGGAAAAGAACCAAACCCCACAGTAATCTTTTAACTTGATTTGATTTCTTCCCCTTTTCCATCCTTTTCTCTTTCTGTTCTTTGAGCAATGTTTGGGATTATCTATTTCATCCACCAGCACCACCAACCTCCCATGTCCCGTGCCAGCCTAACGTACAGCTGCTAGCTTAAATTTATTCAGGAATAACTCAGTTCATAATTTTTTCTCTGCACCCTGTCTGGAGAGAAATGTATTTCAGACTCTGAGTTTGTGTATGTTTCCACATACATCCATATGTGCCCCTGTGTTTGTGTGTGTATGTGTGTGTGTGTGTGTGTGTCTGGGTTCTGGTGCTCATGTGTGCACACACATATAGCACATTCTCTTGAAGGGATGTGTGCATATGTCTGTGTGTGTTTTATTATTGGTGTGTATATCTGTGTGATTAAAGGAGAAGTCTGGTGTGAATGAATCCATAGCCCTGCTGTTCACTGAGGTCACTGAGTGCTGTTGGTAAGAAAAAGGCACAGAAACTCACTGTTTCATTTTCTTATGCCCCATTCAGTTAACATTAGCTGCTGGTTTGCTATTCGATCTCAAATTTTCTGGTTCTTTTTCCTACAAACTGCACTGCACAGTGATCTCAAACAACAGGGGCATTGATTGAATCACACCAGATTTCTCCCTTAAGCAAACATATGGAAGAGTTGGAACAACAGAATTGTCTTTGTGCATTTATCTTTGTGTGATTGTTTGTGCAAGTCCCCCTTTCTCTCACTCTTTTTGTAGCTTGTGTGTGCGTGTGTCTCTAGTGTGTGTGTGTGTGTGTGTGTGTGTGTGTCCATCCATGCAAGTGTGTTTTCAAGTCTGAGATTGAGGAAGTCCACAGATGGTTTCAATGTATTTTGAGAGCGGTCATCTGTGCAGACAGGAGCATGTGTTTACGCTCACATGGCCACAGGGTGTTCCAGGTTATCCCATGGTGCCATGGTGAACATTGTGAGCTTTATCAGTTCTTGCTTTCAACTTCAAATATCTTTTTAATAACTTTGAGATAACTGTCTTATTTCTTAGTTTGTTAATGTTTTGTTTTCTTTCCTCTGAAATATATTTTGTTCACTGTTGACATGTGTTCCACGGGCAGGAAGATTAATTCCTATATTATTTATATTTATGATATTGACCTAGTATGTGCTCACTCCTTGGTGTGGTTATAGCAATATTTACATTTAGATTTACATTTAGGTATTTAGCAGACGCTTTTATCCAAAGCGACTTACAAAAGAGGATAACATTAATATATCCTCCATATGTCCCAGAGTCATGTTTGGTTATACATTCTTTTATAAAATATATATTTGTAATAGTTCTTGTGACCGGGTTTTTAATTCTGACCCCCCCAAAGCTGTTCATTCAATTCTATGTAGCCTACATGTCTTCATTTTGAGTTCAGGATAAGTCCCACAGTAGAGCCAAATGTATTAAACTGGGTTGAACTATAAAGCCAAGAGTTCATATCAAAATTCAGATCATCTCTGAGTCTGTATGCAGTTAAATGATCATAACCTTGAGCAAGCTCTACCAAAAGGTCTGTTTGCATACCACTTGCAAACACCAGCCTGCAAAAGCTGTTACAGCCATGGCCAGCGTAAATCACATAGCAGAGCAGTTTCATGAGGCCTATCCAACTTTTGGTGAGGCCAAAAGTGGCTGACATAGTGGCTGACATACTGTATTCTACCTTCACTCCTACTCTCACCGAAAACACACGAAAAGTTCCTACCTATCTCCGTACCTGCTTTCACTAAAAGGCACATAAAAATCGTAACGGTAAATGCAGATAACAGCACAGATGTCGATAGGAGTCATAGCAACAGATGTCCGTTTATGACCCATGGTTTTATGTGATCATCTAGAATGACTGGAGACTGTCACAGTAGAAAAACTTCTCAGGCGGAAGGCATGACCTAACCTTAAAAGACAATTACTTTAAAATGGTGATATAGCTTATTCTACAGTAACAGTACCTGCCAAATGCCACCTGACAGAAGTACAGAATCTATAGAATTTCCTCTTTGTTTGGAAATGATTTAGGCTGACACTAAACAACTGTCCACAGTCAGTCAGCTTTCAAAAGCTGTTCAAAGATGCCCCTTTCATCATTTAAAGGTTAGATAATGTGCAAAAACAAACAGAAAGAGCAGGAAGGCAGGATAATGTGCTAATAAGAGCCACACACTCCTCCACCCACTCCTCTCTCTCTTTCTCTCTCTCCATCCCCCCTTCTGCACACCCACAGCCATGGGTCCAGTGGGCAATCGGCTTTTCCCCGATTCTGTGAAATCAGCTAAATTTGCTCCCTTTCTCCTGCCGCCCTCCTGGGGTCCGTGTGGAAAAATGAGGAGAAATAATTAGGGGATTGTGGGAATCTCCCGGAGGAAGAGGCAGGGAGCCGTCTCCCCCCCTCAATGCACCGCACCACCCCCTCCGTTCCTCAGCCTCCCCAGAGCATGGCTAATATCCTGTGCAATGAAAAGACATTACCGGCATACAGAGTACAGGGCTGAGATGGAGAGAGGGAAGAGGAGAAATGAGAGGGAGGGAAAGAGAGAAAGAGAGAGATTCCATAAAGAGTGATAGTGAGAGTGAGAGTGCATAAAAGAAAACTGTTCAACTCTGACAGAATTACAGGAGCAGACATATCCGCATGCATGCTCATACTCACTCAAGCACACACACTCGGATATCACAAGCAGACCCCCTGGAACATAGAAAGACAAACAAAATCCAACAAAATCCCAGACTTACACATACACAGATACACACACACACGTGAACTTGAATGCTCAGTCTTCCACACACACACACACACACACACAAATTCTCTCTCTCTCTCTCTGTAACATGAATATAGAAGCTCAGGCAACCATGTACATGCACACACACACACACACACACACACACACACACACACACAAGCACACACATAAAGACACGTATACACACACAAACTTAAGCACGTGCACCCAGCACTCTAGCTTACAGTTAAGCACAGCGCAGCATTCTCCCCCCCTCTGACCCCAACAGGGTGCTAACAGGGATTTTCACTCTGCCAGTCTCATTTACTTAATGGGTATTCCATGTGGTTTCATACACAAGACAACACAGAGGCACTCTCCAGCAGGGCTATCCATCTCACTCTCCAGATTCCCAAGGACCTGAGCAGTGACTGGCACATGGAACCCATTGGAAAAATACTTTTAGGCTTTCCAGCAGGACACAAGCTTGGTTTGATTTAAACAAAGAAAACCAGTTCCAGACAGGGTTCCTAAACACGCACTTTGCTTGTTTTTGCCCTGACACCCCCCCCCCCCCAGAAAAAAGACTGGCTATTTGACAAGGAAAAATTTCTCCAGAGATGTATACACATACCGCAAGTTACATTATCATTATAAGAAAATTACTCATTGGCTTTTCATAAGGACTTATTTGCTGATATGTTTCCAAAGAGTCATATGAGGCTGTAAACTGTTAAGGGATGTTTTCCTACCCCACTGCCTTTGTTTCCACTCCGATAAAATGCTGAGGATGTGGAGGCTTTGAGTTTGCTGCCATTGATTCAAAAATCCTTTTTTTCCGTACTGGGAAAGCACAGTTGTTGCCTCACTGTGAATGCTCTCCACATCATATCTAAAATGCTTGACATGTTGTTCCTTTGAAAAGCAAAACAAAACAACAAGACTTAAGAGAAATGTGCACAAAGACACATCAGTGTGTACCTGTGCATTTGTTTATTTGTTTGATTGTTTGTTTGCTTTGTTCTGTATGTGTTTTGTTGCTTCCAAGCCACAGGGATGCTGCTTACAGTCAGTGGTGTTCTAGTATTTTAATGCTTATTGGTGCTTATTGGCAAGCCTTGACAAGGAGCTCTTGTGGTCGTACCATAGTCCTGCAACAACTCTTCTGTCAGAAGCAACTCACTATGTAAATTACTTCAAACTGAGCTTAGAGAGAGGTGTGTGTGTCTCTCTCTGTGTGTGTGTGTGTGTGTGTGTGTGTATGAGGGACCTGTATGATGTCTATGATACAACATAGGCATAGAATAGCAAACAGATAACTAAAGTTAACTGAATGGGGCATAGCAAAATGAAACTGAAAGTAAGTTTCTGTGCCCCAGGCTTTGCTGTTTGGTGTATGCATCACACCACTCAGTGACTTTGAACAACAGGGCTATAAATTTATTCACATTGGATTTCTCCTTTAAGGCATTCAACAAGAACAACAACAACAACATTGAACAAAAATAAACAACAACATGACACAAACAGCAAAACAAAGTGACAACAACAAACAATCAGGCTACCAACACGGAACGTTCCCATGAGAACCGAATGATGCAAGACCAGTGAGCTGTGCGTGAGCGCTGACCATGATGATGTCATGTTCTCTTGAATGAGTGGCTTAGGGCCACACTTGGTCACACCTTCAACACCTTCGTGTGTGTCACAGTGACTGTGAAAGAGCAGCCTCCACACTGACTGGGTTCTCACACACCACATGAGTAGCACAACAGCTCAATACCGGCACACATGCACGCATACGCATGCACACACACAGACACACACACACACACACACACACACGCACACACACAGCAGGGGAGTCTGGCACCATGAACAAAGCACACACAGGAAAGGCTGTTTGATTTGCAGCACGCTAACTGGCTCAATTTTAATGAAATATGTTAGCCAGGGTTGAAGAAGTGGCAAAGCCCTGCCATCACTCATGGGCAAATGCCTCCAAAGGAAAACCCCATATGGCTCCAGGTTTAACCAACATGTTCAGTCCAACTTCATTTTCATGGGCCACCATAAGCAATCAGCACACCATCTGTGGGAAACTCTGTTTGCACTGAGTTACACACTTTTAGAATTACAATTAGCCAGTTATCAGATCTCAGTTGATAACCATTCTTGAAGTTCAACTACTATAGTCAGCCACTATATGGATCATACAGGATCATCAGATTAAACTTTAATCTAATGATTACGGAGAGAAAATCACCTCAGACCTGATGTTGAGTTAGCTGGAATTTGGAACCACACATAAGGTAGCAATTTAGCCGCACACACTTCCTAGCACCTTTACAGTGTACATAGGCCCAGTGTTTAGCAGGAAATGGTAAAGGTGTGACATACCTTTGAAGCAGAACTGAAAAAAAGTGTTGAACATGTAATGGTTTTAAATAGGGGTAATGTGACACTCCATCCAGCAAACTTCAGTGCCCTTAGTCACAACACTGATGGATCAGCTGAGCAGCACATGCAACATTATACGTATACATATACATACCCAACATTATACAGCCATTCCAAAGACATTGCTATTCATTTGTTTATCTGTGGATGAGAAGTATTGGTTGCTGCAATGATATATAGGTTATGACAACAGTGTTACGTACATGTTTTTTTGCATGTGGTTTTAATTAGGGGTGTCATGACGCACTCAAGCAGTACAGTGTGACAGGGGGTAAGTACAGCAGTGAGGGCTGGGGAATGCAACAGGAAGTGGGTCACAGAGGAACTTAAAAAAGGTCATATTCGGTGGAACTTAAAAAAGGCCCTATTTGCTGTTGCATTTGCTGAACAAAGTATTTAACTATCTCCATATTTTCTTATAACTACGATGTAATTATTCTCTATTCATGACTTGTAGTTTGTCCACAGCATCATAAGATGCTTTGCGAGATTAGTGCTTAGTGATATGCCAGAGAATTGAAGTTGACCAGTTTGAGCAACAACACAAACTTTAAATAAATGAAATTGGCATGTTCCAGCTTGATGGATTTAGCCTAGGCTATTTTTCCAAGTCCTGGTCTTGGTGCCAATAATAAATCAACCCTTAATAGGAACAAATGTTCACAGATCCAAATTAAACTCCAACTACTTCCCTTTAATATTTGATCTGCCACGAAACTTAATCAGTAACTAATTGGGATGAATGTGCCTCTGTCCTGTGAACAATTCAGGTAATGTTCTGTATCACTTTGTGTGAAGCATGGATTCCAGATGCAGAAATGCTAAGCTGACACTGGGGGCCAGTAGAGAGGCATAGTTGCTCTGATCCATGTTAAACCAGAGAATAGAGGGAGAGAAGAAGAGAGGTTGTGAGAGTGGGAGGTGAGTAAGAGCAACACATGGAGTCAGAACTTTGTGTCTTATTTCCCTTCGTGAGCTCAGGAGGAGTGTCCTTTAAATTGACATCTCCTAAGACAGACCCATACTCATGCATGGTGTATATTCTAAAGGACATTTTCCCAAGAAACAATTAGTAAACAACTATGCTGACTGCTGTTGCAGAGTCATTACTGTTGCAATGACATGTCTGAGTGTATTTACTGAAGACGTACATGCCTTAAGGCCTTGTGACAGACAGCCTAGTGCTGCTATATTCATGAGACAACAGGTGTATCTCATCAACATGCAGTGACAAGATCAACCAGTAGATCCTGAGATACCTGAGATCAGCTCTACCTGTATAGTTCCTTCAATGACACTTCCACTAGACATTTTTGAACATCGTGCGACTTCCTCTTTTAAGCATGGTCACTAGGCGAACAGAAATGACTCAATATGAGTGTACTATGAGGATGGAAAATTTGTCACTTACACAGGATGCACTGTTTTGACCACAGTCACAGAGGTCTAAAAATAGAGCAAGTGATTGGTGCAAGCATTTTTGCAAACCATCGTAGACCTAAAATAGCAACAAGTATTTGTCTGACTGATAAAGCCAACATCTATTGTGTTTTTAAGACAACATGCTATTCAATGTGATCAGTCTATAGGAGATTTTGCTCTACTCCATCACTTGATTTGGCCCTCTCTTGTATTGCAATTACATAATGTCTGTGCAATAGCTGTGTTTTTCCCTCTGTTTTTGAAGTAAAAATATTATTGCGAAAAAAGAATTCATTAACTTATCTTAACTTGATCTGATTTTTTTACACACTCACACACACACACACACACACACACACTCCCTCCATCCATTCCTGTCTGTCTTTCTCTCTCCCTCTCTCTCTCACTCATACATACACAGATGCATGTGTGCACACACACAAACACACACACACATACACACTCAAGCTCACACAGTAGTGTTTGCAGTGTATACAGGAAGTCAAGCTCTCTGTGGTGCTTGTGCAATTCAGAAAAGTGAGAAATGCAGACTGACATACCCAAATGAGCCAGTGAAGGGCTAGGGTGTCCCGATAATAAAGAGGGAGACAGAAAAAGAAAAAGAGAGAAAAGAGAGAGTGGAAAAGACAAGGGACATGGAAGAGGACATCAGGAAAAGAGGAATGTTGTACGTACAGCAGCAGAGGTTCGGCAAGGTAAGATGTCACTTGACCGGCGCAGGATCACAAGTCATACACTGATGAAGCTTCACTCCACACATTTCATGGATGTTAAATTGACCATGTCTTCAGTAACACCCTTGGATAATGATTTAAGTGACTTTATAGAGCGCATACTCACTGACTTGCTACAGTGTATATACTTTGCGTGGGAATAACTCCATAACAACCAGCAGTGGAAGACAGTAACTGGCTGCAAGTAAACTCTGTAAAGGCGCAAATACCTCAGTAAAACATGCAAGCACATTTGGCAGTGATCAAATTTGGGGAATTAGGTTTGAGCTCTACTTGAATAGCTCTACTAATAGCATATTGTGTAGGTTAACACCCATGGCTCAAAGTCTCTGAAGGGCCACTGTATTATTTTCTACACACACTAAGCTTCTTAAAACAATGCTAACATAAACACATAATCATGAGGAGCACACATACATAAGCTCATGGAGAAGGCAATGACACCAGTGGAAAAATGATGCAATTTAATAAATTTGTGACTCATTTAAAGTATAAAGGAAAGTGTAAGGAAATTATATTTTGTCCTGTAATGAACTTTGAACTTACATGCACTTGAAGCGCTCTTTATTTGTTTTTTTTCCAAATATATTTTTCAATGCACTAATAACACACTAGTGTTAAAATACATTTTACAGTGCCTTGAAACTGTGTACAAGTGTAATTTGATGTTGAGTGGTGTTTCAAAGTCTGTTGGGCATGATAGAGGAACCTATGGTTGCTTAAGCATACACATGGAAACATGTCACTTCTTTGGTTCGATCTGGCTGAGCAGGCGATGTATATGGAAACTCATCACCACGACACGCCGATGCCAGTTTACCCTCAGCGTGGATTGAGAGTTACTCATAATCACTCATTTATTGTTGATGAATATTAATGAATTAACAACAATATTGCCATTAAATTATTATTAAATTATTGCGCAAGCTGTAACTGTGCTTCTGTAAAGAAGCTAGTGAGGGGATTTGGTACATGTGACAGGGAGAAGTTAATGCCAAATGGGTTCCGCTGAACTATTTCTCAAACTTTCTCTCAGTGTGATGAAAAGATAGCAAGAAAGTCATATCATTATTATTTGTTTTGAATCAATTAGCATTGCACTGATTTGTGGGCGATTCAGTGCCCCTGAGCAGTCTTGAGTAAAATCTAACCTAACTAAAGCAAATTCTGTTAAGTATTAGTACAGGAAAATTATTAATTGGGGGCCTAACAGCAAAGCTGTGTGGGTGCTCTAAGTGTTCCTGCTTATTGAAAATGTTTCACGCTAGAGGCAGTACTTAATTACTGTGTATATACAACCCTCTTGTCTCCCCCTCTTTTACATTTTATTGATTCAAGTGAAAAATATATTTATCACACAGAGACTGTGCAAATGTAGTCCCACAATAAGATGTTGTTGATGCAGTCTATTTGTCCTTTGAGGCCCTCCGTACGGCCACATATTATTGTGACTGTCGACAAGTTTGAAAGACACTCTTTGGCCTGTGTACCATAAGGTGTGACCTTGTTCCAGGCTTTATTTAGCTAGCGTTCCTTTTTTTAATTTAAATCTTCATTAAATCATATCACTTAAGCTATTTCAGCAATAATTGTTTATGGTATTTAGAGATAAGAAAACTACTTATATGTACAACAACTATTTAGTTCTAGAAGCCAGTGATCACAGTAAAATTTGAATGGGCAACTTTTCTTTGACTTTAGATGTAGACCACATGAGAAGACCAAGTTATAGCCTTTTACAGCTTAAAGCTATACGCTCTGAACTATACTCTCAAAAGTATACCAAAAAGTCCACTTAGATACCCACTTTACTATTTACGCAGTGTATTCTGCAAGCCATTTGCCTGGGAATCAGACCTAATGAAGATGTGGGGTCTGGCGACAAATGATTGACTTCCCTAAATACAAAAGTGTGAGGTCGGAAGGATAGCAAATGCTGCATGAATGTAAATTTCACAATACAAAAACTACCATAGTTTAACCATAGGCAATAATGCTGATATTGGTTGTGAATCATATAGTGCCCATTCTGGTTGTGATTGGCAAAGACTTGTGGCCAAAGGGACCTGGAAGGCAAATAACAATTTGCTAGCAGTACATCTGGGTTATTACCCAAGCTAGACAACAATGGCATGACCCTCAGGAAAAGGCCATCAAGTATTGGGTGGAAGGTTGGAGACAAAGGTGATATGGACAGACCACACAAGGCAGTCATTTTGTATTGGATACCCTTTCTAAAGCCTAGCAGAGAGCTGTAAAAACCAATACACGGAGTGCTTGGTTTATTCTGGAGTAGACAAATTCATGTTTAAATACAAAGAGGTCAACTGTGCTCTACATCATGGTGATTTTATGTCAACTTTAATTAACACTATTATGCTATTTTGGTATAAGTTATGAAAGCCACATGGACCGCAATAGCTGAGAAAAAAAAACAAAAAAACGTCAACCTAAACACATCAAGCGTGTTATCAAGCGGGTGTCCAACCACCTGTGGGATGAAAATGTAATATGGGTTGGTTAGTAAACAATACAGGAAACTGAAGAGCCGCACACCAGAGAGCTCCAATTAAAGTTTTTTTTAAAATTATTCTTAGTGAGGTTTTGAGTCCTTACCGCCCTTCTTCAGACTGAGGAAGGGCCGTAAGAGCTTGAAACGTCACTGAGAATAATAATAATAATAATAATAATAATAATAATAATAATAAACTTGAATTGGAGCTCTCCGATGTGTGGATCTTGACTTCTTTATACTTTTACATTTTTTGATCCTGTACCTGACTTGCATGGACTTGTGTGATTAAATTTTACTTGCTGGCTAATAAATAATACATAAATAGATGTTTCAATCATCTTTAGTCACATTGTGCCTCTTGTAAATAGACTTTCTGGGTGTATGAAGGTGGAATATCAGGCAGTAAACTGAGAAAATGCATGTTAGTGAATGTTTTGGGCTAATTGACAGACAATACATGAAAAGGCATCCGTTGTTGGCTGGGGGTGATTGTCTCACAAAACCATCAAATGCTGTTGTCCTTGTGGCCCTGCACATCACTTGTTTCTGTACCTTCTGTCTGATTCAGGCAAGCCTATGAGATATGGATTTTAGTGGACCATACTAGACTTTGGACAGAGATCTACTCATGAATGGCTTCACCTAGTGTGTGCTGGACTGTTAGGGTAGATAACGTGTAGAGAATGTGAGTTCTGAGTTAAAAAGACACTATTCATTTTAGCATGCTGTGCTGCAATTTGGGCCCCTGCATTGGAACATGGATGAATATATATTTGTTTAGCTGTCAGTTTATACATACAGATTTATTTACATATGTGACATGTGACTTACACATGGAATATACTGCCTTTTCCAATTAATCCTTTAATCTTTTAAATTAATTAACCATTGATCATGTCTATTGTCATTCTGAAGGCCTATTTTTTTTAACTACTTAAAAGAACTACAGAAAGTGAACACAAACAGGCTATTGCTTTGATGCAAAAGGTCAAAATGACAAAAAACATACAGTATACATCAGCGCAATAGCTTGAGTATGAAGACAAGATGAAGTTTGGCAAGTGACTTAGATAAGAGATACAACCGCCATACCCATGTGCTTCTGTGAACGGTCAGATGTTGTGACAATGCCTCCTTCTAAAGCACACTTAGTGCAAAATATTTACCTTAAAACCGGAAGCCACAATTGACCTTTCTGAAAAGGAAAATATAAGCCAAAGGGAAATATCTTGCTTTCTTTGTCTTTAAATTCTACTGTTTTTTGAAAACCTCTCTTAGCTAATAAAAGGAACACATTTTGAAATCTTAAGTTTCTGAGCTGACACAAGAGGAGGGTGGTTCCTCTGGATCGTGTATCGTGGCCAAGTACCGAGTATTTATTAATTTTACCTGATGAAAACATGGATGTAACCCAGTGACATTATACAGACAAACATGTGTGTGTATGTGGGTGTACCTGTTCCTCCTCAGTGTTTAATACTAACCGCGGTACTTGGCTCACTGAAATTCTAAGCAGTTTCAGTTCATTTGAGTTCAAATGTCATTTATGTATTTTTAATGCAGACCTGTCATTCTCCTACTGTGTCTTTCATCATTGACACTGATACTGCCCTGCACAGTTCATTTCTGGACACATTGCGCTCTAGTGTTTTTTCTGGCGTGTATGTTAGTCATTATGCAGGTAATGCCTTTGAAATCTTGTTTTGATCTTGTGATTAGAATTCAGCAGGGAGAGTGTGAAACATGGATCGAAAGAAGCTCAGTCCTGCATTGTGATGAAACAAGTGCATTAAGACATAGAAGTCTTTGCAAGTCCTTAACAATGAGGCTCAGAAAAAATTCAAATCAGATTCTTAATAATCTCTAAGTGAGGAACCTTTTGGGAGCAGCTCTCCAATTTTGTTGTATTAAATGCATTGGCAAGAAAGACAAATTCTGAAGAGAGGTGATGCTTTGGAGCTCTGGTTACTCTGGAACATACACTGGAAGGGCAAAAAAAAGACAATTGTATTCATTTAATCTGGCATGTATGTTCACTCTGCAGAAATGGAAAAAGGTGTGGACCATCTTGTACAGAGAGAGCACTTGCTCCATCTCCCGTCTGGAATTCTTTGAGTGCAAGGATGGGATGGGCACCCTGGAGAAGCCCAACCGCAAGCAGGATAACAAGAAGGTGATTGCAGACCAGGAATGAACAATGCACTTATCCCTGCTGACTTGGTGTGCTGCTGAAAAAGGCTTTGAGCAGGCTCTTGCTCCAATTTGTTGTGCCTCTCTCTTGTCTTGATGAAATACTTCTACTGGAAGTGTGTAAACATGAGCATTACAAATTACATTTGGAGTAATAAGAGATCTGCCTTAACATTGCATTATGCTTTATGTGCTGTTCATAGAGATGCGGCAATGAAGTAAAAAATTGTGTCCGCTGAACTTGCCACAGATCTGCAAAACTTTTAATGTCATGTTTCTTTTAAACATCTTTGTTGTTAATGTTGTCTTCATCATGAACCAAGCAATACTAGGGGTTTTCCTTGGAGAAAGTCCATAAGCAGAACATCTGACTGACATTGCTTTGTGTTCTTTACTGGTCTTGGAGACAAAACAGTGTTTATGGAGTGTATAAATATTTGAAAGATCTGTAAGTATATTGAACTCCTAGACCTGGTCTCTATAGTGACTGACGTGTTGTGAATCTACAGGTTATAAAGCTGAGCGACTGTATCCGTGTGTCAGAGGTGGAGATCGAGGGCTGCCCTCGGGATTGTGGGCCCTTCCTGGTGGAGACCACAGAAAAGCTGTTCATCTTTGCTGCCGACAACGCTGAGCTGGAGGACTGGACACAGAAGCTTTGTGAAACTGCATTCCCAGTATGTATGGCGATTCCCTGTATTGCTCATTGTTGGTACTTTTGGGAGTTGGCAAATCACTTCATGAATGCACTTTACTCACTATTCTGAATTCCTGCATAATTCAGAGGCTAGGAAATAATCATTTTTTGCCTTACTGCCAGTGGTTACTATCCATGGCTTAAGTAAACAGTTTTTATACCAGAAGCCTCACATCAAAATATCCAAGTGACATTTCAGCAATGTTGTGACAGGCTGTAGAACTGTCAGTGTAACTGTCAGTATTTTTTCTTATATATTTTTATAGTATGATTAAATGTCTGTGTGAACAAGACACAGACAACACAGTCAACTGGAAGCACCAATCCAGGGCATTCCTCCACCAGCAATCCACCAGCATTCCTTAGATTTAGGAATTCAAATAGCAATATTCAGTGATATGCCGACTAATGGCAGAGGCCGACAGTAAATATGACAGAGCAGAGAGGAAAGGAGAGAAGGGGAAAGAGAGGTTAAGATAACTACTGTCAGCATGGCTGTTCCATCAACTGTGTGTGTGTGCATGTGTGTGTGTGTGTGTGTGTGTGTGTGTGTGTGTGTGTGTATTTGTAAGTGTGTGTTTGTTTGAGCACATGTGTGCACCTTTCTGTGTTTGAGAGTGTGTGTTTGTTTGTGTGAGCATGTATGTTGACGTGCCAGGAGTATATTCTCAGATTTTCTTTCCCTTCCTGTGTAGAACATACATACATGTACATGTACAAAAAGAAAGATAAAAAAGAAAGAAACCTGTGTGTGATGGCCAAAGGGTGAGATGTCTCTTCATCCCTTATGGCCTAATGCAAAGTCCCTATACCAAGCCCAGTGTCAAAGCCATGCTTCAAACCAGACACCCTGCCATGGTCTCTGATCAGCCCATCACTGCCTACAGCAGAAGAAATTGCTATTTAAAATGATCACTGTGCAGCGCATTAGCTTTTTGCCGATGGCCCCATTGTGCAATACCTCTATGTGGCTATGGCAACGCTTGGCAGTTCTTTTGGAGGTCAGAGCCATTTGACGGGGGGGAATGGGAAAGAATTCTTAGAATTCTTCAAATGAATCCATTAAGTCGCCAGTCAATTTTCTGGAACCCGCAGACAAAGCGATGGAGGAAATCTTATTGCATTCACCTTTAGAACATCACAATCACTGTCAGAGTCCTGGCATTCAAGTCCAACCCTGTCCAAATGAGCTGTGGAGTAACACTGGCATTTATCATTTATTACACACCCAGGAAATGGGACAACATCAAAAGCCATCTTTGATGTGACTCATAATCAAAACACACGAAAGGAGTCAATTGGACATAAAGGCTTGAAAAGGCTTAATTGGTCAAACAGTCAGTTGTAAGAGGTTCCCTGATTATTTATGAGATTAACCGATGTCTACATCATTAGAGTTATGCTAAAGCTCAATGGGTCTGTCATTGCCAGAGTGTTTCCATTCATGAAACTCAAGTCAGTCTCTTTACCTCATACAAAGCAGCCACTGCAACACTTTGTCAGGGTGTTGGAAGATATCTGTGATTCTGTGCATGTATTTTTGGTCTTAACCATATTTAAATTCAATATGAAATATACATGATTTTACTGTTACTGCTAATGACATCAGTGGTGCATTGTTGATTGACAGTATTTGTGAAGGTTTAAGACATTGTTTCATTTCTAAGGAATAATGACAAAGATCTCTCATTAAAATTTGCGAACCTAACTTTAGTTTCAGTGGAGCTTAAATTTGTTAGATTGTTGATTATATTGTATTGGCTACTTTTCAATGATTTCAGACAAGCTGTACATTTTGTAGTACAACACATATCTGTGTAGGCTTACACATCCCACTGGTCATACTTCTGAACTGGTCCATACTGCTGTGAATTTCACTGATCCGACTTTCTGTGAGCTGTAGTACACAATAGGGTAGCTCAGGTGAGTTTATCTTTTAAACTCATGGTTCTCTATGTTAACAATACAAGGATACTTGTCTGCTTTTTTGTGTTTTCATGTTAGCATGGTCACATCTGAGTCTGACAGACAAGTCAACAAATATCATGTTTCACATGACCTTTTTTGGGCGGGGGCAATGTATAGGGCGGTGGTAGTGTAGTGGTTAAGGACTTAACCCTTAGTTGCTCTAAGGGAGAATGGCCCTGAACAATTGATAGTTGACAAAAAGTTGCTTTGGCCAGAAGCATCTGCTAAATGCATACATGTGAATGGAAATGTTTCACGTCCTTCTAATGCTGATTCATGACACGGCTTTTCATCGCTAGTGTGGATTGCGTGTATCAGTGGCTGTTTCAATGCATGCTGGTTTGTCCTGTCCTAAAAGTCAGTGTTTCTCCAACACATTTCTGTATTAGTTAAACTATTATCACATTCTGAACAGTTATCAACAGTTTATCAAACACGAAGAAATTTGTGATGTTTTGGAGCTTTAGTATGTTTTGTTATGTTCAAAGGGCTTGTTTTCACTCAGGGAAGTGAAGAGACATGATGAGTGTGTCAGAGAAATGAGGAGTGGGTTCAGGAAATGACTTCAACTCAGACTCAAATCTGGGTCTCCTGGGTGTCGGACCTCAGTCTATTTGTGGTATGAGGCGTGGGCGCACACAGCGACTGTGCCATTGTACGCAATATCCTTGTCTTGTTGCATATCATTTCAATAAATATATAAAATCCTGGATCTTTTTAGTTTGTGTTTCACGTCACTGTTTTTGCCATAATTTCCATCTGTGCTAATGGTTTATTTCTGTGCAGTGTTTTGCTTCCACATTTGCAAGCCTGTATTTGAACATGCACGTCTGTGTGTGGATTACAGACATGATACAGCAGAAACTGTCAATGTGTCTTTCCACATATTAAGCAGTGCCCCCCCCCCCAATTTTCCTGCATGTTGCTAACCTGTGTGTTTTTGTGTTCTTGTGCTGTGTTACAGATGAAACGAGTTGAACGCGGGGCTGGGCCCAGACGAGGGAGTCTTCCCAGGGTCCTGGAAGACACAGATGGAGTCAGTATGGAGAACAACAGCCTGTATGGTGACAGGGAGAATGGTAGGAGTTACACTGAGCACATCCTCATCCAGCGGTCTGAGTCATAAAACAGATAATGGCACAGTGAATAATGGAAATTCATTGCATTCATATACAATTAATAATAGTAATTCATTACGTAGCACTTTTCAAGGCACTCAAGAAGTACTTTACAATGGAAAGGGACCTCACTAACCACCACTGAATGATACTCGGCAGCCATTATGCACCAGAATGCTCACCACACACCAACTTGAGGTGGAGAGAGAATGAGTCAGTCACAATGAGGGATGATTGCAATGAGCAACAGTTCAGTTTAACAGACCTATAAAGCTATAAATGCAAACATAGCATGAGAAAAAGACAGAAAAAGTAGATAAAGATTCAGATGTTCATAGGTTTAATGGAGCAGACTGACGTTAATAACAGTGGCATCTTATTGTGTCTTATTGCATTACACAAGATATGTTAACGTAACAAGATTATGGTCTGTGGTTGTCCCAAAATAGTTTGTGGACAGACCATCTACTTCCTTTATTTCATGTTACCCTACTCTGCCACCCCCAGCATGAATTTATAGTTGACTCAATGCTTGACCTTAAGTTTGCTGTGGAGTGTAAGTGTAGTGACGGCCAACATTGAACTGAAATGTTAGACGTTAGATGTCTGGGGCAAAAAAACAAAAAATACTTTCTCCAGCTATTACTTGGAATATACCCCTTTTTGTTCCAAGGGATTGTTCATGCATGTGAAACCATGAAATTGAGGTCTTGGAAACTCCAAGCCTGACCAGTGAACGATTAAGTCATGTATATCACGCATCACTTGTCACGCATCACAAATCACGCTCTGTCAAATTTGCATCAGTTTTGCTCTGTACTATGAATTTCACAGCATTTGCGTTTTGCTGCGTTTCCTCAAAATTTAATCAGCTACCTTGAAATGTCGTATCAACACATCTTACAAATAACCAGTGGTGTTGCATGATAATGTTGTGAAAAAAAATCGAAAAAAAAAGACGGAACAAAACATAGCATAGATCCTTTAGCAAGCTTTTACAAAGTTCTGTCATGGCTCTGTTGAGGTCAGGGTCTGGAGGTTAGTCTCCATTACGTGATGGAAATATGTGGCCCTTCTTTCCTCTTTCTTGTGGTAGTGCAAAGCAACATCACACCAGTGTCTGCCTTGTTTTGCAAACTGCCCGTTTATCAGCAAAAGAAATGCTACATCCTGCCATCACTGTGTGTTCTAAAATACTGTGTGCAGTGCCCCATCACAGAGATAAGCTCGCTGAGTCATATTTTCAGGGCCAGTATTTGTTGTAAAACTCAACTGTGTTAGGCGGACAGGGACTATGCATGAACTTTTCTCTCAAATCTTCCTGTGCTTTGATATGACATTGACACAGTGTTTTTTTTCTTCTACTTTCTTTGTATCAGACAAATTCTCCACACATGGAAATTTAAAGACCCCTGTGCAGCATCTAGATGGTGTGAGCGTTAGAGTGACAGTGAGATGAAATAATGAGAGAGAGAGTGAGAGAGGTGAGGAGAGCAAGGAATAAGATAAAGAATTCAGAAACACTAGCTTCACAAATGGGTGACTGCTGGTAGTACACTGTTAATGACTGTCCACATTTTTGAAATCCTGTAGATCATCCCCAATCCTACGTAATTTGAGCTTAAATTACTCTGCCGGTTTTGCATACACACAAATCATTTTAATCACAACCTAATTAGACCAAATGACTCAATTAGAGTTTTGTGAGCATCATAAGCCCAGCCATATGTGCTCCCTGTCCAGTGCTCCTCAGTCTATGCTGCTTGCCTCAAACACAGTATTGCTCAAAGCGCTGCTGCCTTCATCAGTTCTAACAGGCCCATCTGTTTTGATAGAAATATACAAAGGCCTTGTTGTTAAGTCCTTATTGTTTTTATTTCAAAATTTTGGTTGTAGAGACAGAAAAGATTCGCCACTATGGAAGACTTAGCTCGTCATATTTTTGTCTCAGGCCAATACATGATATGAATCATTGGTATTGTTTTCTGTGCATGGAAGGGCCTTGGTGTGAACACAAAAGGTTTTTTTTTGCATGTACGAAACAGTTTTTCACAGTTTTCAAACAACTTGAGGGCTCTTGCGGTGAAGAATGCCTTCTGATCATTCAATGGAGTAAGGTCTGTTACACTTGCCATCAAATGTGTCCTCTAGACTGGGTTCAAAAATAGTTCTGTGAAACTTAAAAGAAATAAGTTCCAGGTTGAGGTTTACACTGACTATAATCTAATAAAAAGTACACAGACCACGGCTTCCATGACCATGGTGTGATGTTACTAGAAGATATCAGCACTACCTATATAATGATGGATGTTGTAAGCAATATGAAGGCAGCTTTCATAATTTGTATGTTCTAAATCTCCACCCTATTTTGTAAAGCCCTTATTTGTTCACACTCATGACTTTCTTGTTGTTTTTGCCAATACTGTATGTCAATGAGTCACTTACTGCCCTTGAATGTTTATGAACAGTAACAGATTGTAAGAAATACAATGTTATTGTAGGGTCACCAGACGTCCATGATTTTCATCTCAGAGGTCTGGTCATCTTATGTTATACACCCTGTTAGTTTGCTATAGACTGAGAAAGTAAGGAAGATTACATACACCTATTCAGTGAGACTTCAAACGGCACATCTTGGAGTCAGTGAGGTATAATGGCTTTCTCTTGGCAAGCTAACAGCTATTCTTTGGGAAATCAGGAGCACATCTTGAGGGGGAAAAGTTCATGTATCTTGACCACAGAACTGTAACCTGAACAAATATGCCAGGCATTGGCAGGAAGATAATGCAGTCTGTTCAAAGAGGCTTTTATTTGGGTTTAATCTGATGTGGTTACTGTGGAAGTCTACAAGGTTTGAGCAATTCAGCTATGTGGCCATGAACAGTGAATAATACAGCACTGCACTGTCCTGCCATCTTGAATGTGGCAGATGAGGATCAAAACACTGTATAAACATTTACATATGCGACCATTTTTGAAGGTGGGGAAAAAAAATTGAGCACAGAAATATGGGAAGTTACAATTGAGGTTGAAACGTTCAACTCAAAATACATACACTGTCTTTTCTTGTGGGTTTTGTTAATTTCCTTAACAACTATGTGTTGACATAATCCCTACAGAGTAGAAGCACATGAATAGCTGACATGCAGCCTTATATCAGTGGATCCCAACCTGAGGTCCAAGCACCACAAGCACCAAGGAATGGGGTTGGGGGGTGTCTAGGGACCAGACTGCTCATCTGCTTCAAAGAAGTCAAAATTGTAAATAGTACCCAAAGGTCCTACTGGAAGAAAAGTACATGTGCCAAAACTTACTCAAGTAAAAATTTAAAAGTATATAGTAAAATATATAGTATTTGCTGTATTTAAGTATGAAGTAAGAAGTAATTTATAATTAAATGCATTAAAGTAATTAAAGTAAAAGTACAAGTAGGCTAAAAAAATGTAGCCTACAGAAAATGTAAAACATCAAAATGTAAAATGGTAAGCTTACCTACATCACATGTAAGTTTGATGGAGAATTTGTTGTTTGCACTTGTCCAGTGACAAGTTGGCTTTCCCAAAGCTGTTGCAGTCACTCAGTTGACCACCAAATTCAATTTCATCTGATGCGTGTTACTATGCTGCCAATTGAAAATGTAGTGCAGTAAAAATATGCAATTAACTCAGGAAATCTAATGAAGTAAGAGCACAAGTTGACAGATTTTTAATGAATCAAGCATACATACTCCCAAAACATACTTCAGTACAGTAGTGAAGTGTTTTCACTTAGTTACTATACATCTCTGGTCACACCATCCCCGGCTCTCTCTGACTGGAAGGAGGTCGGCTCGATTACGACCGCCGATCAATAGCCAGAAGCCCCCCTGCTACCCGATTTGATTGGTCACCGCTGGAAGCCCTTTCATGGCTCAAGTGGCCAGGGAGAATCTTTGGTGCACGAGGTCAGCGAATTGAAGAGAACTTCAAAGGCTCTATTTGTGGTGATATCTAAAAGTCCTGACACACACACACACACACACACACATATATATATATATGTATATAAACACAAAAGGCAGGCACCGGTTTGACATTGAGGACAAGACTTCAAGTCACTGTAATGTTTTTTTTATTACATTTTTAAAATATTTCAAAGTTGTTGTTTATTTTTAATTTGAAGTATTTTATACTCAATATACTGTTCGAGTGCTAGTCAGTTACTAAACTATATTGATTGATGTCTTAACAAAGTGCTTTGCAAGTCGTTACGCCAAGAGATACTCTCAGCAGAGCTGGGTCTTTAAGAATTTCTTGAAGGTGTCTGTTGCTCTGGTAGCACTTAGAAGGTCATTCCACCAGATGAGAATAGTCTGGATTGACCTGTGTGATGTGTTAGCAGTGCTAGAGGATGTTCCTTGGAGGAACGGAGTGGCTGGGGGCTTTAAGAGGGTATTAACGGAGATGGGATAAGATCCATCAGTCACCCTGTGGCCAACATTAGCGCTTTGAATTTGACGTGAGCAGCTAAGTGTAGCCAGTGGAGCTCAGTGATCAGAGGTGTGACATATGCTCTTTTTGCAGCTGCACTCTGGATCATCTGTAGTGGTCTCACAGCACAGGCTGGAAGAGGGCATTGCGATAGTCAAGGCAAGAGATAACCAAGGTCTGTACCAAAAGCTGGTTTGAATGTTGGGATATATGCAGCCTGATCTTCCTTATTTTGAATAGAGAAACGTGGCAAGACTGAGCTACAGAGGCAGTGTGATTAGTAAAGGTTAGCTGATCAGCAATCATGATACCCAGGTTTGCTTGCAACCTTGTTGGGAGCAACAGTTAGGGACTCTATCATAATGCTGATTTTTTGATGTATGGTTTGCTTGGCTGGGAGGACCAGCAGTTCAGTTTTGGAGAGGTTTAATTGGAGCTGACGTTCTTCCATCCATGCAGATATGTCAGAAAGACAGAGATTTCTGTTGACACTGTGGAGTCACCAGGAAGAAAGGACAGATATAGCATCAACATTTTGGCAGTTAAATCCAAACTGTGATTAAAGCATCACTTAATGTCACTAGAATGTGAAATCTAGTTGCATTAAGAGCACATCTTTTTTTAAAAAAAAAATACTTCACCATGGTTTGTTTGCTTAACTCTCATCAAATTGCAAAACTGCAGAATAATACTATAAACAATACTATAATACTAATACTATAATAATTGTCATCATGAAAGTGCATTTAATTCAACCCAACAGGAGTTTATATGATATTTGGCCACTACAGATCTCAGCAAAGTTGTTGAAGAGTTGTATAGTTGTTTGAACTTAATGTTTTGAGTCAATTTAGAATTAGCTGTTACTTAACTATTATGAGAATTCAGCTGAGGAATAGTGTTTTTACCTCAACAAAGGGACAGCTGCCTTTATTAAATTAATATATCAGTGCAATGAATATTGTTAAAAGTTGCATGTTGATGGCTTCAGTGTATTGCGAAGGATCAAACTTTTGAGGTAGCAATCAAAACTTTTGAAGTGTTCTGAGAAGTATTAATTTTTGAGAAAAAAAATAAATGTTAGTGGTAATACATTTGCACAAACACAATATGTTTATCAATCGTGTCGGGGTTAGCGGTGTTGCTGCTCCCTTAGCCTCTGTGCTAGTCCTAATAGTGCTTCAGTGGGACCTAAATTATGTTAATTAACTTTATAGAACATATGCATTATTCATCCTGCATAGAAACTTTGATGAGTTTTTTTATATTTCGTGGAGTTCAGGAGGGGGGTGTTCTGTTCAGACAAGGCTTTAGTGCATAAGCACATGAGTGACAGCAAGTGAGTGAGCAGCTGCTACTCTATACCTATGATAGTTACACATGATTTGGTGAAACGGGTTGTCCCAACACAGAACACATACACACACACAAACACACAGGCGCGTGCACACATGCACACACACACACACACACAAACATCAGGGGGGCTAAGATTACCTCCTGCTGACTGGTGATTGTACCTCACAATTTTCCCTCTACTAAACTGCTATGCAGTGATAATAAGCAAGCCTTCAATTTCCACTCTGTGTCTCTTCCAAGTGCCTGGCTACAGCAAAGGTGCTCAGCGGTGCAGAACTCTGATGGGCTTCTCTCAATGCATAATGCACAGAGGAGATGCAATGCACACACATGCACACACACACACACACATGCACACACACACACACACACACACACACACACACACTCAGACCTGATGCACTTCATAGATAACTCATAAGCTGCTCTTTAAACAAGAGGCCTGCACCGCATCTTCAACCTCAGCTTCCTCAGATAAGCTTACATCTGCTGAAAGAGACAGACAGAGAGAGAGAGAGAGAGAAAGGGATGGGTGGGTAAGAGAAAAAAAAGAAAAACATGTGAGGTCAGACACATGGCTCTGCGTGTAAATGATTAAATCATTCTAGCTAGCTGCAAAAATGTCCCTGTTTGTTGGAAGAGGGTGTACAAAACAAATATAGGAACTCTATTTATTAATAATTTCGAAAGATATGACACCATTGTTGCGACATGGTCTGAATACATGCAATAAAGGCAATGCAGACAGTGTTTTCCCATAAAAAGAAAGAAAGCGCAATGAACTCAACGTTCGGGTTCTTTTAATGAGTCCACAAATAGGTCATGGTGGGTTCGAAGTGGCGAATCATACACACACATGCTGAGCCTGGCTCTTACAGAAGCCTAAACCGACTCAACTTCCTGCCTAAACACTTCCTGTGACGGTTGGTCTGGGTCTCTCTGCACAGTGGAACTCTGTGGGGAGAAGCCGAGGCAGCTGCAGAGAAAGAAAGACAGAGGGATAGAAAGAGAGAAGGGGAGAGAGAGGTTGCTGCCGCCGGTAACACATGCTTCCTCCCAGTAGCACCGTGCTCACTGCCAATATGAATCCATACACCTCGCACTACAAAATCCACATTCAGTCTGTTCACAGCCTTATACAGTATATCTCTCATTCAGAAACTAAACAACCACTCCACAAACACATGGCCCAACACTGGAGGCCGACTGCATCAGGACAGAATGCAGCAGTACATCTACATGTAAAAGAGAAGGGACACTCCTTTAAAGACACTGACTTGCATATTTTGGACAAGAAAGACAGGTGGTATGATAGAGGAGTGAAGGAAGCTAGCTATGCCCATCTGGAACAACCAACCTTGAACAGAGGAGGGGGGCTACGTCATCATCTATCTGCTACATACCATTTTGCCTTGAGATCCCTTCCTAGGAAGTTTAATTGCTCATTACCATCAAAGCAGTTAACACTCTCTGGATCCTGTGATCATAATGACCAATTCAACTCCAATTTTTCACATTGACTTATGTTAGGTCAGAGCTCACAGTTACACCCACAGTCCAGAGATAAATCTCCTGGTCTTCCCCTCACCAGGCCAGAACAGAAGAAGCACTTGCTGAAGAAGCACTAGCTGAAAGGTGAAACATCCTCAAGCTCCAAAAGAAGTCCAGTTGCATATAACTGAACACCTTGATAGGCGCCTAATACATTGAAAATTAATAAAAAGTATGTAACACATACATTGCATTACATTAAAATGCATTTAGATTGTAATAGTTCTGGTCTGAGTCCAAGTCTTGTTTGCTTTAAATTGTAATACTTACATAAGTATGCACTCACATCTTTGCTCCTGCATATCAATGACTTAGGGCTGTGTGGACACACCAACCTTGTGGACTGGAGGATAATTGCAGCGCAATACCAAAATATCCCCTCCAACACATAAACCAAATAACAAAACTCCATATTCTACAGGGCCTTTGAAACATTTTTCCCTCCGTTTGGCCCTGGCGGTTTTGATTTTTGTCTGTGCAGACACTTTTTCCAAGCCAGCGAGTGAAAGCAGAGCGCGCCTGTCCACGTCTTTGACACAGCGCTTCCGGATATTAATGGAATTCGATCACCCTTGCCGGGCTCCTGAGTAGGAAAACAGTCCCTCGGAGAGCCCCAGCGGGGGACCTTACCCCTGCATATGCAGCATATTCACACCCTAGGCCTGCTCTCCTGCTCTCTTTGGCTGTAATTATGCTTCAGAGGGGGGTGGTGATTGTGAGGGTGGGTAGGGGTGATACACACACACACACACACACACACACTCACACACATGAGAGAGCAGAAGATGTTTTCCAGCCAAAGAGGCAAGACAAATGACCACATGCTTGCTCCCCACTGTACGAAAGAGAGAGAGAGAGAGAGAGAGAGAGAGGAGGGAGAGAAATACCCAGAGAGGATATGAAACTATGTAAAGAAGAGAGAAAGAGAGAGGGAGAATCTGTGGCAGCGTACTGAGTGATAAAAATGCTGGGTGGTGATAAAGCACAGGGGTTGTTTATCTTGTTTTTTATTCTCCAATTCCATTTCTCAGCCAGATGTCTCTTGTTTGAACCATGAAACGGTTTCATACGGTGCTAAAACTGCTTGTCTTGAGATCCATCACAAATGCATTGACGTGTCTTCTTCTTCTTCTTTTTCTTCTTCTTCTTTTTATTTTTTTTTATGAGCTCTACTAAAAAAGTGAAGTGTTTAGCAGAACAACCCCCTCCCTTTCCTCTGTCTAATGCTGAAACTGTGAAACAAATGGGACAACAGAGCTGGTAAAGGACTACAGCTGCTATGCAGACCTCTGTGCCGCCTCTGCACTATTTGAAAGAGAGAGGGATGGAGAGAGAGAGGGAGAGAGAGAGAGACTAGTTAGCATGATCAGCATGTCCTTTACAGCCCTGACACATTCAGTCCTTTTATGTTTAATGAAGTGGTGTTGGATAAGAATCCCCCCCCAGCCACACACACACACAGACACACACACACACACACACACATACACCCTCAGCCCTCACCAACCCCCTTTGTCTCTGTCATTCCCACAGTGATGAAAGACTTCAAGGTGTATGCAAGGCGCTCGGAGGTAATGGACAAATGTGGCCTGAAGGGCTACTACCTGGTGAGGACAGACTATGAGAGCCTCCTGTTGAAAGATCCCAGAACAGGCGAGGTCCTGTACACGTGGCCCTACCGTTTCCTCAGGCGCTTTGGACGGGACAAGGTAACGTTTCAACTCAGCTCCTTCCCACTTTGACTGAGACAGTTTTTGATTATTTTCATTCTCCTTTTACTTTGAATTTCCATAAAATAATATCTGTGGTGCAGCCAGGGAGAGAAATCCTAATCACACTACTTCAAGTACCCACGGGGGACACTGGTTGAATACTGACCTGAATTTATTTTCCTGTGCCACCCATATCTCTTTCCTCCTACTCATTTCCTGTCATTCTCAACTATTTTATCTCTACAAATACCAAACAACAAAAAAACAAAAACAAAAAAAGTTTCTTTTCCTGTTTTGGTTTTCTTGTCTACAGGTGACATTCTCCTTTGAGGCTGGAAGGAGGTGTAAGTCAGGTGAAGGCAACTTTGAGTTCGAGACAAAGCAAGGTAATGAGATTTTCCTGGCGGTGGAGGCGGCCATTAACCTCCAACGGCCCACAATGCCTCGCAGGCAGGCCTCGGGAGGCGCCAGCCTGCAGGAGAAGGAGCCGCCAGCAGCAGCTCCCCCTGTGGCTGTGCCAGATGATCGCAGGATCTACAGTACGGTGAACGACTACCAGGTTGGCCAGGCCAGCCAGATGAGGACTGGGCGCTCGCCCCCTGAGAGTCAACGTTGCCGTCTGGATGCCCCAGCAGGCGACAAAGTCCTCACCGGGGTCAAGAGCCTCAACCTGGACTCGCGGCCCATCCCACGCAAGAGCCAGGTGAAGAACTTCCGGAGTTGCCCTTTGGCAAAGTCCGCGGATCAGACCTACTCGCAGATCACCCTGGGCAGCATGGACCATGGCACGGAGAGATCCCAAAGCCCGAGCATGCTGTCAGAGGAGCCTGATCCAGACTATTCGCTTCCTTTCGACACTATTGCCAAGAATGTGATGGCAGACATACTGCAGGGGTCTCGGCATGGTCCCCTGCCTGCAGTGGGTGAGCAGCAACAGGCTGCAGAGCGTGAGGTAGTTGTGCCGCAACATGACGCTGACCCACCAGACCCGCTTTACGACTCCATTGATGAGATGGTCATTAGCGCGGCTGCAATCCGAATTCGCTCGGACAGCCCAAAGAACTCATACCCCCGGATCGAGCACATCTACGATGAGCCTGAGGGCATTGCCATGGCGACAGCAGAGAGGGCAAGGACAGGCTCTGCTTCTAAGCTGTCCGCCACTGCTGGTGCCATGTCGTTGTACGACGACCCTGAAGAAGTCAAAGGTCAAGCATGGAAGATCATGGGCGAGGCAGGGGACCCCAGCGGGCACGAGTACCCGTACAACCCCAACGCTGATGACTATGCCGTTCCCAAACCTCCCCGACGCGCCTTCCCACCTCCGTCAGAGCACAAGCTCGAGTCTAACAGGGACAGCGTTTTGTCTCCCTATGACAATGTGAACATGAAAATGAAGCGATAACTCAATTCAAAGACAAAAACAACTCTCTAAACACTCATCAGATCGTGTCAGCTACCACATATTTCTCTGCCTATCTTTATATTTTCCGTTAAACTGGAGTTAATTTAAGACACTGACATGATCTGCTGTGACTTGTCATATCTGTACTTACTCAGCTCTTAAAAAAATTAGCAAAGGAGGAAGCCAAGCAGTACAAGCAGAGCAACAGGGGAAGTGGGAGCAGCCAGTGCAAGTGTGTTAACTAGAACTTGCTTGCGGCTCCCCATACGTCTGCTGGGCTCAGTTCAAACCATGTAAACTGTGAGATGCCTGACTTCAGCACGTCAGACTTTGACTTTGAAATGATAATGCCATTTAATTCTTAAGCAATTTTTTACCGAAAACAGCTAAAAAGAGAGAACTTGTGTGTGAATCCTGTGTCCCAGTCATTTAACCATGACCGATATAAGCAGTTTCCATGCATTTTTCATGGTAAATTTATTTTCTTTCAATCAATTGTACAGCATTGACAAAATTACCCTGTAGGAATTATGAGATTTTAAACAGAAAAGTTATTTAAACAGAAATTTGCCTGAACCAATCCTTAATGTATTGACACAATACACAGAAAAAAACCCACACCTGCCCACACACGTAGATACATACACTAACCCCCAATAAACTCACACACACATGTGTGAAAACCTTTATGTTATGTGAGAGATAGCACTGCCCCGTTTCCACCAGTATCTGTACATCACAGTCCCTTTCTTATCACAGGCAAGGACAGAGGGAGAGGGAGAGAGAGAGGCTTTGGAAGCATGAGCTGGAGCTTTTCCTGTCGCACAGCCTAATGCCTCTCCTCCTCCCCTGTGGACCTGGTCTTAAGGAGGGAAAAGTGGGCCAGTCGTGAGCACACTTGCAGAAACTCCTAGCAGGTTCTGGCTGGCTGGCTGATGCATCGCTAGGTAGCTAACTCACTGCAGTGACACACAGCACACTCTGACACCATGGAGGCATCTCTCAAAGATGGAGTCATACATAATGAGTGGGGTGTAGTGAAAGCATACAGTCCCCTGGTATCTCTCTGATTCATATAGCCAATGTGCTGTATTGTACAAATGTGAAAAGAACAGATTGAATATGCACTTGGCTGTATCTCTGGTGTAGCATGAGTGTGGGAAAATGCGCCCAACTCACTTTGTGTGAAAAAAAACCTTAGCGAGGCAAAGTGGGAAGAGGTCTTGAACTTTGAAGAGGAAGCTCTGAGTTTGACCTCGGTGCCTGAACCAGAGAACCACAAGAGTGCAGACCATGTCTCCCCCGCAGATGAACTCCTATGGCCTTGGCAATGGCAGGCAGCCCTCCTGCAAACACCCCATTTCAAAGTTTCACAAAGTCGGTGTGAAATGTGTGTCAAAAATAAACTTAAGGACATAACCTAGACAGCAAAGCCATTCCAGATTAGGGCTAGATCAGAGGCAGCGTCTGCTACTGTGCAGGTAGGCAACCCCATGGTGTCTGCTTCCTTTGGCTCATTTACCCTTCAGTACAAGTACTATTTAAACTATTTAACAGAAGGGGGCACTGTTTCTCTTTAGCACAGTAGTGCACAAAGCCTTCCAGTGTTTCAGATTCCTTGCAGGGAGATGACTGCGGTATGTTGTTGTGTCAGAAGTGTTTATTGTAAACTTTTTTTTTTCCAGAGGCAGTGCATGAGTCTCTTAGAATTGCAGTACAGTTAGACATGGTTATTTTATAAGAATAACATGCCTGGATCTCAACAGCATGGTTACATTATAGCCCGTTTATCCCAAATGTAATTTATCCCTTTACGTTACAGGACAATCTTATCTTAATTCATTAACTATCACTGTGTTTGTACCACTGCTAACTTAACTATCACTGGGTTTGTACCACTGCTAACTTGCGTGGAACTAAATCTATGAGGACAAAATTAACACATTTTACCAGCTGTTCTTGACATAACAGAACATAGTGACATTGGGAGGATATTTTTCTGCCCTTCTCAGACACACACATGACAGTCAGTTCAGATGAGGACTCCACTCTTTGGCTTAGCCAGCGTGACCTCCTCCTTCGGACACTTCAGTCTGTGCCAATAGCGGCTTGAGTGAGATTGAAGGAGGAAGCGGGGATGCTGGGAAGAGAGGACAGGAAATATGCCTCAAGACCGCCGATATCTAAGAGCCCTGAATGCCAATTTGCAGCCTTTGTGGATTAGTGACGGTGGGCTTTGATTGAGTCGGCCACTAACAGACCTAACTAGCAGGCGACTGACCAACTAGAAAGCCCTCGATGCACGTTCCCTGAGGCGGCAATTAAAGTGCAGTATCTCACCATATCACCTTAAACACTTTCCCCTCATTCGAACAAACGAGAGACAGACTTCTGTTTTGATGTCTTCTGGTACATGTTCACTTCAATCTTCTAGTATGATTTATAAAAATAAGTTTCAAAATCCTCTGCGGTTATTTGCCCCTGAAATAACTACTAACACAAACACACAAGCAAACAACAAAAGAATAGGGTGGGGTGGTGGAGAGGTTGTTATGTACCAGACAGATAGATGCTTCTTTTCACACACAACCAGCTGTAAATAACTTGGATAAAGCTGTATAGCAGGTGCTCCCGTGGAGCAATTTGGGTTTTGGCACAGATAGAAGGGTTCGCTGTGGCTTGAGGGGAAATTATCATTATGAGATTATATCTGGCGTTTACCTCATCAGATTTTGTTACTTAGCAACAGTGATTTGTTTATTGCTGTCCCTGAACAAGACAGAACTGATTTCTAATGATATTAGGGGGAAAAAAAACTGTTGTAGTAGAGGGAAAGTGGGTATTGCTGGCCATGAATAGCAGATCCTAGGTTGAGCATGAATAGCTGTAAACATTTTACTGGATGTTCCATAGAGAAACAGTATATTTTCTGTAGCTGAAAAACACAGGTACCTTCACAGCCCAAGGTCAGAAATGTGATGTTCAGATTGTTTGGAGACAGGATTGGCAAGTAATTGATGATATACGTGTAAGTATGTGCTATCTAGTCAGCTGGTTGTTTTTTGTTGCATCAATGCTCCTCCAGGCCTGACAAGTTCCAACTACCCTGCAGAAATATGTTTTATGTTTCCTCAAGCCATTTATACGGCTGGACCTACCTCAAACAACAAATCAATTTCTCCCGGAATTTTCTGAGAAATTCTATCCAGTGAGTCATGGAATGGAAAGAACATGAACGTACATTATGGGGTAATAGCAGTTCCTTGCCCAACAAAATCCATCCATGACTGTGAATGGGGACACAACAAAATAAGGCCAAAATAAACTCAATAAGACACACAAAAGGTACACTTTTTTACATTAAGTGCTTTAAAACAGCCAAATGTCTTACTTAAACTGAACAAGATCGTATTCATGAAGAAGGTACAAAAAAAAAAAAACACATCATGTCTTTAAATCCTCAACAGTCGACTTCATCAACATCCTCTTGAAGTATAAGTGCTGATGGAAACTAAGGAAGTGTCCAAAGCTCAGCATATATTACAGGATTCAGTGGGGGATATACAATGAATGGCTTGGTGATGTGTCAGCAATGGTGAGACTAGAATGACGGAGTGTTTGGCGGACTAGAGGGGGGTTAGAGGCTTCACAGCAGTCAAGGCCCAGAACTGCCTCAAACTGGGAACTCCAGGGGGGAAGAAAACTACTGATTTACACAATTCTATGTACCTAATGTTGTCTACAGAGTTACCATCTCTCTTTTTTGGCTATCTTTTTCAAGTTGTCAAAAAAGCATCCATTGCAAATGCATACAGTAATTTCTTCATACATAGTCAGCCTTTAAATTTTGAACCTGTTTAAATTCAGTAAAAATGGAACATCATTGCATGCCACAGACTTTCCCGTCATCATTATCACATAATTTGCCAATGTGGAAATCTGGCAAGATTACATTAGCACCTCAGATTTACATAGACATATCCTTGTTCTTCTAGAAAAAAAAACAAAAAACATATCAAACAAAGGAGTTTAAAATGGGACAGTTTAGAATGTTGGAGTTTAGAACAGTAGTGTCCTTCCACCCGGAAGTATCTTATCGCTAGCCCTATGCGCATGTCAGTTAGCAGACGATTATAGCTAAGCTATAAACTAAAAGTGCAACAGATGATTGTAGCCCAGCTATTATCTAACAACAGCCTCTAAAACATTCATCTTAGTTAATATGGTCATAATAACAAAATGTGTTTCATCTTGGTTCACTCGACATAGGATAGTTTAATAGTGATGAATAGTAATAGTGATGGTTAGTTTAATAGCGATGCTATTCAGTCCCATTGCTGTTCTTGACACCCAACAAGCACATTTGCCAAGTTGCCACTCACAGCTGAAATGTCCTATAAAGTGGCATAATAGCCAGCGATGGAGGTGACTCCCCAGCACTAAAATGGAGTCATCATGTCAGTACAGGTATGCTCAAAGTTGTGGCAACAATATAGTTAGAGAGGGTAAAAGCGGAGCAAGAAGCACAGACGTTTGGTAAGTTCCATGTTCTATTTCAGCAAGGTGGGGGTGGGATCCCCCTTTATGCAGATGCTGATACAGTATCATTGAAAAGTTTATACTGTGATGTTATGTAAGAGTCCCACTTACCCAGGCCGGAACAATTCACATTTGCTCCCATTGTAACGTCTGATGTTGCTCTATCTTGGTCAGGATTCAATGATTTTTTGTGTCAGAATCCCAGTCTAATGACAATAAGGCCTCATGACGACCAGGCTAATGATCATTTCTCCATCCCACTCCCTTTCTGAGTCTTCCTGTCTCCTTTCCACTGTCTTATCAATAAATGGAAAATAGAAAAGGTATCAATTCCTGTGAATACTAACAGTATGAATTTGAATTAAAAATGCTTACCCGGAAAAAAAAATATGAGACACAAACAGTGTGGGAACATATCCATGACCAGCTTATCTGCAGCTTCTCAGCTAAAGAGGACCCCAAGCTGAGTCTGATGGGGTTTGGCATCTGAACACTTTGATTTTGTGCTCAATGTTGTGACTTACAAAATCATCTGATGAGCAATTGGAGAATATGTGTTTGAGTTACTTTAATTGCACATTTAGCACCTCTGGCAAACAAGCAGCTCTTGCCTTCCCACTAATGCAACAGACATCTCTCAGATGCGCTCACTTAAACACAATTGTGTCAAATCAATAATCACACGTGTGCTTGCAGCATTGGAGCCCTGGTCATGGTTAATTAGTTCCACTGGATCCAATTAAGCACTGATGTTTTCTAATAAAAAGACAGTTAAGGGTTGCATGGAGATGGCACAAAGACGGCCTTCCTCTGCAGTGAACAGAACCTACGGAGAGACGGAAGTTTTCCTGCTGGCTTCCATGTGAAAGACTGGTTTGATGAACCTGAAAACAGAGACAGGATCTTGTGAAAGTTTAGAATCAAAAATTATACGTAATACATTCATAAATGGTTATAATGCATTCATAAAGCCTTATAACTAATAACATTAGTGTTCATGATTGTTTATACATTCTAATGACTGTACTCATTCATTATAATGTTGTCAAATAAGCTATACAACTTGAAGGCATTATAACGCTTCAATTTGTTCATTGTCCTTTTATGTCCAGTTCCTTAATGCCAAATTACATAAATAATTTCAATTTAGAAGTGTACAATGCATACTCTAAGTAAAGTGAGATGAACACATAATTACTCAATCAATAAAGCACCATTACAGACAATAGGTAAAGTGACACGTTTTCCTAGAATAAAACGTTTCTAAGGTTTTGTGTAATAAAAGTTGTAAAGTCTTATATGATAAAATTAGAATGCCTTACAAGTACAGTCATGAGAATGTATAAACAGTCATGAATACTAATGTCATTAGTTATAAAGTGTTGTGAATGCATTATGACCCTTTATGAATGCATTTATAATGCTTTATGAATACTGGGTTCATAGAAAGTGTCACCAATTTCTTTTTTATACCTACTTATAACCATCAACTGGCATAGGATGCATCTTGTGGAAACAGGCTAGACACTGGTTGGTTGGCATAGCATGCTAAAGTTAAATGATATTTTAAAAGGTGATTTAAATCAACATGGACTTGCCATAACAGGTTCAGGGTCACACATGTGTCAGTCAATAACATTACTACTCCAGTGTGCCCACAGGCATCCAAGATAATCAGGCAGAAGTTAATTGTCTCTTTGCTACACAATTAGATGTTGCTAAAAGTATGGAAACAGGCCAGGGTGTTGCATTGGATCTATTTTCCTTTTCCATTTTCACTTTTTACTTAATATACACCCAGTCATCCAGTCATGAGGACCTTTTCACGTGAGGTTCAGGAGCAGGTACATATGATGTACATTATGCTTTTATTATGCATATGGAAATAGTGACACTCGGTGTGCATCCCAATTACTCCCCTGGGCCATGTAAGCCTGCAGTAGAGCAAAATGTTCCACTCTGAGTATGTATGTGTGTGTGTGTGTGTGTGTGTGTGTGTGTGTGTGTGTAGATGGTGTAGGTGTGTGTGTATGTTGGGGGGGAGTGGCTTATGTAAATGCACTCCTGCTGCTGCGTTGGATTCCGGAGTGCATTGCACCCTACAGTACTACACAGGTGAGGAGCATTCACTGCATACATGATCAACAAGGTCAGGCACTATTGGCTGTTTTGAATGCTAAATGCCCCACAACCCACTCACAATGATGACACATGTAATGTATGGGAACTGGCAGCACAGGGAAAAAAATGACAGTGGAGGTTAAAGAAAATTATAGATATTCTAGCATCTACATACATAAATATAATGTAGAGCATGAGTGAATAATGGGATGAATTTACTATAGGTGTACTTGTAATTGAGTGTATGTGTTTGTTTCTTACTAGAACTAAAGTAATTACAAATTAAGGGACTGGGAACTGGGAAGTTTTATTTGCAGTTTGTATATTTAGTGCTGAGAGAAAGACAGTTAGACTCTCTCTGTCTCTCTCTCTTTCCTTCTGTCTCTCTCTCTCTTTCTTGCTCACTCTCCTTTACTCTGTTGCATCCTTTCCGAGGGCAGTATTTTCCACATGGCAAATTACTGTATGATTAATCTAAGTCTGTTCAGTGAAACAACAATAGCAATTTAAAAAAAAAAATGTTCCCGCTGTCCATCCTGCAGGGAAGAGATATTCCATTTCATTGTGTTGACACAAACATCAGCTTGCGTATTCTTCAGTTAAAAATAAAATAGCTTGTAGTGGTTCTTCGCCATGAGAGATAAAAAATGAGAGTCACAAGAATACTTGAGGAATTGGCAGTTATTTAAAAGACAGTAGAAGTGGATATCATAAATCAGCAACATGAAATCTATCGGCCAAACAATAACCATTGTAGCTACCGTCTCAATACTTAGATCATAAGCATGTTACTCATGCTACCTTTTCAGTAAAATCAACTGGTACCATGATGGCCGTGAGCCTGCCGCAGTCAGAGGGGCCTGTGGTCACATACCCTCTTGCTCTTGGGCCTCCATGGCTCTACCCCCTCTCCCCCACTGGGCAACTCACAGAGGGGCTTCTGATGGCATAATGATGCCCTCCACTGGGAAGTCTCATTAGCGACACGAGCCAATGCCAGCTGTGGCATGACTGGCACGCTACACGGCTAAGCTGGGCAGTGGGCGGTGTGGGTGGTTAGTAGGCCCAGGGAGCGGGAGTGAGGGGGACGAGTCTGTCTGGCAGGCCAGAATGTAGTAAAACTACTGCCAAGCAAGAGAGTAGTGGTGGTGGTGTCGGTGGGGACGGTGGTCAGTGTGGTGAGGGAGGGAGGGAGGGAGGGGGTCTTTGGCAGTGGGAAGTGTGGGGCCTCATCAGTGAAAAAAAAATGCTGCTCTCCAGGTCTCGCAGATTATTCCAGAACTCAGTGCTCTATCTGGAATGCCAAGTAGGATGAGTGGTTTGACGCAGCTCACAAAGCCAAGTGCTTTGTGGAATGTTTCTAAGGGAGGGAGGGACAGGGAAAGAAAGAGAAAAAGAGAGAAAGAGAAAAAGAGAAAAGACACAGAGTTTCTGGTTTAATAGTTTTAATTTCAGCAATTAAAATGCATATTTTACAAGAGGTGATGAAAAGCCCATGTCACACACAGAGGCAAACATATGGACTCACACACACGCATGCACGCACACAGACACATGCACACACGGATGCACACACACACACACACACTGATGCACATGTACATACACAGACACATACACACACACACACACTCACACACACACACACACACACACACACACACACACACACACACTCTTCTGGGCAGAGCTCCCTGGGCGTTCTGATGAGCGGTGGCAGACCAGTGTGAGTGCCACTGGTGGAGGATGAAAAAGGCTGGAGTGGCATGCAGAGCAATGGACACATTTCAAAAAGCTCACAGCATGAGGACAATTATCCCCATCCATCAAAACTGTTCTCCCTCTCTCTATCTCTCCCTTTCTCTCTCCCTCTCCCTCTCTCTCTCCACCTTTCTCTCTTTCTATCGCCTCACGGCCAGGCTCCTCTGGCCAGAATGAGCACAGGAGGAAACTTCAAGCAGGAGCAGCACGTGTCCTGCCTTCATTGCCATTCGGGCAAAAAGGCAAGAGAGTGGTGGAAGTGTGTGTGTGTGTGTGTGTGTGTGTGTGTGTGTGTGTGTTTGTTTGTGTGTGTGTGTAGGGGGGAGGGTGTTCTTAGCCAGACCATAGGTGTGACTAATCAAAAAAACAGGAAGAAAGGGACAGAGGGAGAGAAAGAAAAGGAATGAGAATGAGAAGGAGATACAATCTTTGGTGATTCTTGGTGATTTATTGGTGCATTAGCTAATAATCACAGAATGGGAAAAGTTTTCTGTTCTTCTGACTGTAATCTAAGTCAAAATTTACTGAAATCCACATTTTCGTCTGTCTTGTGTCAGGCCTACACAAAGACTTACTGTTTGCCCCTCCATAGGAGGCCAGTGACCATTAATCGCCAGCCGGAGGACCTGACCCTCACCTGGACAAAAGGAAGACCCCGTCCACACGACAATGTTTTTTCTGTGAAAACAAAGTTTTCTATGTGTTTTGGCCTTGCGTCCACACGACGCCAGCGTTTTGGGTGACCTAAAAAGGAGTTTTGTGAAAACGGGTTCCAGAGTGGAAAAATCTGAAAACGCCTTTAATTTACCAATTTACCATTAATATATGCTTATGTCCTACGTTCAAGACACGCTTTAGGAAGCAAGGCCAAGGTCCTTTGTTCTTCTGGTCTTACAGTAAGAAACCCACAAGGAGAGGGCAGTAGTACAGAGAGGAACGCAGGCACTGGTGAAAGTACAACTCTCCCTCTCACTGATTTGAACATGTGTGCATGGATAAGATACACTTAGCAGAGAGGGTGAAAGCGGAGCGAGACGCACAAACGTTTGTTAAGTTTGTTAAGTTCCGTGTTCTATTTTCGTAAATTGGGGGGGGGGGGTTCTCCAGATCCAGTCCTCATACTCTGATACAGAAGACCATTGAAAAGTTTATAGTATGATGTTATGTGGCACTCCCACTTATACAGACTATTCTGCAAACTATTCACGTTTGCTCCCATTGTAACATATTATGTAACGTGTCTCATGTAACTTTTGCAGCTGAATACTGTCAAATCCTCACATTTCAAAATATCATTCCTATCATACTGTGTTAATGGCTGTGTTAATGGCATTATGGGTGTGGCAAAAAGTCCACCTCCAATGCAACTACCCCCTGTAAAATATAGACAGTATTACTGTAAAAGTGTCACCAAAATTACAAAGTATACATTCAGACACACATAAAATATGTCCAGGCAGTATAAGATGTAACAATGTAAACTTAGTAAAACAAATATGGCATTGACGTAATTCAAAATAATTTCACAGCCTCAGTAGAAGCATACTTTACATATGAATATATAGTGAACAGAAAAGTAAACAAAACAGAAGTGAGTTAAAAAAGGAGGATGAGCAAAAGAGACTTGAATTGGATTCCAGTTAGACAAAAATGAAACAAATACAGCTGGTAAATCTGTTGCTGTGACAACCATGTGCTTGTCTCCTGCCAGGAGGGAAATACAGGTGTTGAGTGTCCTGCTCACCTCAAACATGCTGCAGGTGCATCTACTGTCAAGAAGCACATACACACACACACACACACAAACACACATGCACCCTCCAAACAGCACACACATTACACATTTCGACACTGAATTTAGGATGCACTCATACACACACACACACACACATCAGCAGGTGAGAGTTTTGATAAGTGTAAACATCACTCCTTGAAGCCTCAGTGACTCATCTCTCTCTCTCTCTCTCGTTCTCTATGTATAACAAAGGGATTTAATTTCCATAAGTGATAACGAGTCTCACAGCCTCTCTCTTCAAGGTGTAAGGATGAAGGTTTTCTCACTGCACAATCACTCAATCAGTTAGCTCAAGTGGGGGTTACTGGATTACAAGGAGACCAGGATTCTTGGATCTTAGGGGTGTAGCAGGGTAGTAGCGGACAAGTAAGCCTTTAATATATGTTGGAGCAAGGCCATCTGGAGCATTATAGGTTAGGAGTATTTTACAATCTTTAGACTTTTAATAGGGAGCTAGTGTAAGGAAGTAAGGATAGGAGAGATATGTTCATATTCTTTAGTCCAAGTGAGTGTTCGGGCCACAGCATTTTGTATTTAGGTTTTTAATACAGGTATTACTACACCCAGAGAACAGAGCATTACAATAATCAAGCTTGAGGTAACAAATACATGTATTAATTTTTCTGCATCCTCAAAGGCTAGAAACTTTCTAACCTTAGAAATATTGCATCACTGAAAAAAGAATGTTTCAAGTATGTTTTACATGACTATTCAGAGAGAGGTCCTGGTCAACGATGACCACAAGGTTTTTAACTTGTGTTAAATGAGAGTGAAAGGCCACTGGGTACGTTCTGGTGGTGAGGTAAAATGTTATTCAGCTGTTTGGGGCCTATCATGATAACTTTAGTTTGATCAATCAGAGTTTAAACATAATAAATTATTAGTCATCCACATTTTACGTCTCAGAGGCAGACATCATGTTATTGGTGTACAGTTATTAGGCTTCATGGAAAGGTATAGCTGGGTGTCATCTGCATAGGAGTAGAAAGTAATGCCATGTTTCCTTATAACAGATGCCAGGTAGCATGTAGAGGTAGAGTAACAGGGGCCCTAGAACTGAGCCTTGGGGTACACCATACTTTACTTTAGTGTGGCATGATGATTCATTATGAGCATGTACAAACTGGTAGCGACCAGAGATGTACGATTTGACCCAGGCTAATGCAGAATCTTTCATGCATATCATGTGTTCAAGCCTGTGTAGTACTATGCCATGGTGTCAAAGGCAGAATTAAGATCCAGACAATGTTTGTTATACTAATGGAATATATATATATATATATATATATATATATATATATATATATATATATATATATATATATATCAATGTATATATATATATATATATATATATATATATATATATATATATATATATATATATATATATATATATATATATATATATACTTAATCAGGTTTATTTAAAAAAAAATGGTTAATGAGCTGCTTTTTGTCTTGGACTGGTCAACATAAGCAAGTCTCACTACTATCAGGCTAACAGTGATACAAAAAACATGTCAGTATGTCATGCGGCTTCACAAAGAAATTCGATTGGCTGCTGGCCAATGACATTGTCCAGTCAGAATTCTAGAAACAAAACAAAATAAAGTAATTACTAAAAAACTAAACTGGGTCGCAGTACAAACTGCCAGCAGAACGATATACCGCTCTACCGTCCTACACAAAATTCCGTATGCCCATTGACTTTGTATGGGAAAAAATATTTCCAGGATCCAGCTCATGTCCTGTCCTATAGGACAACATCCTTGTCTGAAAAATGAACAGTAGTGAATTGGTGAGAGGTGGGTTTACAGTTCTATTCTCTATGAAATAGCCATCTATAATCTTTTGCCTATTTTAATCACTGCCAAACACACATTGGCTCTGTTGATTGCTGTCTGAAGGCATAAGTAATGAGTGCATATCCAAATCATGATAATGATAGCCTGTGTGTGATGGATTGAGAGATCTGTTAGAAGCTCAGTAGTGCTGACTAGATAGAAAACTGCACTGTACCCTGGAGAGAAATGATGCATGATATCAGTTACACTCCTGCTGTAAAAGCCTATCTGCTTCTCTCTCTCTCTGGTTGCTTGAAAACAAACTCACTGATGAGTATTAGGCATAAAATCCTGTCAAACCTTTCCAGAATTGAGTTATATAGAAGGACTACATCTAAGTAGTAAAAGTGCTTTATTTTCTTAAAAAAACTCTTATCTATCTATCTATCTATCTATCTATCTATCTATCTATCTATCTATCTATCTATCTATCTATGTCACTGTATAACATGATATTAATGCTGAAGTATGCAAATAAGAAGGAAAAAAACAAAACAATAGCATTCATTGAAAACTTTTACAAAGTCAAAAATTCACTAAATACCAGTTATACATTCCAATAGGTATTTTTGTTGGAGTCTTCTTTGCACACATGCTTTGCTTTGCTTTGCTTTGCTTTGAGTACATGATCATTTTCAGCCTTTTTAATCCCACTGGAGTCCCACTGGAGATATCCTCTATCCAACCAAATTAAAGAACCTGATAAGCAAGAAATAGTGTGTGAAAGAAGACAGACAAAAGATATGAAAAAGATGTTTTGTCTTGCATGAAGCAGGAAACCTCATAAGATTATTTCCCATTGAAAATTACATGGAACTGTTGCGTCATAAGGGGGGAACTACAGTAGTCATTACATCATCCTGAAACCATGGCTCTGCCTGAAACATATTTTCTTCAAAACCAAACCAAACCAAAACCAAACCAACCATTGTGATGCAGATGAAACTGTGCTTTTACATTTACATTTATCACTGATTCTTGAAACTTTGGCAAAAACATGTCCCACTCAGAAAAGTGCTCATTCTGTTGAAAATCAATAAATTTTTTTATGATTAAAAAGAATCCAGGTTATAATCAAGGGCTCTTTTGCACATATGTAAGTTTGTTTTAAAGGTTTATTTCTGTTCGATTTATTTTAATATATTTCATCTCTGTATGCTTGCCCACTGCCTATAAAACCAGCTGTCCTCAGCAAGGAGATAATCATTTCAACTTGATTAAAAAACAAAAAAATAATAAGAATTAAATAATATCTTCACCACGTGAAAGAATACATTGAAGTATAAATAAAAAACTACAAACAGTGAGTTTTAAACAACATTTACTATTATTTTCTGGTTACTCAAAATGTGTCCCACATATTCGTCATCACCGTCAGATATTTTTAAAAAGCAATAAAATCAGGCAGGTATAAGGTCAACTAAAGGGCCTAAGGGCCCCCTTTTGGAACCTTCAGCTCTACTGCATGCTGCACCATCACCCAAGCTCCTGTAAGTTTACTATTTTCTCTTAAATTTGTCACTATTTTTGAACACTGCTACTGTCGCAAACATAACGTGTCAACACTGTCTTTTTTGCTTGAAAAATATTAGTTTAGATAATAACATAAATATATACCTTTTAAGAAGAAGTGTGAGGTACCTAACAACAGAAGGAAAACAAGATGGCTAATGTGAACCACTCATGCATATTATAGAAAAGAGTAGGTTTTTGTCACCACCGTCAGATGTCACCACCGTCAGGTTTTGTGTCTGACGGTGGTGACATACAGTCTGACGGTGGTGACACTATAGGCTAGACTATAATTGTTGATCACAATAAATACTACTATATCCTATAATGTTTCATTAACCTCTCATATTTGTATGCATTTTATGTCCTCTATATAAGTTTGCCTTTCCTCTCTCGCAATTCACTGTTGTTACCAATATCGCTTGTAGGCTACGCATTTGCAATGACTAAACTAAAAATGAAGATGCAAAGCAACATTTAAGCAAATCTAACATTCACTGTAATTCCCTCCAATTTCATACTCATTACACTCAACTTTGTCTTTATCATGAGAACTTGACATTAACCAAGATCACATAGCTGGGAAGTATCTTTGTCATGACAACTGAACATTAACCAGCATGAGCTGGAGGTGACTTTCGCTTCAGCCTTGCACTAGCCCAGGCTTGGACCTGTGAGCACCTGGGATTGGGGTGGAGACACGCTGAGTCGAAAGTCACCTGCAGGTTATGCTGGTCAATTTCAAGTTGTCATGACAAAGATACTTCCCAGCTATGTGGTCTTGTTTAATGTCAAGTTCTCATGATAAAGGTATTTACTGACTATGTGATCTTGGTTATTGTCAAGTCATGACAAGACATGGACAGTCTGTCATCTTGGTAAATGTCAAGTTTTCATAACAAAGACACCCCAAACAATGTCAGGTTGACAGTAAAAAATGACATAATTTACCACATCACAATTAATGACAGCAGTCATTGACATTCGTTAATGTTCATGACAAGTGTCATGTCATAGTTATGACAATGTCATGTCAGTCTTATGCATCCCCCTTCAAATAAAGTGTTACCGAGTTATTTCTAGAAATACAGAAAATGTGCAACACTGCTGCTTTATGGAGTCACCATTTCAGTTGCTGATGGATGCTTTTTACATCAAAATAATTTAATTATTAGTTTTAACTGGGGTTTCCTTAATCTAAGCCTCTATAAATGAAGTTCTCCATATTTTTGGAATGATTACTCAATACATCAGTATACCAGTCAATAAAGTGGTGACTCCGTAAATCAGCAGTGTTGCACTTTTTTCTTTAAAAAGTTTGATGTCACAAATGAGTTATCATTTTTCTAACAGATTTCTTTTATAGTTTTTACACAGAGTGTTTGTTTTTAAATTTCAGTTTATGGAAAATGGTGAGCGTGATCACAATTGTTCTATATCTGTTCTTCAATTTATTAAGTGTTATTTTATGAGTAGAGAGCATTACACTGTTTAGGTTGATGTTTGTGTGATGACCAAAGAGTTAAACAAAGTTGTTATGCAAGATGCCATTGACTTAAGAGGCATATATTTTGGAAATATATATTGTAATGATGCTACTGTTACCACCGTCAGATTAGTGTCACAACCGTCAGTTCTGAAGTCACCACCGTCAGAGGGTGTTTTATTTGTTTTAAATAAATATGCTTACAATATGCATCTTCAGTGCTGTTGAGTTATTAAAGTAATAGTATCTTTTAATACAAAAAGCATATTTGTTAAATAAAAACAACATTTGTAGGCTTAAAGTCAACATTGTATGATTGTAGATCTTTTAAAGTAGTACACAGGAAACTATATAAAAAATGTGAAGTGAATATCATTCAATATCATCAACATTTAACAGCATATATGTGTACTAAGGATGCCAGATAATGATTTAAAAATTCCAAATACATATTAAACCTAATAAATACAATTTTATTTGCTTTTAATTGTGTCTGACGGTGTTGACAAAAACAAAGTAAGAACTGGAAAAACACCTATTTTATGAAAAAAATACAAAATGGGGAGTTTGCACCGGAACATTGCTGAATAGCTGAAACCTTGGTCTATGATGATATACTTTCATATTTTGTATTTCAACAAACTTTTTTCTTTCAAAATTCTCAAGAATCAGTGTTATGCATTTAGCAGATGCTTTTATCCAAAGCGACTTACAACTTGTCAACTATCAATTGTTCAGGGCCAGTCTCCCCTATCTGTGAAAATGTTGTCCTTCACAGTCTAACAAGTATAAAGGCTTGGATGAATACAATCACATTTAATTTATTTTCAAATTCAAACACGGATGAAAGCCTGGATGAGTGAAAACCATGAATGAATAACATAAAAAATTTCAGTCAAGACTGCCATGTGTAACCCCATTCAAGGTGCTCCGAATTTGTATTTGCAAGTCAGCATAACATCTGATCTGGATTTATTGTAATACTATTGGTCATGTTAGAAAGGAAAGAAAAATGACCTGATAATAAGGCACATAAGCTAAATTCCATGGGACTTACAGTTAAAAATGACAGATATTAGCTCTGCTGTAACCTTATTATGGCTCTGTATGTGTGTGTGTGTGTGTGTGTGTGAGAGTGTGATTTCTTGTAAGGGCAGTTGCAACCTGAAACGACGCCCTTCCAACTTGAAGTATTTTCTCATGATTGATAATTTACACCCTCTAGACCAGGGGCGTAGTGGCCATTGCACATGGGGGTATGGAGACCCCCTTTTCTTGGAACAGATAATTTATGCATTTCTCACAAATATTAGGCATTCATTCATTCATTGCAATTCTTTGCAATTAGGCCTGCATCATTAAAACCGTGTACACCCACTAAATAAATCCCCACTTTTGCTCTGGACTAGAGTCTGCTGTTTAAGAACAGTGGTTTACAGTATGCTTTGTCTACTTTAAAGACACACTTTTGGGAACTCATTTGCAGTGTACTTGCAGTGTACCCCAGAATAAAGCAGTGACTTTACTACGAATCAGCCACTGAGAATTCTTTCACCTAAAAGTTTGTTATAATGGCTTTCCAACTGAAAATCCATTTTGTTCACACACTGACACTTAGAAGTAAAACCTGTTTGGACCAAAGGCCAGAAATTACGATTTGCTGATTACTGTAGCATTAGCATACACTACAATTAAAGTGAAGAGTAGTGCCACTAAATGTGATGCAACATCAAACCTTTATTCAAGAGTTCTGGTGTAAGCAAAAGTAGTGACCAATGTGACCAACACCTAGACCAACACATCCTAGATCCTTAGTGATACTTCTGGAACATGCTAACTGATGTTTGTTGGCAAAAGAGTCAGCAATATTATGCTGTGACAGACTTTATTTCATTTTTCTGCATAGTGCATATGCTTGATGGATGGTGGAAAAAACACAAGTTAAGAGATTAATATACCTCAGATAGTTGTAATTTGTTGCTTTGAGTTGCTATAACCAAAGGAACATGATCTGCATTGTGAAAAAAATAGCATTGTGAAACGAGATGAATCCAAAGTTGCAAACTGTATACTGCAGACTGGCAGAGCAAAAAGCTATTACTAATCTATGGAGTAGAAGTCTGGGGCAATCCAACTGAGGTGATGTCGTTTTTTATTAAAATTCATTTGGATTGATGTTTGTACTCTTGCAGAGCAGAGGAGCCATGCAGGTCCAAAAGAAATGTCAAAATATAATAAATAGTAATGATTGTTCCACTTAACTGCACTCAACCAAAATTTGCTATGTATATTTCATATGAACTGCTTTTAACTCTACACATGTCTTCTAAAAGTCTTCAGTACAACTAAACGAAAAATATTCTCTCTCTCTCTCTCTCTCTCTCTCTCTCTCTCTCACACACACACACACACACACACACACACACACACACACGCACACACACACACACATTACTGACTTTGCTGGTGTGATGCTGCGGAATAGCATGTTAGTATTATCATGGAGATATCTGACTAGTAGGGTGACCAGACATCCCACACCAGTTCCAGTTTTTGGTGGTCTGTCCCTGGTAAAATACAAGAAAACCAACTCTGTCCCTGATGTTTAAGCTAAAACATTACTTTTGTAATGATATTGACTGTAGAAAAAGGAATGCCCTCTGGTTTTCAGAGGGCATTCCTCTCTGAGGTCTGGTCATCTTATGTATGATTAGGTATGATGCCAGTCTGTAACAATTTCTATGAACCCAGTATTCATAAAACATTATAAATGCCTTCATAAAGGGTTATAATGCATTACCATGAGTCCGATCCTGCGGAGAGCTGTGGAGGTGACAGATGCATCGCTGATGGGCTGAAGCATCTCTGCGTCAAGGGCATGTCTAGTGGAATGGAGTGGAGTGACCCAGCGTGACCCTTTGGCCCTTACAGTGGACGTGACAATGCCAATATGGACACTTGTCCTCTCTAGTGGTTGGTTCTGCCACTATAATAGTGTATATACTATAATGGATTTACAGTGTACATACCATAATGTTCAAGAGGATCTGCTCTTGCACTTGTTCTCTCTCTCTCTCTCTCCCTCTCCCTCTCACACACACACACACACAGGGTGCTTCTCTTGATTTTTATCGAGAGCTTGCCATCCCCCAGCAACATAATGATTGGAGAGATTGGGAATGAGTGGGGAAGAGGGAAAACAGTTGAATGGGGGAATAAAAGAATGAGGGGTAGTGAGTGAGAGAGAGAGAGAGAGAGAGAGAGGATTTATTGTGCAGAAAAAGAGAGACTGAAATGAGAGAGAGTGCAAGAGAAAATTAGAGCAAGAGATGGAAAAATTAAGAGAGTGAGACAGAGAGAGTGAGAAGGAGAAGATAGGTAGGAAGAAAGATGGTGAGAGAGAGAGAGAGAGAGAGAGAGAAAGTGAGTGCGAGAATCCTGTTTACTGAAGGTAATTGAGTCCCTGATCCTCACAGGCCTCCTCCTGCTGCTTGCTTCTGAGCAACCCTGAGCATCCACAGGGGAAATGAAGCGATAACATCAAGCACATACCTGGGGAGGAGAGAGAGAAGAGAGGGAATGGAAAGAGGAGTAAAGAAAAGGGAGAGGAAGAGAAAGAGAGAAGAGACTGAACAAAAGCAGTAGAAAACATTAGAAATTAAATGAATGAAAAAAGAAGCATGAAAACCAAAATGCAGAGACGGAGGCAATGAATTGGAGAGAGAAAGAAAGAGAAAAACAAAGGAAATTCTAATCAAGTCAGAGGAAAGAAGAAATCGAGGGATTATTAGAGACTCTTAATGGATAAAAAAAGAAGACAGTCTTTGATAATTAATGAAAGCTAGAGGAGGGAGAGAGAGAGCAAGGTAGCATGATGGGAAGAAGTAACAAACACTTTTAATGAACATCCCAGCCTCATTTTGTTCATCTCATTTATTAAAACCCTTCCTGTTCTTTTTCCCTACTGGCACTAGCAATATTTGATGGAGAATCACTCCTTGATGACTGGAATTTATTCAGAGCTTAAAACTGAGTACTTGCACATTGACCAACCCCCCCAACACACACACACACACACACACACACACACACACACACACACACACACACACACACACACACAAATGCATGTGTGCACCCACAGGCAAGCACATATGCACGCGCGCACACACAAGTACACTAACAATACACATAGAAACAATCCCTGGTTGGAATTACTCAGATTGCCTCTCTGGGAGGCTTTTCATGTACTTGCCTGCTTACACATTCTGCAAATGCTATCAGACACACACACACCGTCACAAACATGTTATTGTTTGCACATGTGCACACATGGACTCAAGCACACACAAACATCTCTCAGATATTTATTACAGGTAGCTGTCCCTCTTCCAGCCTCTCTCTCTCTCTCTCTATCATGCACAAACTCACACACACACAGACACACACACACACAGATGCTAAACACCCACAGAGACTCACACAAAGGCCATGATCTGTGTTCCCAAAGGTGACTGCATGCAGGCAGCTGTGAGCCTTCATTGGTTTGGCAGCGATCCTGTGGTGCTACACGTAGATGGCTATTTAAAATTTTATCACATTGCTACTCTGGGTATCACCAGTGTCTGGTGATAATGAGGACTTGTAATGGTGGAAGATTTCATTGATTTAGCCTCTCCTCCCCCAGGTGTCACTCACTCAGTATGAGCGATGCCTGGCCGTCCCATGAGCTGCCTGCCAGGGCGGGTTAGTACTACCTGCTACACTAAACACACCTGCTAAGCTGCTGTTAGCTCCAAACCGTGAATGAAGTCACCCAAGCGCAAATCAGGCCTGGGAATTGGACAAGACAGGTGTGTGTGTGTGTGTGTGTGTGTCCTTGTTTCATTTGTTGTCAGGTTTGGCTTTGGCTTTCTTTGGTGCTCTGTATGCTTGCTGGTTGTTGGAAGCTGGTTGTAGCTGTTTCAAGCTGGTCAAACCAACCAAACCAAACATTTTTTGAAAACATACCAAAAGTTTGGCAAAGCTGGTCCAGGTTAAGACTGCACCATTGTGGGTATAGAAGCTGGAAACTGCTGGTATATGTCCAGCAAAACCAGTTAGCATGTCATCATAAGGTGGTCAAAGCTTATTCGAAAACTGATCTTCATCTTATCATCTTAAGTTGTCTTAAACAAGCTAGCTGCATACAATAGTTTTTCAGTGGACCTTTCAACAGGGATGTTTGTACACATGCTTGTTTATGTTTGTATGAGTGTATGTGTGAGTGTGTGTTCACTTTGCATTGTTGTTTGCAACTATGTTTCTAAGGCAATGGGTACAAGGTAACAACTCAAGCATCTCAAGTGCTATCACACACTTCTTGATGTAATTTGAGTCTGCATCACCGCTGTACATGGAAGATGCCTAATATCACTAGCAGGCAGCATGTGTGTTTTTTATCCACAGGACTTCCTCCATATGCAGGAAGTTCATGAAGAATTCATGGCAAAGAAGGGGAGCATAATGAAGCTGTGACCAGGCTCAGGAAGTGACAGAGGGTACACAAGGTCAGCAGCTTTATTAAATGTAATGAGATGAATCTCCCTACAGCGCAAGGAAATGGAGACACTCTCTGAGATATGAGGTCGTTTCGCTGGAAAAATATGAAGAGAGAATAAAAGAAAGAGAGCGCATGTGTGTGTGAGAGAGAGAGAGAGAAAGAGAGTGCATGAGTGAGAGAAAGAGAGAATACAAGTGCTGAAGAAGGAGTAACGGAGGCAGTCAATTCTCAGTCCCCTCACTACAGCCTTCCATCCATGGCACATATTTCCTGCACATCCTCATATAATAAATTATGTCGTAAATATTTTTTGGATAGTGCCGTAAACATTACACAGAAGTAAAACTAATCACCAAAGCCATGGCTTGAAGTGAACCATAGCCTCCCAGCACCAGTCAATTCAGAGAGATCTAGTCTTCATCTGTACCGTCAACCATCAGCAGCAGGAAGACTCTGGCCATTTTCAATACTTTAGATAGATAGATAGATAGATAGATAGATAGATAGATAGATAGATAGATAGATAGATAGATATTTCTTTTGGTTCAAGGTTCAAGGTCAAACCTCTGATAAAAACTGATTTCGAAATTATAGGGTTGAATGTATTATTACGTTTTTATGTGTAAGATATTATTATATATAAATCCACAGTCTAATAATACTTCCATTGTGCTATGGTGGTTGGAGATTTTTGGGAAACAGTCGGACTTGGGCTGGGTAATTCTAACTTCTGTTGTACTACAGTGATTAAATGCTAACATGTGTCGTTATTTGGGAAATAGACCCCTAAAAGTCCGTTCACAGTGGTAGCAAGAGGGAACATGCTACAGTGTGCATCAGCGGCAGGGGATAAATAAAGATGAAATAGGGAAGGAACATGTTAGTGGATGACAGCGGGTAAATAGGTGGAAAAAGAGAAAGAAAGAGACAGAGAGAGAGAGAGATGGCATTGCCCCCCCCCCCCCTCTCTTTTGCCTTCTGACAGCTGTCTATGGATTCACACGCATTCTGAGCATCAGAAGACATGCTTGTGCTCTGGCCATCAGGCACACAGGGACAAATCTCTGTGGAACACTCTATTTTTAGGTTGGTGGGACATTTTGATTTGTTTTTGTGTGTCTTAATAGCCAAATCAAAGCGTTCATGTGCACAGTTAAACACAAGTTGCCTTCAAATGCCTTCATATTCCTTTGATGCTTTGATGTCCACTCTGAAGCCAGGAGAGATAAGAGACAGAAATATGATGTGAATTTAAGATCATTAAATGACTTCTATTTATTCCCTGGCGACAGGAAGCTTTAGTTTATGATTGACCAAAAAAAAGACAACAACTTCAATGATCAATGCTTTTTTGAATGGTGAGTGTAACAACCAGAGACTGCTGTACTTGCTAGCAGAACAGATGGTCATTATAGTGGCTTGGGTAACTAAGGATACAATATTTAACAGGACATTTTCTTTCAAGAAAAGCACTTCAACTTTGCTTCATTTGACATGGTGCATGCATCCCACAGTTGCAGTTTGACCCTAAGTGGAATATGCAGTCTTGCTGTAGTTTAACAGTTGTGGAACATACACAGTCAATTTGTCCATGGCAGATAAAACAAAGCAAGCGACAGGCATAAAAAAAGGACACAGTGTAGGATACAAGCTAACATATCCAAGATGGCTCCATCAGGAGCAAAAGCTTGTGGAGCAAAGGAACAGGAAGGTTCTGTCCACTTTGCACAAGCACCAAGGCATGCCCCCACCACATAAAGTGCCATCACTGATGTTTCAGGTGGTGCCATCGGTTGCTTGAGTTTTGTTGGCAAGTGGTTGGTTCAAGGCGTTGGAAGAGGAAGCAGAGAGAAGGTTGTAGAGAAAACACATCAGTTAGGGTAAGGTGACCAGACCTCTGAGATGAAAATCTGGGACATTTCCCTGATTTTATCTTGGGAAATGGCGACATTCCTATTTCTACAGTTAATATAATTAAAATCATATTTTAGCTTTAAAAATCAGGGACAAAGTAAGGTTTCTTGTATTTTCTGATTTTGGTGGTCTGTCCCCAGGGAAAATACCACAAACCCCACTTTGATGTCTGGTCAGGGGGAGCTGCAGGGGGTGCACCGGTGAGTCACTAGCTCCCCCTGCAAGGAGATATACAGGTTAAGGGGGTGAAATGTCCATGAATTAAATGGTGACTTCCAACAAAAACTTTGAGGTAGGATCACAATGAATCTGTGAAAACCTTGTGCAGTTCATCAGTCGCAACATTTTGAGGCATTTTACAATAGTTTCTAGTTAAGCAACATTTTATTTAGCAACATTTTGTTAAATGTTCAGCAACATTTTGTCATCCCAAACTGAAGGCTGATGTCTTAGTATTGAGGATATTGTTCCAAAACCATGTAGTAAAGCGTTCATTAGAATGCTAGGTTACATTTGCAACAGCGGAATCAACTGTAACCAAGCTAACAACCCATCACTATCACTATCAGGAACCAAAGGAAATGCAACACCAAACTGAATAGGGGTGGGTTTTGAGACAGTGTTGTTGCTAATATCTGTCACAATATTGGTAGTTCAGCTATTGGTTGAAATGGTATAACAGCCGAGACAGTGTTGGAGGTTAGCAATGACGCTGTAGGAACCGACAAAATTTTTCTCTGTAAATGCACATATGCTATCTACATACGTACATGAGAGGCAACTGGGGACAAGCGAGATAATAGCCATCTGTCCTGTTATACAGAATAAATGGACTTTGTAGATGAAAACTCCACTCAGCCTTGTAGAATTCTCTGCCTCCACATTGTTAATTATCAGGGCGCCTTGGTGGTGCTTTACATATTTGCACGCCTATGGCTTGGTAACACTGAGAGTTACGAGTTTAGTCAAATTGAAATACTTTTTTTGTCAGCTTTATTAGTACATTATAACCCTTTATGAATGTGGTGCTTTATAAATGTATAATGCTTTGTGAGCACTGGGTTCATAGAAAGTGTTACCAAAGTGGCTATATAAATCAGTCCGTTTCTAGAGATCAAAATGTCTAAATGGTGCACATTAGCAACATGCAGACGTTGCATAAGCAGAGCTTAAATTTAAGGGCATGCAGATATCCAAAGCTAATTTGCAGTCATGGCCACATTACCAGTTTGCTTTAACTTCAGCTCTCTGAAAGCCATCCATTATCTTGTACATAAATAAATAAATAAATCTCTCTGCGACTGGCTCTATTGACAAATCTTGCAGAAAAGTCCATGGTCGAGTTTCTCTCCCTGCGTATGCCCTGTGGAGAAAATGACTGTGCTGCTGAACGCATTGCGGTCTGAGTACCGCTTTGACATTCGGTACATCTATAGTCAACAGCACAGTACAGGTGTACATTCACCTCCATAGTCCGTGTTAGAGAGAAAGACCGTCTGGCCTTGACACAATTTCTCTTTGACTATAGTTATCCACGTGAAAGAAAAAAAAAGTTAACTAAAAACTAAGTTTCCTTCATCCCTGTGGCCCCCGTCAGATAAACAAAAAGGGGAATGGAAATCAAGCAATTTCCATGCAAGTTGCAGAACACTTGTTTTGTCAATGCCTTTCATACAACAGCCACATAATCACATGCTTTTAACAATAAGTACCCCCACCTTAGCTACACAATGCTGTTTTCCTCTGGTGTATATGTGACATTCACAAACCTGTAGACTGCTTGTCAGAGATAAAACATTAACACAGAACAGATAATTAGCTCCAACAATGGTACATACAATACTTCCATTCTGTGCTATATGGCTTCAGAGGACAAACTCAGTTTTTAATTTGAATTAACACAATTTTGTTTTAATTAATTTGTTTTAATCGCTCTTTGCTGATAGATTCCCATATGGCCTTTCTGAATTTTAAGTTCTTCATTTCTATTTGTAAGGATCATCACCAGCTATTTACAAAGAATTTCATATTTATTTCATATTTAGTATTCCTCAAAATGTGAGGTGAGGCCTGGTGGCCATCTTGTTGCCATGGCAGCACATGCTTAAGGATTCTGGGTAAATGTGCCGTTTGCCCTGAAATGTGACAGACTGACTGGCGTTTGAAAGGCTGGTGGAGTAACTGGATGGGTAGTCAGCGGTGGCTGGTGATGCCCAAATGTGGTGAAATAGCAAGAGCTCCTGGCATGCGTGAGTAAGTCTCAGCGCCCTGACTTTGCTGGAATGACAACATCCTTTCTTTTCACCTGTTCTTTTCATCACTTTTTTCCTCTTTCCCCCCCTATTGTCTTGTCCCCCCACTCATCTCTGTCTTTCTCCTGCATCTAAATCTTGACAATCATACTAGTCCTTGTCTGCTTTTTTGCTCTTTTCTCTTGTTTTTTTGTATAATTTCTTCTTCCTTTTCTTTTTTTCCCTTTTTTTCTTCATCTTCTATCTTGACTATACCTCTTGTCTCTGACACCCTCTCCTGTTTTCTTGCTTCTCTTTTTCTCACTCTTCTCTCTTCCTTCCCACCCACTACTTCATAGCCAGGGCTGTGTAGCTGTCCAGAAAATAAACTATCTCAGGCTGAATCATCTGCAGAGAAACTGCACTTTCATTGGTAGTCGAAGTCTGGTGGACTTCACTCTGTGTCCCAATCCCTGTTGCATCAGATATACTCGAAAGCTCAAGTTCACAGACACACACACACACACACACACACACACACACACACACACACACACACACACACACACACGCACACACACAGAAGGATGCCGATACTTTTCGATATATACACACTCTTTCATACAGTCACATTCTCACAGTGGCATTACAGTAATTATGACTTTGTCTGTGACTACCCTCTCCTATCCCTGGAGATCTGTAGAGGGTCGCAACACATGAAGTCCTTTTGTATCATGTTGAATGACTAAAAGACTAAAGTTCTCTCAAGGAGTCAGATCAAAGCCATAAGAGAGTCCATGTTGAATGTAGCTGGGTTCTTCTTCATTTCTTACCACACTGTGACACAGTTCACTTTATTTCTTGCTCTACAGCCCATCCAGCTAGGTGTTCACTGATGTCTCATTTGATGTATTGACCTCTTGTAGGGATGGGATTTGAGATGGTCAGAGATTGATTTATATCTTGGCATATGTTTTACACCACAACTGTGAGTTGATTAAACTAAGCCCATCAAATTTGCTGTTTGACACTGAGGATTTAGTTTTGAATCTACTTAAAATGAATAAAATGAACACTTTACTTGACGGGTGAGTACATAACACATTCACAGCAGAATTGCACACAAAGCATTCAAGATTCAAGACATGACTCAACATTCACACCCAACCATTCATAAATGCGGAAGACAGAATGGCGATAACTTCGTCAAAATAAAAGTCTAGTGGTCTCAAAGCAAAGTAACATTGCCGTTTTTGTTTGGTTTTGTTTGGATGTTGACACTGCAGATGTGCTGCCACTAGTTTGGGGAACGTTCTGTCAAAGTCTACATGTGCTTATTACATCATGACTTGTGCAGCCACCTCTTCACTGTTTTTGTAACACCTTTCCAATGTGCCTTGAGGAAAAGTTGAAGTATTGGAGGCATGTGTGTAAAGGTGAACCCTCTTAGCAGAAGCCAGCTCGCTGCCGTCAGAACAATTCCAGCATTTATCACGATGAAAGCACACTTTAGAGTCACCCTGAAGAATTCCTAGGGAGAGCAAAAGTGAGTTTGTGTGTGTGTGTGTGTGTCTGTCTGTCTGTCTGTCTCACTGTTTCTATGTGTGTGTGTGTGTGTGTGTGTGTGTGTGTGTGTGTGTGTCTGTGAAAGAGAGAGGGAAAGAGAGAGAATATGGACTGTTAGGGAACAAAATTCTGCCAACTAATTTCAATATGAGTGCAAATGTTTTGAAGAAACCTTGACAAGACAGATTCTCAGAGATGACACCTGTTCTGCATTTCAGAAGACACTCTCTGAGCATGTCATTTCAAGCATCTCTCTGTGTGCATCAGTGAGTAAGAGTCTTTTTTTCTCTTTTACCAAAAGCAAAGCAAAATCAGAGCCAGCACAGTCACAGGCTTTCAGCAAATGTAATAAATCAGCTAATGAAATACCATTTTACAGATAAATAGAAAAAAAACCCAACACTTCCATTTCTTGGCCAACTGTGTTGCTCATGAAAACAGCCTGAGGAAACCTGCAGGTCTTCACCTGAAATAGACCCCCATTGCCTCCTCCAAAGTCTTGAATCCTCAACCCTGCTCAGGTCAGTAATGTGACGTTTTATACATGTCCTCCGTTGAGCACGTTTGGTTTGTGAAGCGTTGCGTGTGCTGCCCACGATTCTCACCTTCCGCCATGCGCTGCATGTATATATGAATGTATGTGTGTATGTTATATTTCATGTGTGTATGGGGGTTGACACATGGCGCAGCTGAGCTTATGTATTTTATATTGTGTGTATGTATGTTTGCTGCTCCTGCACATCTCTAGAGTAGGGGCCTCACTTGAGTAGCTGCTTGCATGTAAACCTCTGGAGTGATAAATATGGATACTCTTAAAGAGAGTTCGAGGGAAGGGTAGAAAATGTGAAAGGGGGGTGGAAATGTGTGTGTTTGTGTGTGTGTGTCTAGAGTGCACAATGGTGGCATTATTTATGATCCACTGTGTGTTTGTGCGTGGTGCTGTAGCACTCCACGTCTCACACCATCCAGCACCAGATATGTCGACCGGCCATGTAGACAGGCATGTCTTAGTGCTGGGAGGTTTGGGGGAGAGAACAGCATGCTCATCCATAGGTAAGTTCTCAGATGCAGTACCATAGGCATACTAACAGGCAAATGCAGATATCTGGATTTGTATATGCTGTCAATATAAATGCGTACACGTGCACACACACGCACACGCACGCACGCACACACACACACACACACACACACACACACACACACACACACACACACACACACACACACACACACACACACACACACACACACACACAGGCACACACACACAGGCACACACACACACAAACACACAAACACTCACGGGTGTTGGTAGTGTAGTGGTTAAGGAACCTGGCTAGTGTGCAAATAGCCTGAAAAGTTCTGGGTTCCAATCCCAGCTGCCACCGTTGTGCCCTTGAGCAAGGCACTTAACCCTAAGTTGCTCTAGGGGAGACTGGCCCCGAACAATTGATAGTTGACAAGTTGTACGTCGCTTTGGATAAAAGCGTCTGCTAAATGCATAAATGTAAATGTAAACACAGGCACACACACAGAGAGAACATAATAGAATGTCATGCACAAACTATGTACCAAATGACCCCACTATTTAAAGTCTTTCTAAAAGGTATAGTATGCTTAAATATAGCTCCACTACATAATATACTAGGCCATACTAGACCATACTGCAAACATGTATAGGAAGCACAATGAGACACAAGTGGGCCTGGTTTAAATGGAAAGACAATGGCAGTGTGACAGGAATTTCAGTAAAAGAAAGAAAGAAACTTAATCCTGCATTTGTCATTGCTGTATGTTTTTTTTTCTTTTAACTTCCATTTCACTTTGATTTGTTTAATATACAATTCCCTGGAAGCTGATTTAGTCCCCTACCCCGACACTTTGCATAAAATAAATCCAGTTGAGACCAGTGGAAAATCAACTGCATTCATATTCAAAGTCAACTGCTTGCTGGCAATCCATCATTCTCTGTGTTTCCTCATACCTCACCCTCCCTTCCTCCCTTCCTCCCTTCACCCTCCTCCCTCCCTCTCACACACATTACTGTCTCTGTCATCCACTTTCTGTTTTCTAAAGAGACGCTTACTATGACATCCCTTGTGCACTCCCTCAAGATCCAAAAGACTGAGACACACACACACACACACACACACACACACATATGCACACACACATTTCCTTCGGGATCAATAAAGTACTCTACTACTCTACACACACACACACACACACACACACACATACACACTTCTTTGTAGGCTTGTGTCTAGGAGTCTCTCTCCCCTTTACGTCTGGTTTGTTAACATGACCAACATCCTTACACCTTCTCTCTCTCTCTCTCTCTCTCTCTCTCTCTCACACACACACACACACACACACACACACACACACGCACACACACACACAAACTATAGCCTGTCTTCTCCATCCTTGCCATGCCTTGTGATTGGTGAGCCTGCATGGATGATTGTGGAGCCACTAGATGAGGAAGGAAGGAAGGGTGGTGTGTGTGTGTTTTGAGGGGGGGTGGGAGGCGGTGTATGATGGAGGTTGGAGCCTTCTTAGCGGGCCGAGAGTGTTATTTATCAGTCAGTGCGATGCATGGCGCGTTCAGCCACGCTCCCCACCCTCGTCGTAATCACTCACACACTCACACAACCCGTCTGCCAACAAGGAGCTGCTGAACTCTGGGACGCAAACCAGAGGAGAGGACTGTGCTTTCCAGCTGAGCACAGGCAAACAGAATAGAGAGAGAAAGAGAGAGAGAGAGAGAGAGAGAGAGAGAGAGAGAAAGAGAGAGAGAGCAAGTGTATGGGAGTGTCAGAGTGAAAGATAAGGTGTGTGTGTGAGAGAGAAAGAGAGAGAGAGCAAGTGTGTGGGAGTGACAGAGTGAAAGATAACGTGTGTGTGTGTGTGTGTGTGTGTGTGAGAGAGAGAGAAAGAGAGAGAGAGAATAAAAATGAATAGACGCGAGGTGTACGAAAGCTCTAAGACTGAATTAGGCCCACAACGTGGGTGTTCTACAAATCTGGTAAATGTTCTGCTACCACAGGCAGCGAGAGGAAGCCAGGAAGACAGACAGAAATAAACAACAAGAGAGACAGAGATCATGGTGGAGGGTAAAGGATTATCAGAGAGATGCTTTCGGGGTGTTGGTCGGGCTGTGCTCTGCTTCCTTCCCTTTCTTGTGTGCAGACATTAATCTCTGTCATAAACCCTCTTTTAAGGAATAAAACACACACACACACACACACACACACACACACACACACACTGGCTTCATACCCCATAGGGAGTGGGAGCGAATGCATTCACCTGCCGCTTGGGGTCTTTGGATGCGCAGAGAGTGAGTGGGAGAGGCGTCTCGTCTCAGTGCCTGTCCAGAAATTAAATTCCCCAGCCTGCCTCACGACAGATAAATGCTAACAAAACTCCTTGATGGTTTTTCAACCTTGAATTCATTGTTTTTTTCCCCTGTTTTTCCTACCTGTCCTCTTTTCATTTCTCCCTATGTTGCTGGGGAAGTGTAACTGAGGATACTTTCCACCATCTGCTGTTTGGACATGGTTAGAGTGAACCCCCCACCACCACCCTTCTCCCACTTTGTTCATGGTGACTTACAGAAGGGGAGAGAATAAAACTCATTAGTGCTTTTTCTATGCTTTCTGTCAAAACAATCAGTACATGCACAGATTGTCATTTCAATAAGACTGCGTGGCTAACCTTCAGCTCAAAGGCAAGGGAACACCTTTGAACATACTTTTTTTCTGTATTGACAATATGGCTCATTGGATTGTATGAATGCTTTAGAAAAGAAAAAATGTTTATACTGTGAAGTTTTTGGTTTAGACTGTTTACACAGCTTTGCCTGGGACAGTATGTCTGTAGTTTCACTATGATACACTGATATTGTTAATAGCAGTGGTGGACTACTGTTAAATTGCACGCATACTGTAACTAAATCTCAAACCTAGCTTTCTATTTTGCAGCTTTATTGATAAAGAGGAAGCAGTAGAAACTCAGTATAGCTTATAACCCAATATGGGATATTTTCTTTCTTCAGAGATTGATTTGATTCAATAAAACCAAATCTTGTGAGCAGATCCTAGGTGGGCTTGCCTTAATTGGTTTTCATAAATAGAACACAAAAATCTCAACAACTGGTACTCCCCATCAGTGAGTAATAATATCAGTCAATAACAATCAATTACAGTCAGCAATATCATAATAAAAAAGACATGACGAGATTAAGATCTGCTTAGAGTAAAACTGGGTAACACTTTATATTAGCACGCACATATTTGCCATTAACAAGCTGCTTATTAACATGCAAATTAATAACATACTAGACATTTGTTAGTCATTACACATCACGTATTAATACCTTATTCTGCATGAGCCTATTACCCATAGTAGACCATTAACTAAGAAATTCTTCAGTATTATTTCCTAATTACAACTTATTCATAGTAAGTAGTTTATTAGTTGTTATGAATTATGCTTTGCTAGTACGACAGGAACAGTTATTATTCTCAATTAAAAAATGTAATTAGGATTTATTTGGACAATATTAGAACTTGTAGCTTTGGATTTTGTTCCTATGAATAGACCATCTTTTCTCAGTATTACTGAAGGAGAATAACTGTTCCTGTTGTACTACCGTCTTATAAACCCAACACTTAAAAAAGCATATTAAAATCACAATTCGTATAAAACAAGAAAAATTACTATCTGTGAATAAACAGTAATTAGGACTAATTTTTAGTTAATGGTCTATTATGGGTAGCAATTCTTAGTTAATGGTCTATTATGAATAGAATAAAGTCATGCAGAATAATGTATGTAATAAGTAATGTAGTGTGATGTAGTGATGTAGTGACCAACAAATGGCTAGTATGTTATTAATTTTCATGTTGAAAAGCGGCTTGTTAATGATGGATCTGTGTGTGCTAACATAAAGTGATACCTAAAACGGATGTGAAGAAGATTTCTGAATCAGATTTCAAACAAAGCAATAAATTATGTAGTAGCAGTTTTATCCAAACAAAACACTAAGCCAGTGCCAAAGAACACACAAATCACCTTGTTAGGTAAACACTATTTTGTCAGTAGGCTATAAGTGGAACAGACAACAGGTGTGGTTTATTTTTGGACAGCGTCTAATTATGCATTCCACACATCTCTCCAAGTCTGTTGACACCATCAGCATTGCCTTGGATGTTGGGATTTGTGCTGTTTGTCCTGGCAATCAAACCCATGTGTAGTTTCAAACAGCTTCTCTGAGATATGTGCAAGAGAGAGCTAGCAAGTCAGAGCAAGAGCGAGCGAGTGAGAGAGAGAGAGAAAGAGAGAGAGAAAGAGAGAGAGAGGGCACGACACAGCTTCCTCCAAAATAGAGAAGGGGAAATAATAAATGAAATACCCCCAAGCACTCGTGTCCTCTCTTTGGGTGCCTGAGCACCAAACAAAGCAGAGCTTGTACGTCAGCCTGCTCCCTCTCTTCGACAGCTACCCAATTTCCCCCCTGCTGCGGAGAAACAATTCCCTTGGTGTCAGCCACAGCTGAGCAAGACCAGACGGTGTAGCAGCACCGGATGAGCCTCCTCTTGGGATCCAAAGCCTGACAAAAGTGACCCGGAGTGACATCAAAGGAAAGGTTAATTAATAAACATTTCATATTTGCCATCAAAGAAGTCGTAATGCAGGACAGTGACTTGGTGGTGCAGTCTACATAGACAAAAGTGTTTCTTTTCAGGATTACAAGTTAAATACAAGCCTTAAACTTTGAATTCCTATTTTAGCTCAGTGGTGCTGCATGAAGCTGAAATTACTTTATTTGTACATGCAAAGTTAGAAGTACAACACGCAGTGAAATATGCCCAGATGCCCAGATATGCCCACATGACTGTGCAGTTGCTTCATATATATATATATATATATATATATATATATATATATATATATATATATATATATATATATACACATGAATGATGGTTACATACAATTTGAGGATTCTTGGTCATAGAGCATAATCATTCACATTATCAATCATATAATCATTTGCATCATACAAATACCATGGCATTTTGTTGGTATTATGGCCATGACAGTGTGTGTGGAATTGACCATATATATGTATACATGCAACTAAAACTGATGGCTATGGGTCAGATTATTGTTAAAGAGGGTTGCTAAACCTCCCTTAACCACCCGCCTGCCTGCACTACCATGACAAGGGCTCGCTACACTTGACTGCTGTGAGGGGACGTGCAACAAGCACAGGAGCACTTTATAATAATACATTCTTTGTTATTTAATGTATTAATTCGTTTTATATATTTATCTTTTTTAGATATTTATCAGAGGTGTAAGCACTAATTATTCTTTTCATTTTGTATGCTCTACTCTATGGGACTGTATGCATTTTTACCCCTGTGTACCAAGAGTGTCAGAGTGTGTTGGTTGAGCATACAACAGTGCAAGAGTGCGTTGGTTGAGTGTACTACAGTGCAAGAGTGCACTGATTGAGTATACTACAGTGCACGCTGAAGAGTGGCATGTCCTCATTGAGGAGTCTCACAGCTAAGGGATAAAAGCTCTCTCAGTATTGGCTATTTTGCTCCTGAGTCTTTCCACTGATTTCAGGAGCTGAAACAGGTGGTTGGCAGGATGAGAGGAGTCCTTAATAATGTTGAAGATGTCCTGCAGAGATTGGAGGGCAGATCTGCCCGGATCAACCAATGCAGGGCTTTCCAGACCTGGTCATAGCTGTTGCCAACCCATGCCATAATAACTTTGGTAGGTGTTATATGCATTTTAGAACTGTTAGAACTCTTAGATCTGTGCTGAATGATTTTATGGGAAAAAAAGATTTAATGTATAATGTAATTTAAAATTGATTTCATTAATTTATACAGCACTTGGCAAATTAAATTGCAAATGGAAATGCCATTTTACCTTGGCTCAACTCAACTCAGACATCTGCAGAGTAGGCTGTATATCTCTCTCAAATGGGGTGTATTTGTCAACAGCACTTTTGGTCAGATCTGAAGTCGTAAATATTATCACATTAAATTAAATATTCCCATATGCTTTTAACAGCTAGTGAAGAAAAATATTGAAAATATTGTTTATTGAAACAACCAAGACAGTTAATTTTGCTTAGGACAAAGACATTCTTTAGTTTATGGTAGTCTACATTCAAATGTCACTGGTCCTGTCCAATACTAAGGCAGATGATTGAACTTACCGATGTGAAATTGTCTGGCCAATTCTGCAGGGGCGCAAATGTAATGTAAGATGCTAATCTCCCAAACAGAGTAAGGAACCTCTGATCTTTTTAAAGAGTATATTTTAATGGGAGCCAAAATGCTGAAAATGACAGAAGCAGAGGGCACCGTGCTTGAACAATTTTCTAACAGAAAATCTTACTCTTCAGTGTGACAAGGAAAAGAATTTTTGTCCTTTTTTCTATCCTCTTCACTTTTTTTTCTCCACTCTGTGTGTCTTTGTTCATAAATCATTCCCATAACACAAATGTCATCACCGGGGCCCGTTTCCCAAATTGCAATTTAACGGCATTTGACTCCAAATAAAAGATCCCATTGAAGGAGACCAAATAGGATAATTCTGATTGTTCGGGACATTATCTGTGGCAGGCCAAAGATCAGGTCTTTTCATCTCTGGGTGGCAATGACCCAACTAGCCTTCAGAGCAGTCTGATGGGCCTCTATGATGTGTCAGCTCTCCAGATTCAGATGAGGTCAGCACGGGAGGTCTGCTTCAGTTAGCCCATCCTCAGGAGACTAATGAGATATAGCTGAAATAGTCCAGGTCTTGATAGGCATCTCTGGGGACACTAAATGAGATTCAGGTATCAGATATCCCCTAACATTCATTCTGCCTTTAAAGGATTAAAAAGAGCACTGCCTACTGACATAATTAATTGTCACAGTTCTCATACACTATAGTCAACTTGATATTCCTACTGAGGGTCATCTTATCATTGATATGTTTATTTTATTTAAACATGTTGTATACTATGTTATAAGAAAACTCCAGATCAGACTGACTGACATGCCTAACCCTCTACATCTCAGCCCACCAAAAAACAATATGCAGAGTTGAGCTTAAAACACTCAAAAGGAAAAGTCCAAAAAAAGTCAATCCTAGGTATACAGACAAGATGTCTTTTCCATCAATGACTGTTTGCTCCATCGTGTTAAAATTGGAGTCTACTGACTCTGTAATGACATCCCAACTCTTTGTCTTCAATGCAGCACAGACAGAAATACATTACATGATGCAAATATGGGGCAGCAGCTAAGAGCTGCTTGTCAGACAACAGAGCCTTTAATGCTTCCTTCATCTAGCCGTCGGACAGAAATAAACAAGTGTGTGTGTGTGTGTGCGTGTGTGTGTATGTGTGTGTTGTGTGTGAATGAGAGACAGAGAGAGAGAGAGAGAGAGAGAGAGGGAGGCATAAATATCCAATTTCAGGGGCACAGGGCCATCCTTGTGTATCTGCAATTCAAATCTGCATTTCAAAACATTTCATATCAAATTTCCTTGGTCACAGTTATGGCTTTGGCAGTCTGACTAGGGGAATTTTGATAATGCCAGAGCGATTTCTTGTGTTCTGTCTGATCCCTCAGCCTTTCTAAGTCTCATAAGCGTACCTAGTACCTAGGAATTGTACCCATCTTCATACCGAGGCCACATTCACAGTCTGATGTATTTACATTCAATAAGTCACTACCCTGTCCTCCAGAGTGGCTAAACATTATTGCTTATAGAGTATAAGACATAAACACAGGGACTGAACCTCTGACTTAAGTATTAGCCAAAAAGAAAACATACAGCCCATATTCTATGCAAAATTCCAAACATTTTCTTCTGATGATTGTCTTCGTACATGATGTGCTTTAATCAGTACGGAGATCTCAGATTGCTTGATTTGCAGTAGGAAAAGTCAAAGAAATGATTATTTAGGGTTTTGAGTCACTTTTTACCAGAAAGTGTGGAAAAAATCCAATAAATGAAACAATTTCCAGTCATATGATATCATGGTGCATTTACCCTACCCTGTCACCAAATCACCTTAAAAAGCCATGGCCCATTTGCAGACTTATGTTAGCCATGGCCTCCCACTGCGCTCTTCTAATTCAGTTATACATTTTCTTTCTTTTTTTGTAAATGTATTTTGAGGAGGAAGAGCCTTGATTGCCCCAGAGACGCGAGATGATTAGATATTCCATTTACGTAAGTCTTAGCAGACAGGGTGCCGCTGTAGCCCTGTAACACGATTAGACACACAGCTCAGGTTTGCCTTACCATCTGTTCACGTGGCTCTCCTTTCCTTTCCTTTCCTCTCCTGTCCTCTCCATTCCACTTCCTGTCTTTCCCACTGAAACTGTATTCAGACAGAAAGAGACTGGCACCGGTGGAGCAACTAATTTTTTTAATTCAACAACTTGCGCTGATTATAGGCACTAGCCAAACAGCATTCTTTTAGACCAAATTATGAAGCCAAAACTAAACGTTTCAAAGCTGTGGTACTTCAGACAGCCTCAGAGTCAATTCACATAAATCCCCTCATGTTGTTGAAAAACTTCTCAACAGAAACTAGAAAAGCACTTGGAGAGCGCAGACCTCCACCAAGGCCAAAAGGGGTCAAACAGAGACAGACAGACAGACAGAGAAATGCTGACAAAAACATAACCTCCTTGGCAGAGGTAATATATGTGTTTAAAGCCAAAAGTGTTGGATTCAAAATTGAGTTCCCTGTCCTTGACAATCGTTAGGTAGGTTATTTATTTAGTATCATATTTTTTAATGATTGATTGCATTTTAATGAAATGAGTAAGAAGAATAAAGACGGTACCTAAAATGCATAAATCTCAGCTCTGTTTTGATGACAGACTTTCCTGGTTCCCCTGTGGTTGAAAAGATACTTTTGAGCTACTTAAGTACTCAAAATGGTCCTGGCCTTTGCATTGGGCATGTTTCAGTGTCTTCTAAAGTGCCCTGCAATAAGCTGTGAGGATTTGCTTTTAAAGCTTTTAAATGAGTGCCCTTCAAGCAGACAAAAACATGATGCAATGCCCCTCAAATTTGCTCTTTACTTGCTGTGTGCACCGTGTGTGTGATTATATTGGAAACGGATGCCACTGCAGAGTGCCCTTGGTGCTATCAACCTGCTGTTACATGATAGTGGTCCAAAGCATTCCTTTTCCAGCACAAAATTCATTGGAGTGAAGCACAGTATTGTATTGTAGGTGAAAAAACATAATGAAGCACTAAACTGTGCAGCTCAAGTGAATAAAATGTTATGAAGTAAAGTAGAGGGTCCCCCTCCTAATGAATGCCCCTGTTATAGAAAAACAAATGACATGACAGGTACTTTGGCATTGAAATAACCTTGAAGTTGCCTACTGGTTGCTTTTTGATGAAAAACAAAAAAAAAAACTGAAGTATCATCAGAGTGGAGTAGGTTTTACACCGCTTCTCCAGAGTTGTACAGCCAGACTGTGCTGAAATGAAGTGTGGGTATGGACACCTCTGTTTGTTCTTTAAAAGTTAATTTCATGACAGTGTGCCAGGTACTTGCACAGAACCTGCCTGGAATAGAGCCCCAATCATTTTTCTTCCACACATTGCCCTTGTACCTTTTTTAACCTCAATCGCGGGTCATCAATCACAGATCTAATGACCTACTTACACAAAGCCTAATATTATATTGAAAAGGTGTTGACATGCGAAGCTGAGGAAGTATCAGGACATCAATTTCCCTAATGGAACATGTGCTTCAGCAGGAGAAAAAAATGGACTCAGAGTCAGTGAAAAATCAATCAAAAAAAACAAACAAAAAAAAGAACGGCAAACATGGCCTCCAGGTGTAGCTCTGCCACCATTTGCATACTAGTGTAGTGAGACTGCCCCTGGAGCTACCTGCTGCCTCTAAAGCAAGCCTCTCAACCTCTGGAACCTGTTGTTTGCCTTCGGAAGCCTCCTGGGACTTCTTTGTGAATATAGTTTTAAGCACAGCTTGACGGCTTGGTACCCTTGAGCTGAGGTACTTTTGCCACAGCTTCAGAGACAAATTGCCATCGGAGATCTGTGCTGTACACAATGCTTTTAAAGATGCTGAGAGCCTGTCATCTAAAATATGCCAAAAGCCAAAGGCTCTGAGAAAAGAGTGTGTTGATCATTGATGTGACTAGAAGACCATGAGCTGCTGGAGAGTATGGTGGAGGCATGGTTATTGTCAGTTGAGCAGTTCTGGCGTGATGCTGAAAGTACATATCAGAGAAGGGAGTTTCACTGAACTGAGCACACAATTCTAAACAAGTCAATTATGAGCAACTTGTTTTTGGTGAATGTTTTGTATTCCCCAAAAGGCATGAATCTATGAATTAAAGTACACAAGCTAATGCATTTTGGGTATTCTCACCTGAAAATCAGAACATTGTATTTTTTGGTGATACACTCAAACACACACACACACACACACACACACACACACACACACACACACACACACACGCACACACACACACAATCAATCAAACAAACAAACAAACAAACAAACAGCAATTTTTTTTAAAAAGAAAAAGAAAACGAAAACAAGCAGACACAAATTGCTGTATCTCTCCCTGAGTAAAACTCGGCATCCCAAACCCTACCTGTCCAAGCATGAAATATTGCATCCACAAAGTCATTTTTTCCCTTTTGTTGTCTCCCTCTGAATACTTTTCTTCTTCATACTCAGCTCTTTGATCATAATTGAAATCTTTCTGATTCCAGTAAATACACTTTCACAATTAGAGATAGCCATCACACCCGTCTGCCAACGGGTTTCCCCTAGACACTTTGGAGAGGAGACGTTGGGTAGTAAGCTCCAAGGAAATAAGAAGAGGCTCTTTGCAACAGAAATAATTATTAAAAATAAAATAAAAATCCAGGCACTCTGCATTTTGTTGTAGTGAAGTGGAGGCAAAATGTTTTCCTCACACTATCTATTCCTGTCAATAAACACAATAAAAGATCATATATCCAGATTACTTTACATATGTTACAGCGATAGATTACCTTTCTGTGTGTGTGTTTGTGCAGTGGTTTGTAAACAGTCGAAAGGCAGGAGTCATCTCAGGCCGACAGTTGCCAGACAAATTGCCCAGCTGGCCAACCCACTTGTACATAAGCTTGCTGCTATTTTTGCCATATACCAATGGTGAAGAAAAGTTGTGGCACTAGCCTGCTGGGGCTTAAATGATCAAGCTGGGGAAAAAAAGGCCACATACTGAAGAAATCCATTAACACTTACCGACTGACATCTCTTTTGTATTTGAATGATCACTTTGAATGAGACTAGAAAGAGAGGAAATTGAGTCTTCCTCTGCTCTATGGGAGATAAGCTAAAGTAAAGCACTGATAAAAAAAGGCTCAAATCTCATCGTTTGAGGCAGACACAAAACCTCAGAGTAACCACATTGGAAATGGAAACCGGCTGCTTCGGCAACTAACTCCGCAGGAAATGCGGCGCATTGCGGACAGCACTTCTGTCCCCGGTGAAGGGTCAAAGAAAACTCTGACTTTCTCTGGCAGCAGCTTGGAGATAATAACTCACAAAGCCCTCGGCCCTGGCAGAGGTCAGGGTGCAGGTGACACATTTACGGGGGGTTACTTATGATCACTAAATAGCCTCTTTATCCAGTGAACTCGGCCTTGGACTCTTATCTATGCAAATTGAGAGAGTCTTTAAACTGCCACACTGTCAAGGGAGCCAGGAGAAATATGGTGATATCTAACAGACTTTGAAGAGGAAAAGAGGCCTTATTTCCATGGGAATATGCTATGATACTGAAATGAAGAGCTCCAAAATTTAAATTATGTCTATATGTTTGTAGATATTGCTTGTTCATCCCAGTGGCAAAGCCTTATAATCCAATTTTCCCCATTATTCAAAGGATGGCGGTGAGGAGATGGATGCCAAAAGGGCGACTCTCCTAATCCTGTCTGTGAGCCATCATGGCAGCGGTGCCTGTGGACGATTCTCACAACGGAGAGTGGCGAGCCTATCTATAGCAGTGAAGACATCAACATGCACTTTCCCCTACCAAGACCCGCTCCTTCCCTGCCTCAAGTGGTAAGACACCACCTCAGCCCAGGAGAGAAAATAACACAGCTTTGCTTGTGCATCACACCCCCGTCCCACCCCTTCCCCCGTGGTCATTATTGTTATTATGAAAATGTTATATGGAGGCAACCTTTGGGGTGGTGATTTTAGCAGCAAGATGGGAAAAAATAAATATATAAAAATTCTATTCCTTATTTTATAGAGAAAAAGGCCAAGCGAATCCACATTACTGTTGAGCCTCTCTCGTATTTGTGAAGTGGGCAGGTGTGGCACTGACTGCCAGAGGCTGGATTAATATAAGAGTGGAAAGGAAGGAAAATGAAATGTCAGCAAGGACTACACACTGGAGACCTGAAAAAATCCCTGGGTGGAGTATATTACAGAGATGAACCAAGAAGGATGCTGTGATATCCTTCACTGTTTCTTCAAGAACTTCTGGAGGCCCCTGCTACTGTGTCTTTGCCTATGGAGACTGCAGGCCGGATGATCCTTGGCTGCTTCACTCATGGGCAGATTAGTCATCAAGGACTTGAACTAGATTTGAATAATTATAAATATAGTGAGTGTAGTATTTCCCTGAACAACCATTATCACCACTTAAAGACTGAGGAACAGAACACAACTAAATATGTATTAAACCATGACATTATATGTTCGGAAAGATCACACTTTTGTAAAGACACATTCTGCCTGTTGCATAAGCAAAGAATGACTGATGTGTATAGGCTCATACATTTACTGGAAAACAGAGGGCAAAGTGGGAAATGTTTTGTGCCAAAATATGGCATCTGTATGATGGTTCATTAGCGAGGTTTGTATGTATGTTGAGAAATGTGTGGAAATATTAGAACTATTTCAGTTACAGTTTTCTCTCAAGCACTTTCATGTTTACACATATTAATCCATCGTCTGTCAATCCAGGTCTGAAGTAGCATTGCTAAATGCTCATAATGACTTAGGTAAACACAATCCCTGGAATCACTGTGTTGGTTTGACAAAGAGGTTTCTATCGGGCCAGGACCATTTTGCCTGCCAATTATACCTGCTGCAGCAGAGGGCTGAATTAAATTGAAATGATCATGGTAGGCACCTCATCACGGCAGCAGCAGGTGAGATGTAGACAAACACAGGGGGAATTTTAAGCTCATCATTGCCAATCTCTTCCTGCAAATTATCATAATACAAATTGGAGAAAAATTAAAATGATGCTTCAGATGATGGGCTGGGAGATTATCATAGGGCACTATGACCTTTGATGACCTTGATCCTTTCAGATAGGGCATAGGGAAGAAAATGGATGTCATAAGCATCAACTATAGTGTCATCTCTATCACTCTGTCATTTCCAGTGGTCTACTGTTAAAATAAAAATAATTGTCATCATTACATGTATAATATTTGCTTTGGAAATTTGTGGGGAAGAGCTTGCATATATGCTTTTATCCAAAGCAACACTGCCTCATGACTAGCAATGCTGTTGCTGCTCCATTATGTTTTAATGAAACCAATCATACTTGTGAACAGACTCAGACTCAGACTCAACATTAAAATCATGAATCATTCCAGGCTTTTTTTCCCAGGCATAGATTGGAACCATCTCTTGGCCAGATGTGGTACAAATCTGACCCACGTTACTGTGATTACAAACAGCAGCCTTGAGAGATGACTCAGGTTCTGTCTGGTTTAATTCAATTCTGCCATAAGACAATTTGTCATGGGCTGTCAATAGTTTTATATTCTCACACCAAACAGCTTAACTTCTTAGCAAGGTGTCAAAATCCCACCACTCATGTGTCTGTGAGAGTGAGAGTGGATTATGGAGACCATATAGCCAAATTAAAATGATCATCACAGAATATTGTACTTCTAAAGAAGTATTGAAACTCTCTCGCCTCTAGAATATGTTCAAATTAATTTTGGCCACGGTGATTAAACTGAAATGGGTAAATAAATGGGTAAGCAACAAAAACATGGCTTTAAAATTCAGACTTTCTCAGAATGTATTCTGTTGACAGAGTAAAACTTAAGTGATGACATAAATTCAATTTGAATTTATTAATTCAAATTCAAATTATCATTAAAATGAACTAAAAAACTGGCAAAATAGATTAACTGATATTTTCATTGTTTAAAAATTATTGAAAAAAAACAGAAAATCAGAAACTGATTTCAAGAGGATTCGAGGAAGAAAATCTGTAGACCTTCAGCATTTTTTTTTTTCAAAAAGTGCATTTTGTCCTCGCTGACCACAGACAGAATTTACTACATCTCTTAAGCGGAACTGCTGACCGTGACTTGGAAGAGGATAAGGCCTTAAGAATGAAGATGCTATCACTGGAAGACCCTTACATTATATCCAGCCCACTCTCAGATAAGACAAGCCAGTAATTTGTCTCCCTGAAATTTTGTTAAGCAATATCTCGTCTTCTTATTGATACTATTTGACGTCCAGGGGACCACCACTTTCTTGATTGCAATCGCCCAGACATCCAGTACCTCGGCTTACCACAATATAATCTTGTGGCCTAACATGCTCAGCTTTGTAAACCCTAGTTACACTACATTGCTATATCTAAATGAGGAGAAATCACCAGAACATAATAATAAGATGTGCAGGTACATGGAGATATCATTCTACTGCAAGTCCACTCAGTGCTAAAGATCACTTAGCAATGTGGGTGATTTAAATGTAATTTATTATAATTTGTGGGAATTTGTAGATCTCCAAAACAATGTAGAAACTGTAATTCAAATATATCTCATATTTCCATCTACGATTTAATGTAAAAAATGAGAAATCTCCTATCGTATGAGACAGTATGTAGGCTATTTCTACCTCCTGATGACATGTCAAATAACACTGCTATATTCAATTATCAGGACTTAGCTATGTCCCTAAATCCCAGTCTATCTGATATATACACTAGGTGGACTCACAGACAGGTAGAGAGGTAGACACGTTTGCTGTTTTGCTTGTTTGTTGCTCTGATTGGTCGCTGCACTATCCAGTTACGTACTGAAGCGCTTTGAAATGCGCCTGTCTGTGCTGTCCCTTGGGTATCAGAAGTCAGTTGCTCATTGCCAGACCATACATCTGGTTCCCAAACTAGTCTGGCTCAGGTCATCAAGACAATCTGTTCATCAATGAAGAGCAAAAGCTGGACGAATGAGTTCATCATCTTATCTAGTCAACAGCATCTGTGTCTACTCAGGAATGGGGACTGTCAGGTGTTTTTAGACACTATGTCTTGGCCCCTTGCCAAAGCAAACATTCTGCTGCTGTGCAACTCAATATGCAGTTCATATGTAATGAGAACTGCTCTGAAGAGTCTATTATTTTAGCCTGACAGATCCAGTGAATTTCAGATAACACTTCTGTTTGTGTTCGTTCCGTGCCTGTTTGTTAGGGAGGTGGTGGTGGTGGCATAGAGGTTAAGGAACCTGGCTAGCATGCTGTTAGCCTAGAAACTGTGGGTTTGAATCCTGCCACTGAGCAAGTTGCGCCAGAGGAGACTAGCCCTGATGTAATTCATAGTTGACAAATGTCAACTTTAAGTCACTTCGGATAAAAGCGTCTGCTAAATGCATAAATATAATTTAAATATATTATCCATGATATGCTGTGTCACACTGAATCGTGGATCTGAATCGGTGAGCCTATACGGCCTCCCATCAACAAGTTCTGAGGACGCCCAGATCTCAAGCAAGGCTCCTTGAGCCGCATGTCTTGAGTGACAGTGTCAGTGTTGGCAGAGGAAAAGAGGTGGCTTTGACTCAAGAAGATCAGGACAGGAGGCTTCCAGGCTTCCTGTGTCATCCCTCATAATTCGACACAGATGGATTCTACGGCCGGTGGCGACATCCCCCTGCGACCTTCTGGCCTGCACACGCGTGTGCCCTGAACTTTGCCCGGGACCCCGGAGTAGGTTTGGACGAGGTGTACAGTGCGTCTGATCCAGGTCAGTTCTGGGCTCTGTTCAGGGGAGTAATTGTTATGTCCTGGCAGTGGCATCTGTAAATGTGATCAGCCAGAAACTGCCCAGATCGGCTGTCATGCCAGGTCATTTATGAGGCCAAAAAAAATGAACGTGAAACAAAAACTGTTGGGAAAGAAATGCTGTTGTAATGGAGTGCCTTGATGGAGTCAAACAAAACTTCAGTGATGGAGAGATAGAAAGAGAAAGAGTGAGTCAGAGAAACATGATTACATGGCTAAAGATTTCAATGTGTTTAAATAATGTCTTGAATACTAACCTGATCTTTCCTTAATGACATGCTGTTTTAGCTACATGCCTCCGTCCAAATCACCAGTTCAAATGACAGGCAGCAATATTTTGTCAGACAAACAAGCATTTACAGTATATCTTGGGTAGGTAGGTAGGTAAATAAATATATAAATACATACGTAAATAAATAAGAAATATGAAATTTTAACAGTTCCCTTGGCAACAGTGCTGTTTCCTCGTATTTTTCAGTCTGACACCATGGAGTGCACAATCAACTTTAAAAGGCCACAAATCCTCATATTCTAGCCCTCCCCTGTGGCTCAAAATTAAATTGACCAGCAGTACAATCTATTATCAATAGTTACCAGGGTGGAGGAAACACATTTTTCTTTCAGCCTGGGTTGAGAAAGTCAGCCTCAGACACAAGCGTGTGCTACTCATATCAAAGGCAATTTTCTGAGTTATTATTGTGCTCCCAAGGTCTCCCCCTGCTTGATGTAGGTGAGGCGTCTCTCCCTCCAGGTCCAGGTGTTTGTATACCACTCTCCATAAAGCAATCTGTCTGTGAGCAGAGAGAACGAGAAAGAAAGGAGGACAAAGTCTCTACTGTGCGCTTTAGATGCAGATGGTAACGCTTTAGATGAAGAATTGGAATAGAAGGAGGTAAGAGCAGCTTAACAAAAGAGTGTCAAGGATAGACGTGTGTAATGTTGGCGTAATTACAAAGGAAGTACCAGGCAAGCTGTGAGGATGAAGCAGAGAGAAAGCTATGCTGCCTAAAGTACTGCTGATGAGATCAGTTGCATCATGGGAAGTCATGGGAATAGCATACCTGAAATTGTATTAAAAGTATATCCTATCTAACAGTGGAGCTGTTCATTTATTCTTTAAAAAAAAAAAAGAAAAAATGGGCTGTTATAATTAGCCTAGGGGTGAAATGAATGCCTGCATCCTAAGGCAATATCAGACAGATTAAGATAATAACTTTCATGTAGTTTGTATTATTCTAGCCTATAGGGTGCAGTTTAATTTTTAATTTTATATGTAAAGGTTCTGTTGCTCTCTAGTTCTGTTTGGGCAGCCAGGAAGGCCAGGGCCTCAGAAGGAAGGTTAAAAGCAGAGAAGAAAGATGGTACAACCAGGAAGCCAGAGACAAGGGCATGCAGTTTGTGTAGACAAGAGATAGTTCACAATGAAATGTGTTATGCCAGGACAAATACTTATTTAACAAACTAAAAAAAGGTCTGAGAGAGAATAGAGAAGTCTGAAAGTCAAACACCAAAGTGGTGGGGTTGTGTGTGGTTTGTGTGTTACCATGTGTGTGGGGGGCGGGGGGTTATTTATCAGTCAGTGCGATGCATGCCGCGTTCAGCCACACTCCCCACCCTAGCCAAAGTGAGGACAAAGTGGTCAAATGGACAAAAAATAATTTCTGTTTGTCAGGTGTCAAAATGCAATGGCAGTTGTTTAGAGCAAAATAGCCTTTTGCACATGAGCTACATAGGTGAATGAAAATTTGCAAGGCTAATTTATTGACTTGCATTTTATACCAGTGCTCTTGACAGATTTCAAGACTATGAAGACTGTAATGGGATAACAGGACACCTCATGGTCTATCCTTTCACCTTTAGCATATCCTGAATCTTAGCATAGGCCTATTACTCAGAGCAGTAAAATACAAAGTGTCTGTGGTGTTTGCAAATTTTACTACTGTTTGTTGCGTGTCTGCACCTAGCCTGCACCTGCTCTACACCATGGCGTTCGGAATGCAGATACGTGACCACATTGAGTGCAGTGTTTTTAATATCGCTACTTACAAACATACTTTCCAATCGCATGAGGTAGGCTAATGGTCACACGCTGCATAAATGCCTAAAATGAGGACAATGCATCTTGGTCTGGTAGAGAAGGCTTAGTAGCCTCTCTACCCTGCTAAAACATTAGCCACACAGCCACACAGTTGACTGAGGATTATATATATATATCAAGGGCATGTCGCCATTCTGTCTTTTCAAACCTTTTCGACACAGGTTTGTAGGTTACAGTGTCACAATTTCGGTATCAATACCATTAGTCTTATACAGAACCATGCAGCCTTCAAAGTGGTAAGCTACTGTAACTAAAACTACATTGCAATATGCAGAGTTTCAATGAATATGGGTGCCTGTACTCATTGTATGGTTTCAGCCATCGTGGTAATAATTTCTATTGCCCACAGGTTCAAACTAGTACTCTAGAAATAATCTTAAAATGGGCAGATCCCTGTTTTCTGTTTCTATACATTTCCACAAATCAGTCCAAATAGTGTTACTGCTGTGACCTTACAATGACTTATACCCAGCCCTGAGGATGGAGCAAAAGGAGAGGGATACAAGAGAGTGAAGGGAACCAAGACCCTGTGATATGAGTGGACTGTGTGGACCCAATGCTCAACCACTTCAGACAAACATCGGAAGAGAGAGGTGCATCATGACATAAAAGTGACTCATTCCAAGCCATACCAGATGGGTGTCTGATGGTTTGCCTGAGGAAAAAGGTGTCTGGGACTAAAGAGCCTTACAAATCTACTGACCTGTCCTGCTACGAAATGGTATAAGAAAAGTCAGACGTGAATCTGTGCACCTGTTATTTAAAAAGCTATTTGCATTTCCCATCCAAACCTGGGCTGTTTGTCTTCCTTCAGTGAAATGACTTTCCACAACACTGCAGAAGCAATCTATTCATAACCCTAATTTACGAGCCTCTCTCTGCACGTCTTCATTACCATACCCTCAAAAGAGGAGCGACACAACTAATTTCAGTGGCAAACATTTCAGTCAAAACAACATGGCAGACAAAGTCAAATTCCACTAGCATTGTCAAGTCATATGGTACCTACATGATGTAGACAATGGCCGCATTTACATTATCACAATAAATCGAAAACTGCAATATTCAGGTTATTGCCATAATCTGTTCTGACCTGTTTACATGCATTTTAGAAATTTGATGACTAAAACCAAATGGGTTTACATGATTTGGTCAGTTGTTATTGTGTTTCTTCAAATTTGTTAGCCTAGAAATCTAGATGTACCGTAGTGGTAGCAAATACTTTTGCTCAGCCGGTACATCTAGCCATGCACCATAGGGCCTCAGTAGATCTTCTACGAAGGCTTGGTAGGACCAATCACAATGCTTTATCTTTGTAGAGAGTCGTTGGGCGGGCTTAACACGATGATGACAGGGCTGTGACAGAGCAAAACAACTAAGATGGCTGTGACCAAGGACCAACAGTTGTTTGAATCGGCTTTGGCATTGACTGTAGAAGAGTTAGATTTGGGCTTTTTTTTTAAAGTTGAGCAGAAAAAGGTTACTCGTATAAAGGTTACTCGTAAAAAAAAAGTTACTTGCAATTTATACCAGTGCAAAGAATGCAGTATTTGCAGGTTTGCCAACATTGCTCTGATTGGTTGTAGCACTATCCTATCACTTGCAGAGGCAGTTTGAAAGACAACTGCTGATTCTGCCCCTTGGACTGAGCCCGGTCTATCGGTCATGTCCAGACTATGCATTTTGATGTTATAGTCTGGCTTGTCAGGATACAAGTTTTATATGTTCGTCAGTGTTTCCCGCACAGGCACAGATATAAAAGAGCTAAATAAACCTGACTTGGGTGTATACTTGTCTCAAAGAAATCGGAAAACTGATGAAAACCTAGCTGTGTTAAACTGATTTCTCATAAACCAATAACAGTAGCAATCTGATAAAGACTATCGGTTTATTCTGTATACTTGAATGATCAATGATTGTCTTTTTAGTGTGCATGCGCTCAGTCAGAGACTAATGATAACATTGATTATGAACTCTCAACCTCTGCTATGCTTTCATGGCAATGAGTAATGATGTGTTATGAAAATCTGTTATGAAAACCTATTTTAGTTTGAATTTCAGAGACACATGCAGAGAAGGCGAGAGAGAGAGGGTGAGAGAGAAGGTAGAACAAAATAAAGTGGATACCTTTCTTGCTGTAAAGCAATTTGTGTCATTTGCTGTTGTTTTCAGATGTGCTTGTGTGTAATGTCTTCAGGTGAAGTGTATGTGTGTTTGTGTGCGTGTGTGTGTGTGTGTGTGTGAAGGGAGCATTTGGGGGGTTGGTAAGCCTGGAGAATGAGTGTGTGTCATTCTTGATGTCAGGCGGCTGGAAAAAATGAGACTGGAACATGATTGTGCTGTTTGATGGAAGTTGACAGACATTCCATCTTAGCTTGCCACCTTCAAGCAGAATCATTCTAGAAGCCCCAGTAGCTCTCCCCTCATTCCAATCAATCTCTGCCAACAAGTCACATGACACAACCCTTCCACTATTAATGGGAATCTTCATTTAAGCTTTTTAAAGATGTACTGTTCCTTTTTTGATTACATAGCTTGAATAGAGCATACATTAAACTAGTGAGTGACCAATAAAATGCTTGAGCAATTACATGATGTGTTATTGATGATGATGTGTATGAGGGAAATGCTTTAGAAAAAAACACATAACCTTGGGTTTTGGTATTCCAACATCTACTCCCATTCAATAAGATCTTAAACAATTTTTTTTTCTTCTTCTGTCAAATCCTGCATCTGAGAAGAATTCTTGGTATCCAACTGTCTGTCCTGACCTTGATGTCAACCTCAATCCAAACAATCCTACACCTCCCGACTTGCTGCTGCTTTGGTCTCTTCTGCCCTGTAAGTATCTATGAACTATGTGGATTTCTCCTTTCTCTGTTGGACACTCTGCTGAAATGTGAGTAGCTATCCATATACGTGTAAAGTATGTCTACATAAAACGGCATTAGTTATGTACTTAATTGGACTTGGCAAGATGACAATGATATCAGATATAGCTGATAACAAGAGATGTTGTATTAGGAAATGAACATCATATCTAAACAATGCAGATGGGTCATCATTGTTGTATGCTATGTCGGGTGTCAGTGATGGTCACATGACTATGCAAGTTATGAATGTGTAAATATTTAATAGATGCAGGTTAGACTTCCTCGGCTCCCCATCATTTTCAAATAAAAATATAGCCCTTAGGAGGACACTTTGGAACAACAGTGCCCATGCCGTGAACAGGCCAGGTGCCCCTTGGCATCCAGACAAGAGTCTGGCTCATGGTGCCCTTCTGTCTCTCCCACTCACTTCCTGTCTCTACTGTCTCTATATAGGGAAGAAGGCCAAAAACATATTTTAAAATGTTGCCCTTCAAATGCATTGAAGAGTACTTAGAATCAGTGATGTGTTGACTGACTTTAGAACCACGTTATGATGACAGTTGTTGTATACGTCTAAAAGTTAGCATCTATGGATATTCGTCATTGTTCCCCAATGTTCTCCGGGCACTGCAAATCCCTGAGATGTGAGGCTTTTTCGCTTTCCTGACTCACCTGAACAGCACCCTCTCTATGCTGTGGGGCAGACTTTTGGATCCCCAATAGAAGCACTGCATGGGGAAGGCAGTGGTGGGCTGACAGTTTTTACAGGTAAAAGTAGCAAAAGTGTGTATCATGTCTGTCACCTGGACACAGTTACCATAAACAAGAGTGATTAGCTTTCACTGTTATCTTTCCTTCGGAGAAACAAAGAAAGCCAAGAGAGTTGGTGTCAGAATATTTACCCAGATACAACCTGCATGGCACATCCAATTTGGATTAGTGAAATGCCAGCTTTGCCCTCCCAAAACAACCTTTAACATTTCTCAATGAGGCCACTGGGCTCTTTATAATTACTGAATAAGCAATATCACAAAAGTGAAATGCCATCACTATCCATGGCATAAATAGCCTTTCTATTAGTGCCTTGTCATATTTTCCATTCATGTGCACTGAAAAGGGACACACACACAGAAAACAATACCTGGTGGCTACAAGTGATGGACTAATACCAGAAGTGCCACCATTGGCTTTGGCTGTTCAGAATGGGTCATTGTATGGGTAAATAATAAATAAATAAATAAATAAATACATTTGCGTTTATTTGTAATAAAGTTATTTTGTGTGTGCAGCTGCAAACATTTGAGATGAGCTCATATGTATATTGTAATAAACACAATCATAATCCTATCTGTAGCCTGTTGAAAAGTCACATGTAGGGTGGTGGTAGCATAGCGGTTAAGGAACCTGGCTAGCATGCAAGTAGCCTGAAAAGTTGTGGGTTTGAATCCCAGCTGCCACTGTTGTATCCTTGAGCAGTTGTTGCTCAAGGGGAGACAGGCCCTGAACAATTGATAACAAAAATGTAAGTCGCTTTGGATAGAAGCATCTGATAAATGTGATGTAAATGCACTTGATGATGAGGGGAAAACCGTAACAACTTTTTCCAAACAATATTTACATGCACTTAAAGGACAAGTTTGTTTTTCTACACTTAAAGCCATGTTTTCTGATCGTTTATGATGAAATACAGTGGTTAAGATTAAGACAATCTTAAAGTCCTGAACAGTTCAGAAATAATTTGAACAATAGAACAGTAGACGTAGACTTCTTAAGTAAAAATTTCCAGAATTCCAAAATTGTTTATCCTCATATGTGTTTTAACAACTCCTTGACATGATCATCAATTATTTCTTATAGTTATATAGTATATAGAAATATTGTTCATATTGTGTGCAAGATGTTGGTTTTATTATAAGCGTTAAACTAATGGCCATCAAAATCTTAAAATCCATAAAATAGAATAAAGTCTATGAGGGTACTCCGCCTGGGCAGGACACATGAAACAGGTTAACAGAGGACAGACAGATGAAGAGAGAGACCATCATGCCCTCAGCTTCGTTGTAGCTAGTCCAACTCCATGAATGCAAGACACATCTATTCAGAGCTCTTTTCATACTGGTGGGAACTACTGTAATATGTAATACTGTATATGGTCATGCATTAGTCTTTCCATTTCTTTCCATGTACTATTTGTTCCATTCGTGCTACTTTGCCTGTAGTAGAGTGTACCTAAGGCTCTACGTCTGCTCTCAGATATTAATTCAATTGCAGCCATTATGTTATATCACTGACTGTTATGCCACATCACTCTGTAGCAAAGTTCTGCACTGTCAGTCTGTGTGGTTTAATGCATTTTTATGGCAACATTTGGGTGGGGTTGATGCAGTGGGGTCTGGAAACAGGAGTGTTGTTTTGCTAACACCGGAGCTGTTTCTTTGATCCCAGGCGGTCATAGGTGTCTACAAAGTGGATATATACACCACCTGTCTTATTAGAACCGAATAAAAGAGTTTGGTTGCCCTCCTGACAGGAAGGGCTATGTTTGACCACCCTGTGCTGAACAGATTTAGTCCCTTCATCCAAAAGTGGACCATCTGTCAGCAGTCTGGCTGTAGAGTCAGGTGAATGACCATGCCCCACTTACTGCCATAACTAATGATACTGGCTAGAAGTGTTCTGCTAGTGAACTTTAGCATTGTGTGTGGCATCATTCAGCCTTGTAACACTGGAGTGTGTGTATTACAGACTGTGTGTGGGCCACAAATGGTCACAAAGATGGTGGACAGAGAGAGAGACAGAGAGAGAGAGAGAGAGAGAAAGAGTGTAATGTGTGTAATCTGTGAGGATGGAATTGCAAACAAGAGAAAAAGCCAAGAAGTGAGTGAGTGTAAAAGAAACTGAGAAAGAGTGAGAGCGGTTTCATTTCGTTCAGTCCCCTGTGACGAGCAAAAACATTACGTATCCGCTGATAAATGTGTACATCAAACAGGGCTAATGTGCTCGGCTGCCATGTGGAACGGCGCCGCATCAACCCCGGCCTCTACACACTGTCCCCAGCCACATTCTGGTGACAAATGCAAGATAGTGAAAAAAAAGTAATTTCTCAGCTCAATAGTTTAGGAACTATTTTGGCCTGAGATGTGAAGTGACCCCAAAAATATGTGTGTGTGTGTGTGTGTGTGTGTGTGCGCGCGCACGTGTGTCTATGTGTGTATGTGTGTACTTATTTACTGTTGCCTATGTGAGTGTACACATGTATGTTCTGCGTGTGTGTGTGTGTGTGTGTGTGTGTGTGTGTGTGTGTGTGTGTGTGCATGAGATAAACATGGTACAGAAAACATAATTCTGCACACCGAAAATCATCTCATTTGAGGTAAAGGAAAAAAAAACTGAAGGCACAGATAAATCGTTTGGACATGAAAAATGTCCTCTTTCATTCCTTTCAACTTTCTGGCAACCATCCTCCCTAAAACAAACAATACCAAATTCAATTTACAGCTCTTTGGGCCTCTCCATAATGCAATCTGATATTTTTCTCTTATTTAATTTTCAATGGAAGCAAATCATAAGACCACTCACATGGCTCGAGTGGATGTTTCTTCTCATCTCATCACAAAATGATTATCTTCCACGTCGGATGCTGGAAGCATGCTTTAATGCAGTTGTCAAGACATTATTGGAGCCATTCTGAAACACTTACTGAGTTATTGCTCAGAGTATGTTTTTTTCTTTGTTCCTTCACAAGTCAACAGGATGTCAAAAGCTTCAGTGGCACAAGTAGCCATGAAAAATCAAATCCTGCCACTTTCCCACCACTTCATCAAGTTTTAATTGTCAGCTCTAGTTACACTAATGTTAAAGCAACACCAGTGTAGGACTTAACCTTGCCGTGTTCGTCATGACTAACTGTCTTTAGATGGCTTGATGTTAGTATAATGAGGCATAGACCTTGACAAACACAATTACAACACAACCGTAATTTCATCGGTGACTCATAGTTTAAGGACTTAGAAATTATCCCTTGGTTGCAAAATTGTTAGTGCCAACACCCCTTTGAGTTGTTGATCACTGCAGAAGAACTGAAAAATATGCGTAGGTGTATGATGAGAGAAAATGATACCAAAGCAGATGGAAAATGAGTCAGGATGCAATTGAAAAATTATATTTTATAGAAATAAAAACACTAGCATAATTGTTCTCCTAGCAGAGGGCGCATTAAATACATTCTTATTTTAGCTACACACACCAGTAAAAACACAAGAGACACCAAAACTCTTAATTCAAAGTCTGCACTGATCCAAGATGCGTGTCAGGGGCTCTGGCCTGCCAGAATCTTCTCTTCTCTCATTAGAGAATGAGGTTAACCTTCTCCGTAAGGGAATGAACAGTGACAACAGGAGCTTAATGGCAGCATAAAGATGCCTTTTAGAGATTAAGTACAATTAATCTGGAGTCCAAAAAACCCATACAGTAAATGAATGCAAATCAGTCCAGCACATCTGAAAATCTTTACGCAGGTAGGATTTAACTGTTATAGTATAACATTACTTGTTATAGTATAACATGTAATTTATTGCATTAGATTTGTACAGAGTAGAAAACAGGCAAGCCATTTGCGAGTCCTTCAGTGCAGGAGGCAATTTGACATGCTATCGTTCAAGGCTAGCTGACAGGGATTTACCTGTGCCCCTTCCTCGGCTTGCAGTGACTAGAATTTTATGCAGCCCTCCTGAATTAAATCAGCTCTAAGCGCACAGGTCTGCTTCTCTCTCTTTCGTTCTGAGACAACAGCCCGATTTCCTTGGACAGTAACAAGGTGACTGGAGCCTGACTCAATTACGCCTGACGTTTGATTGATGTATGGATGCCCTGCCCCTGCCGTCCCCACCTGCTGGGCCTGCTGGCGTGCCTGGAGAAGACAGGTTCGGGGGCGGCCGTAGACCAGAGCTCACCACCAGCCAAGTTCGCTCTGAGACCTGACCATTAACGAACGAACATTAGTTTGACTTTTCACCCTTGTTTTTCTCTGTTTATTTATTTGCTCAAGCATTACATACAGATCCCTATCATTCCCATGTACATGGGATGACAAACAGGAATTGCTTCATGTGATTTGAGTATCATGCTTGGATGTTAGTTTGGCTTATGTCAGGAAACTGCCATAGCATTTTGAAAGCTATCACACACAAAAAAAAAACAAAAATGCATGCACAAAAATGCATGCATGTCTAAGTGACTGTCTAGAGGTTTGAAAGTCAGCGTGGTCTATCTGTATGAACCAGTCAGCAAATTTCTAAATGCCAGTGATTTTGCAGTTACACCATGCAGTAGGTGAAAGTAGATTCCTGTGGTCTGCTTCAGCAGACATAAAAAAGGACTGCCACTGTTACTTACAGCAGACTTCATCAGGTCAAGGTGTCCATTGTGGTACATAACTAGCTGTGCTTGTTTATTTGCAGATTACAAATTCTTCGGCAGTCAGCACTGAGGATATTAGACTTATTAGAGAAGTACTTTGTACCAAAGAATGTCTGGTTGTTAGGAAGACTATTTTAAAGAGATTTTGGAAACTAATTTGATTCAAAATAGGGTAAAAAGGTGGGATATGATATTTGAATAGTTGGAAACATTTGTCTGCACGTCTCCTTCATTCAAGTGTAAAACCTAGTGCACAATCACAGTCACCTGCACAAATACAGACTTCCTGCTACTAAAGCTAATGGAGGATAAATTGATTCTGTGCAATGCAGAGTGTAATAAAAAAAAAATGAAACATGATCAGATGGTAGCCTGGTCAGTCTCTACCTTAGACACAGAGATATCATCATTCCACTTTCGAGATAGTGTCTTTCAAATTATCAAATGAACAAACCCAGTCATCAGGTGCAAAGACACAACAGAAAAAAGGGAACAGATTAGTTTCCTGGTTTTCCTGTGTGTATGTGTGTGTGTGTGTGTGTGGTGTGCTCTGAATGAATGGATAGATAGATAGATAGATAGATAGATAGATAGATAGATAGATAGATAGATAGATAGATAGATAGATAGATAGATATACAGGATGACAGGAAGGCAAATGTTACCTCAACAGCAAAGTGAAAGTATTTCCGTGTCATTGCTGCCTAGGCCTAGAAGCAATCATGTGTGGGAAATGAAGACTGAATGAGAGAAATTGATTTGTTTCCCAGACTCCTGAGACAAGATGCACATTTAAATGAAGTCAGGGATCTTTATGAATGGCTTTTGATTAACTCTAGTCAATGGTATTGAAAGACAATTTCAGTTTATTTCTTATTTTTATTATGGAAGACTGCATCAATACTTGGAATTACAGTGTAAAATAAAGTGAAATGGGTTTTAAAGTGTGACAGAACATTTCATTTTTTTCCCGTGTTCCCTTAAAGATGACATCATACTTCTAAACATCTTTCCATCCTCTCCTCTGCTCTCCTTGAAAAACCTCAAATTTTTGCTTCTGTTTACAAACATGTCAATTTTGTGTTTAAAATTTGTAGGTAGATGAAGTGTTCTAAATCCAGTCATTTTCTTATTTTATCCACGAGGACCCAAATCTGTGGGCTCTTGACTTATCACCATGACTGCAACAACAAAGTACTGTATTTTGGGAACACAACACATGCCAGTGTGTGTGCATCTGTACAAACTTGTGTGTGCTGCCAGCATGACTGTGTGTGTATGTGTGTGTGCTCATGAATGTCTGTATGCATGTGTATTTGTGTCTGTAGAATCTTGAGTGCTTTACCAGTGTGCCTATGTTAATGTGCATATTTTATTGTCTGTGTGTATGCCAGTATACATGTGTGTGCCTAAGCAAATGTGTCCACTGCCAGTGTGTGTGTCTGTGTGTGTGTGTGTGTGTGTGCCACCCACAATGCTCTTGTGGTGGTCATAATAAAAAGAACAAAGTGAGAAGCATCTTGCGCCTTAATAATCCTTGCACATTCCTGTCACCAGGCTAATGTAATGACAGCGGCAACTTCTGCTAATAAGCTGTTTACAAATGATGATGTTGGTGCATCAGCATGTGAGCTTCAGTGGACATTAATTTCAGCGAATGCTAGCTGACTTCGGTGACAAGCTTCCATTGCAATCTCTCCAGCTGAAACCCCAACATATCAACCCCACTTAATTCTGCCATTAAGAGTTGTGATGGAGCCAGAATACAGTGACAGACAGTGCAAGTGTGATCCAGAGGAGCCAGGGTGTTTGGGAAGACAGAAAAGAAAATGAAATTTCCTGCACTGTGGCACCACCTCCATTTCCTATTCAGATGGAGACATTTAGCCTATGCAAATAAAAAATGCAGAGTTGAGGAGACCCCCATCATCAAGCACCCTCTTCTTGACAACAAGTGCTAGCATCTCTTTATCTCTCTTTCTCGTTCTCATTTAACTGCTGAAGTGCTTTTTGCCCATCCAGTCTGCTTGATACTTACACAGTGTGGGAGGCTGGCAAAAAATGACAGAGAGGAGGAAAAGAGTGTAAGAGGTAGAGAGAGAGAGAGACAGACAGAGAGAAAGAGTCTTCCTCTCTGAGCTTAAATGCCTCTTGGCAATAATGGCTTGATCGTTTAACCGTCTGATCATTTGAGAAACCTCTCTTTAGCTGCAGGGCAAAGAGCTGAGTGGAGCATGGGCCACCTCTTCGCCCCAAGAGGGTCTTCCACAGTTCATGCCGTAATTTGGGTTGCCACCCATACTGCCGCAGATATCAAAGCACTTGGGCAGGATCAGCACTTCCGACTGGGACTTACATACTGTAAAACCCCTATCCTATTCAACAAATGCATTTTAAGAATGTGTGTGTGTGTGTATGTGTGTGTGTGTGTGTGTGTGTTGTGTGTAACAGAACGAGAGTCTCTCTTGCTGTGTGTGTGTGTGTTGTGTGTAATAGAGTAAGAATCTTTCTCTCTCTCTCCCTCTCTCTCTCTCTCTGTGTGTGCATGTGTGTGTGTGTGTGTGTGTGTGTGTGTGTGTGTGTGTGTGTGTGTGTGTGTGTGTGTGTGTGTAAAATTCAAAGCTCTTTGTAATTTGTGCATCAGAAGCTGGCCATCTTCGTAAAACCTCTCTCATTGTGCATACAATGAGGATTAATTAACATTTGACAACAGTGAAATTGGAACTGCATGTCCGTCAGCATCGCTAAAGCTTTGTGATTGAACGTCATAGGAGAGCCAGCCCTTTTTGGACAGAGAAATGAAAACTTTTCTGTATTTTTTCATTATTGTTACATTTATGTGTGAAGGTAAGTTCCATCACGATATGTGCCCAACAAAAATAGGCTGAGAACCATATGGCCTGTTCATTATTTTTCTTTTGCCTCAAACTGACTTGGCAGCAAGGAATTGTCACTCATACCTCTCATAAATTTATAAGCATGCTCATACACTCCAACACACTCTGATATCAGTATTATCTATGAGGAAATTGCTTCACCGTGCACTCTCATTCCAAGCCTCTTTTAATGCAATCAGAATGAGCTGTCAATTAGTATCAGGTTGATTCTTTTAGGCTACTTCATGGTCAATTTAGATTCTGCCACACAATGCAATTACTGAAAAACCAGAGCAATATAGTCTAAAATACCCTCTCCCTCATATGTTGAGACCACAGATATTATTGGGTCACAGGTGATTTTTTGGTTCTTCTCCCCTTGCCTGATACTCAACAGAAGACGGAGTCCCGGTGTGAGCCAGAGAGAGTGTGAGATTTCCTGTTTGGTCCAGTCTCTGAGGTGACTTCGTTTGGTTTTGTCCCTCTGGGGCCTCGGTAGGACATCTGAGAAGTGCTGATAACCAGGAGGAGAGGAGGGGAGGCAGGCGATGATCAAGCCACTGATACCAATCAGCTTCCTGCTTCTCCAGTTCCCTAAATATCCCAGTTCCAAGAAAAGGCCCCTGGCTTTGTGTAAAATGTGAAAAAAAAAAAACAAGAATGTGATCATCTTCAAGTCTCAGTTGTAAAAAGGACATAAAACATCAAATGTTGAAACTGAATATATATAGTAATATAATGATATAATAATGAATATATAGGATAGGAGGATGTAAGATACTGGCAGCCAAGGCATGCATGGGGCACCACGACCAGGTGGCTGGGATATACTGACATCTGTGCAGAGCATGGGCTGGAAGTCCCATAGTGAAAATGGGATACTCCTGCAAGGTTGGTTGAGAATGACCAAGCCAAAGCACATCAAGATGCAGACTGACAGACTCGTAATGGCCAACCAGCCTGACAAAGTCATGAGCAGGATTAGGAGGGTGTGGTGATAGATGTTGCAGCACCAATATGAGAAACTTCACAACAACCAAGGAACATGAGAAACTCAACAAAAACCAAGGACTGAGAGAAGAGTAAGGAAATATGTGAAATGTGAAGGCAACAGTGATAATAGGGTGATAATAGGGACACTGGGGGCTGTGACTCCCAAGATGAGTGAGGGGGTCAAGCAGATTCCAGGAAAAACGTCTGAGACCTTCATCCAGAAGAATGCGCGATTCTTGGAGCAGTGACCCCTCAAACTCCCAGGCCTCTGGCAGAGGACCTGAGCTTGGAGGATGAATGACCACCCACAGAGGACAAGAGGGGAATTTTTATATTGAATTTTATTAAAAATGTATGTTCAGTTTCACATTGATGCCAGCAACACAGCCAGCAATAAAGTAATTACTCAACTAATCACAACTAATTAGGGTTAATAATTTGTTTACCTAGCACCATGATAGGGTCTGAAAAGAGCTTCCCAGATAAGCAGAGTTTGTAAGGGGTAAAGATGTGGAGATACTAAGCACTCTCTGAAAAGAGAGCAGGCCCAGCACTGGTCGGTTTTCATGCTTATTTCAGTGGATATCTCAACAACATAGATAAAATTGACATTACAATATCGCGGCTGTTTCTTCATTGTCTATTGCTATCCCCCCAGGTCATTTTTGGTCACAAAATGGCACACAGGTCTTTCAGTTTTCTTGGAGCGAACACCCCTGGCCAATGGGCATTTTTAGATACATCAGTCTCACCCACCCTGGGTGTAAAAAAAATAAAATACAGAACAAAAGATGGAGCACTGGCACATACACAAGTTCATAAATCTAATTACTCAATCAAGCCTGAATTGTAATTAGATTGTTTTCAGTCAAGCATTTGATGTTATTTTGCAAATTGCCAAAGCAAATGTATAATTAGGCTTCATTATGACAATGTTGCACGATAACAAATAGAAGGGCATGTCTAGAGGTCATGGAGAGTTTGCTTTCAAGGCTGATGCTTGACACAGGAAATGTTTTTTGACTATTGGGTGTGTTCATCAGCTTTCCTTTGGTGGGTCTAATGTGAAGATGAAAAACGTTGTCTTGAGATGAAACTATGACAGAATTATCAAAGAATGACAGTGAACAGAGTGATTAGATGGTAATACAGTCAGTGTATGAAGACAATACCTCAGTTATTGTGGTACTTGTAAGTTGAGATCGATGCTTGTGGTTGTTTTAAGAAAATCCAAAAAAGCCTTCACAAGCAATGCAGTGCAGTGTTTCGAATAAATATTGGGAAGAACACTAGTGAAAGAGGGATCAGAAGGAGTGAACCAGGAGAAGGGGGAAAGATGCAGTAGAGTTGGCAGAGAAAAGAGGAAAAAATGACAGGAGAGCACCCCGTCAAAACTCAACCATGACTAACAATGAGTTCCTCAGTTCATAATGGCATAGCTACTTTTCTCGATCCTCACCAAGAAACTTGAAGAATTACTTGTGTGATTAAGTTGACCTAGCGGTGTTGGGTGACCTTTTCAGGGACTGCCATCGTCAAGAGACACTGTAAATGTGCTGAAATAGAAGAAGCTCTTGATTTTACTGTGAGTGCAACAATGGACTTTACCGATATAATTTATCTGAGAGACGACAGAGTCATACAAACAATACATAACTGTATACTCTTTTGTATTTTGTCAAGCAGACACACACACACAAACACACATACTTCAACTTCAAGACTTCAAGACTTGCCTGTACAACTAAATTACTAGCAAGGCCACAAAGGTGCAATGAGGAGAAAGTGCCAGAAAGAGGGGTGAATAAACAATGGTATACTTAAAAATGAAATAAAGAGGAAGGGCTGTGTAGAGACCATGGTTAATAAAAAAGAGGTAGGTAGGCAGGTATTGCACGTTAAGCTTTAGGTATTGCACAAGAACATGATCAATAGGAGCGGTGTGGTGACATGCACACATGGTTGGGATGAAGGTGGACTTGTATCATCGCCCTAATCTGGTGAGACACCTAGAGCTGGCAATGGTGTCTGAGGAGGGGAGTGGACAACCAGTCACCTTCTCTGCAGTGCTGGTGACTCTCTGGAGTGTCTTTCTATTGGCCAGTGTTCAGCCAGGCTACCACACACACACAGTGCAAGTAGGCAGTGATAACCCAAAGGCACCGATTACCCAAAGGCACAGATTTCAGTATAATGTCCAAAAAGAGGTTTTGCTTCTCATCTCTATCCCAGTCAGGCTTATTGTGAGCATTTCCCCCAGTTAATCATGGTCACCATTTGAATCTGTAGTGTTGTAGCGAAACCAAGCAGCAGACTGAAAGGCTGTCTTGCTCCAGAATAATAGTGTGGTAGACAAGATTCTTGGTTCGCAGAGTGGGGGGGGGGGGGACTTTGTTTAAACTTTAAACTTGTTGGTCCTGCATTTCTGTTTGCAGATTGTGGATGAAAAAAAATCTGTAGCCTTTGAGAGTACCCTGACTAGTATTGTAGTGGAATGCAATATTGAGCGGACGTACTAGGCAGCCCTAGCCTGGCTACCAGGATAAGGAGAAAGCAGGGAAATTAAAAAACACACGATAAAAACACACACAAAGTAAAAACACACACGATAGTGCAACGCTCACTCACTGGATGTCAACACTTTTTCTTTTAGATGCGAACACACACACACACACACTCACACAGGCACACAGGCACATACACACACATGCACACACACACACACACACACACACACACACACACACCATGCTGGTAAGACAAATTTGAGAACATTCTTGCTTATTTTCAAGACAAATAATTTCAACAGTGACTGAAGAATATCTCACAAGAGCAGCATGAGGGAGGAAGAGAGAGAGAGAGAGAAAGAAAGAGGGAGAGAGGGATGAAGTAGAGAGAAAGAAAGAGAGAGAAAGAACATTACCAATAAACTTATCACAAGGCCCAGAAGTGCTCACTGTCTGAGTGTGGCATATGCCGAAAACCTGCTGGGAAAATTCTGTTTATTGTCAGGGTGGGTAGAGTCAAGTGAAAGAGGCGATGGGTGAGTGGGTGGGTGGGGTGTTTGTCATTTGAAAGGAAGGGAGTTCTCTCATCACCACCTGCCCACTGCCACCCTTGAGGAGACAGACTGGTGTCTCACAGAATCGGCATGTGGGAAAGTGGGGATGCAATCAGGCATATGATGACTGCCCTGAAATCACTTGCATTGCACTTGACCGACTAGAGTTAGTAGAAACCCATTGCAATAGACCTTCAGCAGGGAGACACACAACTCCCTATGGTTTGTTGTTTCATGTGATGATTTTGTCATTGGATATTACAAATTGTATGTAGGACAAAATGTGTGTGGGAATAGACTGTGTGACTGTGTGAGTGTCCGTGTGTGTGTGTGTTTCAAAGGAAAAAGAAAAGAGAGCAGGAAAGGACATATGGGCATCATCACTGACTAGTGTGTATGTGTGTATGACACATAGATTCCTGTAGCAGAAGCATTTGGGCGCCCCAGCTCGTCAGACAGGGCAAAGCAGGAGTCCATGTTCAGAGGCTGGGTGGATTCAGTTAGAGGTTAATGATGGTGTGCTGACAGCACTGTAAACCCACATGACCAGAATGCTTAACCTCTCAGACTGGATGGTGACAACATGACAAATACATCTCTCATTCCTCCTCTCTTTCTCTCTATTCCTCTCTTCTTCTATCTACCTTGCTCATTCACTCTCTTTTCCCTCTGTCAACCAATAAAACCACAAAATTCCCTGACTCTTCCTTTTCCTCTTTCTTTCAACTCATGTTCTCTCTTTCTCTGTCCTTCATTCATTCTTCTCACACTCTTTCACTAACTCTCTCTCTCATTTTTTCTGCCTCCCCCATGCTCATCCTCCAGGGATTTTGTTATGATGAAAATAGAAAAAAAAAAAAAAATCCATCATTCCTCCACGCTCTCTCCCAATACAAATCAATTCACCTTCTCACAGTCAATCAACCTGCACCCTTCAGGCTGCTCAAATCCCTTCTTTGATCTTTTCCCCCATACACATCCATTTCCTCTTCTCCTGAAATCCAGTGAAAGACAGGGAGAGAGAGAGAGAAAAACAACCTTCTCAAGAGTCCACAGTTCTACTGCAGTCCCTCTTTACTCTTTCACTCAGCTTCTCTCTGTCTACCTTTCTCTCTTTCACTCTCTCCTTATTTTCTCTTACATTCCTCTGACTTCCCCTTACTCCCCCCGTCTCTTTCCTCTTGAGTACACACAGTAAATCTTTCTTTTTTCAGTAATCATAGTTAGGTAACATCCGCAACTCCCAACATGCTTCTCTCTCTCTCTCTCTCTCTCTCTCTCTCTCTCCACCCCACCCCCCCATCCTCATCACCACTTTGTGTGTAAGTGCATCGTGAGAGTATTGTCGACCAGATACCGCTTGCTGTTTGCCATTCACTGTTTACCACCACACTCAGTGGATGAGGTTTTCCAGGCACACACACACACACACACACACACACACACACACTTGAGGGGCTGAGGCAAAAGGGATTTGATGCTGGATGCAAACAAGAAAAGGGCTTCCCAACACCACTAGTTATACGGCTTGCAGATGTGACACCCTCACTACCCTACCTCACCCTGTGGAAAGAGATTTACTGAGCAGATGACAGTTAGGTTGTCAGTAAGGTCTGCAGCAGGGCCAAACTTTAGTGCAAGTTCCAGAGGTTACTCTACCAGGAAAACATTACAGTAATACTATGTTACAGATTCATGACAGCTGTCAAATCAACACACTACAGCACTCTTCTTCATAATGACTCATGCCTGCTGGAGTGCTTCAGGTCAGAGATTTTTTCATGATACATTTACCATTGGCAAAAAAAAATACTATTCCAAGACACCAATTACATTTTGTATTATTTCTTTCTTTACTTAAATTTTTTCTATTTATTTTTTTTATTTCTAAAATCCACCCTCCCTCACAGTAGACCTGATTAATTTAAGGTTGAATCATGAAATGATTGTCAAAATTATTACCCATTGCTCATCTTTCTCAGGGGTGCCAATAACTGTGGAGGCACTGTATACAGTATGTACAAATTAGTGATGGGGACGAGATCGCTTCTGTCGAGACCGAGTCTTTGAAGGGTTAAGACCGAGTTGAGACTAAGACCATTGGTTTTTAAATGTAGCTGAGATCGGGTAAAGACTGTCTTTCAGGAAGGAATTGTCTGACACTGAACTCAAGTTCTACAACACTACTATAAATAACAAGACATTGTGCTGTTCTTTATTGTGAAGGGCATACGGTAGGTCCGGCATATAGGTGTCGTTGGAGTTGATTTCTTCCCTTTTTTTCTGTAATTTCTGGCTGTTGACTCCCAGGACACTGAAACACTGGGCCGTGTGAAAATCACAGGGCATGCAGATGACTTTTTTGCCACGTCCATAATGCCACTAAAAGACCATGGTATGGTATGATGTGACTGGCTACATGAAATCTCACTATTCTTGGTTGTATACCTTTATTGAAACAATTGTATGAAACCTTTCAGGTAATCATTCACATCATAAAAATGCCATGGCACTGTATTGGCGTTATGGACGTTAATATATATAATGTATAATATATATACACTATTTTAGACCTAGATTCCTTCATTATTACTAAACACTAAGCCATGGAGAAACTGTGAAAGTTCATAGTGTAGCAGTCAACTACAGAAAGGACAGGGAGACAGAGGGAGCCGTCTCAAGATGGTTTTGGTTTGCATGCTTGCATACTGTTCTACCATGGCTCTGGTTTACATTAGCACAGGAGTGATATTTTGAGCATTGTCAGTGTTCTAAAACTAATGAATTATTTAGAGGTCCCTCTTTTCCTTTCACTTTTTTTAGTTTTTATAGTCCAGTGTCAGGAGATCAGACAGAGAACAAGTGGGGAGAAAGAATGGGAGAGAGGGAGTATGCATGGTTGCCTTCAAACTAACTGTTGACATTTTGTTAACAAACACACACATGCTCAAACACACACACACACACACACACACAAACAAACACACACACAAACACACACAAGAAGTTAAATTGATAGGCTATGTAGTATTTGTTTAAAGTTATGTGACTGATTTATGGAGGGTCAGAGAAGGGCTATTATTCAGCATTAGACTCGTGGATCCTGGCAAGACTGGCGGCACGTTTCACTGTAAATTGCTGCAGCAATTCTGACCCACACTTTCGATAAGTTCTAGATTGGCTTAAGTGTGAAAACTCACCTAATCCATAGAGAATTCCAACTGATATTAAAGCTGCATTTTTCACTGTTGTCTCCAGATGTTTGTGGTAATATGCAACAGCTAGAATATTAATCACACTGGCTGCATCGTTAGATAGCCATGAATCTGTAAAATTGCACTTACCCTTACAACCATTACTTTTATGCCCCCCCTAATCTGATATCTATCTTGAAATCTTTTTGCACTCTCATACTTACAAAACTGATTTATATTCTTCTTGCAATGTCTGTCATGCTCCTGTTTCTGCTTTCTTTTCTATTCCTCTTTCTTTCTCTCTCTCTCTCTCATCTCTTTCAATATTGTCGACAATTCTGTCTTTTTGAGAAAAGGAGAAGAAGGACTCTGTCTGAAATACCACTGGACAGTTCAGCATTCAGTAATTGGTTGTCTGAGTGCACACATGTTCACCGCAGTGGCCTTACAGTTCATGAGGACTTATAACGAACCTACACATCCTCAACAGAAAGAAGTGGGAAGGGAGTGAGATTAGGATCTTGGCTGTTAAAAAGGAACTGTGTTCTTTATGCTTGTCTCACAGGAGTATGGTTTCACAGCACATGCACGAAAACTCTTAGTTCCTTTTCTGGGCCACATACTGCATGAGGGCTTCTGAGATCTGAGTGTTTTTTTCCAGAAGGCTTTAGAGCTCAGAGCTGTGAAGGAGCTTAATTGTTGAACATTATGTTTGAACAAGCTTTTGGGTACACTGACTCACATGCCCCCTATGCTTCATACTACAGTTTTTTTTCTGAGAAACACACATAATGAAACAGGGATCGACTTGATCTTCATCCTCACTGTCTTAGCACAGCAGAAACTAGCACTTCCAATTATGTTAACCTGATTTAATTGGTTTCACACATTTCTCATATAGTTTTTCAAAACATTTGACAGAGCTTTCATAGAAAGTTCCCAAACTCCATTGAATTACTAGCTTCAACAACTGGAAAGCATCTGATATTTGATATATCAGACACTGACGACAGTCAGTCCTGACAAGATTATTCTCAGTTATGGGTGCATAACAAAATAATATTTTTGCAAAATGTTTGTGTACAAAATGTGACGTACAATTCAATACAAAATACAACATTAAAAACAAAAAGTGGTTAAAAGTTTTTTTTGTGTTCTGTGGCCTGATTATTTACTATGACTAGAACACAAAGACTAGAGCACTTGAAAATCAATAAATAACTAAAAACAAACTATGGCCACACAAAACATTGCTATAATGTATAACTAAATTATAAGATGTGTTTGTAGATATGTTCATGTGGCATAAACACAAACAAAAACAATTTTCTACTTCTCAGGTATCTTTACAAACAGGGTTAGGTGTTGCACATTCTCTGCGTGTATACATAACTGGGTCCAGAGGCAAGAGATGGAAGTGAGATGGTGTTAGTGATGAGATGTTAGTGTCACGGCAGGTGTATGTGTGTTTGAGATGCTCAGCAGGGAGAGGAGAGCTAGAGGAGATGTAATTAAATCTGTTAGGCTCATCTGCCTCCTGTCTCTGACATCCACATGCTCTCAGGTAGGGGGTGCAGTGGGATCCTGCTGTGCTGATTATGTCAGCTCTAGGTCTTACTGTTCTAAGCCCCCAGCAACCCCTTAATGCAGCCTGCCGTGCCAGACCATGCCAAAAACACTTCCCCAACCCCTAGCTCCAGTTTACTCTGTAGCAACACCCACCCACCCACCCATCCACACCCACACTACCTACTCTACTGCCCTCCACCTACACTGGGCCAAACCCTTCATCCTTTTCAGTTGGAACCCTCTAAGCACAACCCTGACTCCTACACACACACACACACACACACACACACACACACACACACACATACCGCATACCCACCAACATAGCATTGCCATGTACACACACACAAACACATACACACATCACATGATATGCCTCAGTGGTCCTTGTCGGTGAGATGAAGAAAAGTATCTTTCATCCTCCTGACTTGAGCTCTGAACACCTTGCCCTCTCCTCTCCAGAAAGCAGATCAAGAGCTTCACACACCTGGCTCTGCTGCAAGCCTCCCTAAGGGTCAGAGGTCAAATCCCCTGCTGATCACAGTGGGGCACCTGAGGGCCTAGCTGAAGGATAGGAGAGCAACCTGTTGATGAAAAGAGAGGAATGAGTAAAGAGAGGGAGAGGGGGGAAGGGGTGCACAACAGCGATCAGCTGGGGGGCGGTTGGTTGCTGAAGGTTTCCATGTGTAGGTGAGCCAGTATTTCTTGTTATTAGGTCAGTACCACTGATGATTTGACTGAGTGAGCTTGAGTTTGAGCCTGTGAAAGAGATCCGAGAACAGGAAGCAAGGACAGGCTCGCCGAACAGACAGGGACGGAGAATGGAAATGCTGAGGAAAGTGCAAGGTTTGTCAATGAGCAAAGCTCTCATGCAGTAATGCTGTCCTTAAGAACTATAAACAACATTCTTTACTCAGTGGTTCACTTAAAAGGCTTTAGTGAATAAAACAATTTTCGGTGAACAAGACCCCCCCCCCCAACCCCCCGATTAAAATATGACCAGACAGCACCACTAACATTAGAAATATGCAAGCACATTGTATACATCACACTGTATGAGAACAGCCTGGACTGTTCCCATGTTATTATTATTGTTAGTAGTAGGCCTATCTGCGAGAGTGGTTTATTTGAATAATTATGATGAGCATGACTTGGTTGACATGAAAACAAGTTTCCTGGATATGAGGCTTAGCCCTATCATTTTCAGAATGTGGCATGTTTCATAACATAGAAAATCTTGAATATTAATCCTATCGGCATGAGCTGGCATTTTCAAACTGAAAGGAACCTAATAATAACTAATAATAGCCCATGTCTTCACTGTACATTACATAGGTGATTACATTACATGTCGGCTAGGCTAATTAAATGATTAGGTGCATGCCTCTACAGGCCCATCAGTCAAACTCAGGCCATGAGACCCTGTTTACACGGATCTAGATATTTTTTTATAAACGGATATTTTTTATATGTTTATTTTTTTAATTGCGTTTATCCATATCTAGTTGAATCCAGAAAATACAGTGTTTTGAAAAATCTCCACTTTGGAGGCTATTTTAAAAAAATATCTGTTTGAGGTGGCTAAAACTCTGATGTATACGTCTCTAAGTGTAAACTAGAGGCCCAAATGGATAAAAAAAAAAAAATCTGTTTATAAATATATCTAGATACGAGTAAGCAGGGCCTAAGTGTGAATGAATGTGCAAAATTTCTGCTAAAGGAGATACAATACAGAGAAATTGTGAAACAAAAATTACAAGAAATATATTGACATCAGAGAGGAAAAAACTGACAGAGAGAGAGATAGAGAGAGATAGAAAAAATAGAGAAAAGGAAGAAAAGGGACCAAGAACAAAACACATTCATCATTCAAAGAAAAAAAAAAACTGATGCTTTGTGCCAGATTTAGACACTAGTTACAGTCATTTCTATCTGTAGTCTTTCGTCAGGTGAAGAAAATGGTGAAACTGAATGGCAGAATAAACCTTCAGACTTCAGAAAGAGAAATGTACAGGTAGGGCAAGACTGGCAGATATAATAAGAGAGAAGGAGAGTGATATATATAGTTAATAGTGATATGTATATTGTTTTTGTTTTTGTTTTTTTGTTTTTTTCTCTACAAGCACATCTTGTCTCACTTACAACTGTCTCTCTGTGTGTACATATATCTTGATGTTCCTCTGCCTTTATATTTCACTTTATGTTCTTCCATCACACCTTTTCTCTCTCATGAATTGTTTACCTTTCTCCTCTCACTTGATCTCTCAGAGTCTCCCGGCTTAATGTTTTTAACAGGGCAGTCAAACACATGCAGCGACTGCTTTAAATTATTAAATTACTCACATTATATGATGCAACACACCTATCCTTGCATTCAACCTTTCCACTTTTTTTGTTTTGTTTTAATGTGTATGTAAATAGATATCGTGAATTGTGTTCATTATCCAGTGACTGTAAAGGTCCAATAAGAGAATGTGAGGGAATGTTTTATGACAATGACGAGGCAACAGCTGAGAGCAACCTTAAGAAGACTCCCATTGTGGAGGGCTCTAACCTTAAATACACTATAAAATTAATGAGACTTCTCTTCCTGTCTGTTTACCAGTCTCTCTCTTTCTCTCCCACTTAAACACACATACACACACACACACACACATGCACATTCCATACACACATAATCTTTTTCCTTTATCTCTCTCTCTCTCTCTCTCTCTCTCTCACACACACACACACACACACATACACATACATGAACATACTCACATATACTCACATATAATTGTTGTCCTTATTGTCTTTCTCTGTCTCTCTCTCACACACACACATACTCACAAATTCCTCTCTCTCTCTCTCTCTCTCTCTCTCTCACACACACACACACACACACACACACACACACACATACCCCCATGTACAAACAATCTTTTTTCTGCCTGTCTCTGTCTCTCTGTCTGTCTCTCTCTCTCTCTCTCTCTCTCTCACACACACACACACACACACACACACACAATAAAAAAAAGGTTGTGCAAGTGGTCTCACTTGAGGAAGAATTAAAGGGCAAGACACACTACCATTAGCAGTCATCCCACAGTCACATCTCTCACAGTCGAAAGACTTTCCAAGAACTGAGAGGACAGTGGTTGTCACAGATCTCAGCTTTATTTCAATGTCTGCATGTGTGGCAGAAAAAGAAACCTGGCTGAGTGTTTGTCAGATTTAAGACTCATGAGATCATGAGAATTAAAACACCCATCAGTCCACTGAGCTGATTCTGGTAAACAGAATTAATGTCATCTCACAGCTCATCTCCTGGCGCTCTCTTCAGACGGGGAACAAGTGTGGAGCATGCGCGCGCGCACACACACACACACACACACACACACACACACACACACACACACACACACACACACATACACACACACAAACACACACGGGGGTGGTAAGTAGGATCTTTCACCTCAGAAAAATCCATTGCAGTTCTTAAATCTCATGGTCAAATTAAATTTTATTTCAACTTGGCAACACATTTGAACAACAAAAAGAACAACATACTTTAAACAAGCTTAAGCAAAAATCAACACCCTTATATTTGACATATTCAGAGATAATACTGTTGTTTAAAATTGGAACCTGTGGGCTGAAAGACAGCATTTACGAATCAACAGTTTTCATTTTCAAGTGAACAGTGAAAAGCGAGGCAAGGCAAGTTTATTTATATAGCGCATTTCATACACAGAGGCAGTTCAATGTACTTTACAAAGACAGGCTGAACAGTGAATGATAGGAAATAAAATGACATAAGAAAAGAAAATAGGCAAAATAAACAAAATGATGATTAGGGGGAAAAAAGCACTGTTGTTTTTAACAGTTGTTGTTGTTGAGAACTTTAGAGAAATAAGCAGCTGTATACCACTAATGAACCACCTTTCCATGGAACAGAGCAGAGATCAAACCCACGGCGGACCAAATCTGCATGTTACAAACATGTTTAAGGACTAAACTCAGAGACCGGCAATCCCCCTTTTTCAAGAGACGATTCCGAGTCAAACTTCACTGACCAACAGTTGGCACAACAGCCGTCTTCTTACTGTGAGTAGTGCAATTACTCTATGGGTTTTAATGTTAGACCAACTAAACACAAAACAATCCCTGGAACAACTAAGGCTTGTGTTAATTCCAGAGCAACCACAACCAGCTACTGTATGTTACTGAGCCCACTTTACTCCACAAACTGTGACACCCGTCACTTGTGGAACCACCTTTTACACAGAAAAGAACAGAGCTAAAAAACAACCTCAGACCAAATCCAGATGCATTACAAAGAGACAAGGCAGCTCATTGTGCTTTACAAAGATACAGGCAAAGAACAGTGACAGAAAATAAAGTGATTGAAAATAAAACACAGCTACAATAAAGCCCAAATAAAATAATACAATTAATTAAAAGTTAAGTAATGAATTATATAGTTGATAAAAATAGTAGAAATAAAATAATAAAATGAAGTAAAAGTTAAGTAATAAATGATTGAAATGAATGAAGTTTAAATGAAAAATAAAGATACAGCAGTTAGCAGAAAGCATCTGAGGGCAGCTTGGTCTTTAGTGTAGATTTGAAGACCTCCACATGTGGCCTAATTAAAGGTTTGCTCGTCTCCCCGTCCTTTTCAGTGGCAAAGCATTTGACATGCAGTCTTGCTTTGGGTTTTAGACTGTTGCTATCCAGCTGAGCCACTGAGGAGTATTATGAAAGATGACGTAAGTGACAACATATGTGTGATACACTTATGATGCACTTTGACAACCGCACAGAGAAAACAGCCACTGCTGGAGGAAGTATCTCAGTCGCAACACTGAAATGTTGATGTTAAGTTAAAGCTAAGCTTTTTGTATTTGCTTTATAAGCTCACATTTCACCCTAAATCAGAGTCTCCATTCAAAAAACAAATCAGCAGCTCTAAAAGTTGATGTGAATAATCTATGATAAATTCCCAAGGAACAGCCTACCCCTACACTCTCCCAAGGAAATCACTTCTAGGAGGAGAGTGAGGTAAAACTCTGCAGGATCGACAGACAGTCTCAGCAAACATCTGGCATTTGTCACAAAGGCTAGCACATTACAAACAGTAGTTTTTGTTTGCTAGCTTGATCATTAAGGACATTGATTTTGTGTTTGTCAGTTTCAAAACAGCTGTGATTAGCCTTTTTAAATACTGTGCATACTATAGGACAGAAATGGTGCAACCATGTGTTTCAGAACCTCACACACTGAACTGTGCATCACAAAATGCTTAAATGCTTAAATCTGCTTCCTGTATATGCAGTTTTGGTTGTAAGCTTCTCACTAATGACATGTAAATACATTTAAATGTAAATTAGCCTAATGTAACCTAGCCTGTTAGATCCTCCTCTGGGGCTATTTGGTGGGTAGAGATAGGCAGTTTTTCCACAGAGCAGACTGCTTTGGATGTGAACATCTTAATGATTTAATTTAGGTCTAAATGCAAGCAAATATGCATCAGTGCTCTGAAACCATTTTTCTGTGAGTTTGGGTTGGCTGTGTAAGCTCTGGATGTAAACTAACTCTGTAGGCTTCATATAAACATGATTCTATGTCTGTGAATGTAAACCAATAAACATGGAAGTGTTCAATGTTCATATAAAATACCACCTCCTCACTGGCACCAAGCTGCCCCCTGGTGAGAGCTGGCTTTAGGGACCGGCAACAGAGATGAGGGTTATCTCCCTGAAGGGTCATCAGCAGCAGCAGTCCTAAGTGTGTGTGTGTGTGGTTGTGTGTGTGTGTGTGACAGAAAATCGTTGTGCAAATATCAGCCTGGGGATGTGTATTACTCCACACATTACCTCCCACTCTGCTTATCTACAGTCGTTCATCACAGGCATTGGATGGTCGATCCTCCCCATCATCATCCTAGTGGTAAACAATCATTCACACACCTTGTTGGTGCGTCAGCGAACATCATAATCTGGCACGGGGGGGCCTGGGGGGGGTTTGTGTGTGTTGGGCGTGGGGAGGGATTTTGAAGTTGTGACTGAGGTGTTAATGATGGTGATGATGATGATAATGATGATGGAGAATTTGAATATATAAATTCAATGTATTAATTTATTATTATTAATGTATTTAAGCAACAACCTCTCTAAGCCCAGAGAGGTTGTTGTATACAGTACATAGCACCGTTAAACACACTTAGCTGTTGTATACAAGAGACTCAAGGGGCTTAATGCTTTTCTTAAACACTCACCAAACGGTCTAATTCAACGAAGATACTACAATGAGAAATTTAGAGATTTATTCATAAATATTTTTTTTTCCCGCCAATAAATATATTTCCATATTTATTATGAGGGGCCCTTGAAAACATTATTCATTCTGGCCCATATGTTTTCACTCTCACATACTCACTCACTCACTGCACTCTCCCCTCATGTACATATATATTTTCACTCACATACATACATATTTTACACTCACATACATACATTTTTCACATTCACATACATACATTCTCCTTTCACATACATACATTTTAGCACTCACATACATACATTCTCCTCTCACATACATACATTCTACTCTCACATACATACATTCTCCTTTCACATACACACATTCTCCTCTCACATACATACATTCTCCTCTCACATACATACATTCTCCTTTCACATACATACATTCTACTCGTACATACATACATTCTCCTCGTACATACATACATTCTCCACTCCTCTAGTAAGGTAAGGTAAATCAAGAGGCAATCAATAATGACTTGTTTTTGCAATTTACTTGAACAAGGCAAAAGTGGACTAAATACTGTATGCCCTTTATTGTTAGTGTCTTGTAATGTGCATCGTTTCAGCAGAAAACACATCTACCCACAGTATGTCATTTAAGACAAGTGTCTGATGATGAGAGTGAGAATATATGTATGTGAGAGGGACAGAATTAATAATGTCTTGTATGAATAATGTCTATATATGTCTATATATATATATATATAGTACTATATAGTACTGTATAGTATATATACACTATATATAGCATATATAGTATAGTACTACTCTCTCAAGAGTGTGTATGAGAGAGAGAGAGGTAAATATAAATATATAGAGGTGGTATAAATATATGGAGGTATTAAGGTGGTGCAAGGGCTGTCTACTCTTCAAAAGGATGGAGAGAGGAGTGAAAAATAGGAACAGCATATGCCTTCAATGTGTCCTTTCATCTTCAAATAGGTCAGACAAAGGAGCCATTATGCACCAGTTTGTGCAAAAAAACAAACAAAATCACTTCACAAACTGACTAATACCATCATAGACGTATAATAATAGGATATCGTCTGCTTGATGTCCAAACTCCTGAAATATTCCATATCTGGGATGGCTCTTACCTGCATTGGGAATGCACTGTATGTGCATATCTTAACTGTAATACAATGTGATGTTTATCTTTGCAGGTTTTAAACAATACTATGCCTTGATAAATTATGCTAAAACAAGAATTGTTGAGGATACAGTTATAGGTAGTTATTGATGAACATGGCTTTGACCTATCTAAAGAATCTAAAGGGTACATGGGTGTATAATAAAACTATAGATATAGTGTATGTGTGTGTGCAGCACCGTAGTGCAAAACATAATTCTTAATAACAGCACATTTTCTTCTCCTCCACCTACTGTCAGTGACACCAGCAAGGTATATAAATATTACATGACCAAATGTCAATCACTCCCGTCACCTCCACTAACCACGCCCCCCTGGTCCATTAGTATGCAGACAGCAGCTCCAGTCTGTTACCCATCTACTGCTAACTTCACCCCTGATGAAGCTGATAAGGTCCTAACTCACCTGCCACAAAACCTGGTCCACCCAAATGACGGGGTCACAAATGAGATCCTTAAAGCCACAAAACCTTGGTCCACCCAAATGCTGACCAATATATTCAATATTTGCTTGATAAATGGAAAAGTGCCAGATTCTTGGAAGGGGGCCCTTATTCATAGAATACCAAAAAAAGACAATATCCCAAATGACCCATCTACATGGAGAGATATTTCTCTCCTCCCCACTGTTTACAAGGTTTTTATGAAATGCCTACTTGCCCGTATTCTCCCTTGGCTTGTGGATGCAGATATTGCAGATGCAGATATTTGTATCACCGACACAAAAAGCCTATATAGACAGACAAGGCATGAATGAGCGTGTGTTCTGTCTGAAAACCGGGATTGACGATTTTAAGCATGAATCGTGCAAATTCTACACTGTTTTTCTGGACTTTAGAGATGCTTTTGGGACATTACCTCACAATATGATGATTAGTGCACTAGAGGAAATCCATCTACTGCAGCCCTTTCTGAATGTCATAACAGATGTGTATAAGGGATCTTTCCTGCAAGTCATCTGTGGAAAGCAGTTAACAGAGCCAATACCTCTAAAGGTAGGAATTAAAACAGGCTGCCCTTGGAGGGCTGTGAACTTCATCTTAGCCATCAACCAGTGATTGAAATGGCTTTGTCAGTGTGTACCACCGCAAATAAGATCCCCGAACCCTGTTCAGGGGTACGCTGATGATCAGGTATCATCCGGAGATGAAAGTGTGATTACCAACATGCTGTCCCGGACAGACGAATTCCTGCAATGGTCAAAACTACAGGTCAAACCCACCAAATATGCCGTATTTTATGAACGTTGCAGTAGTGGCAACAGCTGGTACAAGACCAAAAGTGACAAACCGCCCTCTTTTACAGTTATGGGACAGCCTATAAGAGTTTACTCACGCCACGAGACGTACACCTACCTAGGCCATAAGTTTAACATCGCAGGTGAGTGGGGTGAACAGATCCAGGAGTTGTCCTGTGCCTACAACAACCGAATCTCACTGATTGACTCCTCCCCACTACCTGCAGTCATGAAATTAGAAGCCATCAGAGAAGTGGCCCTAGCAAAAATACACCACCTGTTTGCAAATGTCCATATTCCACAAAATGTCCTTAAGGACCTGGACAATAAAACAGTGGATGCTGTCAGAAAATATCTGGGACTGAATTCACACACCACACGGGACATTATCTTCCTGTCCCCCACAGGGAAGGGGGCCTTGGGGTCCCAAACATAGAATGGACCTACACCTCATCAGCATGCTTAACAATGATGACGCTGCAGTCAGAGAGCTAGCAAGAGCCTCCCTCCTGTTGGACCTTAGGAAGAGAAAGGTCCCTCTGTCCACAGCTGACCAAGAGAGCTTCCTGGGCTTCAAGAGAAAACACAATGGCAAACTGGACTCACAGGCCACAGGTTTTGGCGTACGCTCTGACTGGCCGGACCTAAATGACCTGTGCAATAGAATGGCAGTCAACCTAAACTGGACAAAAGACAACACACACATCCTACCAGACCCATCTGATGCAGTGGTCACAGACCCATTGGTTCTTGTGGAGACCACTGTCTGCTACAACGGACTGCAACACGTACTCCAGGATACAACAGCAAGAAGAACCCTCCTTAACACTAAGCAGACGGCAACAAAATTGGACAGGTCTGAAAATGCAGGGAAAGCTGGCATCTCTGGACTTTGCTGACCATTCTGTCTCTCATTCCATGTACAGAAACGCTGCTGTAGGGGAGGACATTCTATGTTTCATAGTCAAGGCCAGATTGCAGGTGTTACCAACCAAATACAACCTGGCATTATGGTACCCTGAAAACCACCACCCACACTGTATAATGCATCCTGACCATGATATGCACCTAGAATCTGTTGCACACATTATAAACAGCTGTAGCATGTACAAGGGACTCTATACTGCACGTCGTGACCGTATTGTTAACCTCATTGCCAGTACTGTTAAAGCAACCTTTCCAGACAATGTGCCGATGTATAAACACTTACACATAGTGCCAGAATGGTTTAATAACTCTGATGTGTTTTGTAACATCCCTAACACCCCTGATGTTGTGTTTCTGGACAACAACAGAAAGCAGGTGATGGTCCTCGAAATAGGGTGTGTCTATGATGGGTATATGGACATGGCTTTTAATGATAAGATGACCAAGTACCAGCCCCTACTTACAAAGATCAGCAATCTGGGCTACTACTGTCAACTGATTGTACTGATATTCGGTAGTCTGGGACATGTTCACAGACTAACTACGAGCGGGTTATGACTGGCAGGGCTAACTAAAGGAAAATCAAAACATCTGGCAAGGTTTTGCTCTGTATCAGCAGCAATAGGCAGCCTTGCTGTATGGCGCTTTTTGTTTTTTGTACCCATGATTGTCAAAGCAGTATTGAACCTCTGAAAAATCTCCCTTTATTTGGCTGTATTTAACCTCAGTAATTAAGTGTGTGAACTCTCCCTTGACCATATTACTCAGCCTGGCTTTGTCGTCAGCTCTCGACCACAGCCGAAGCCTCGCAGAGACTGTTTGGATTAAAGGGGGAAAACAAATGGAGAAGAGAAGATGTGATAAGAACCAGGCTGACCTTTCATGGTCCCAACTAACACACACACACACACTCACACTCAGGCTGACCTTTCATGGTCCTCTCCTCCAGCTGGGCTTTGAGAGGTGGCACAGTGTTCTATACTGAGTGTCTGGTAAGACAGTGTGGCCTCACCTCATACTACTACACATACTCATACACACACACACACACACACACACCATCAGTGTTCACCATCTGCTTTCTTTTTGTCGTCCTTGCCCTTGTCTCTCTGTCTGTCTGTCTGTCTGTCTGTCTGTCTGTCTGTCTTGTCTCTCTGTCTTTTTGTACTTTTAAGTCTTTTATTTTTTCTCTGTCCATCTTTCCACATCCAATCTGTGTGTGTTTGTGTGTGTGTGTGTGTGTGCGTGTGTGTGTGTGCATGTGCCTGTATGTGTATGTGTGTGTCCGTGTGTGTGGGTGCATGTGTGCATGTGCCTGTATGTGTGTGTGTGTGTGTGTGTGTGTGTGTGTGTGTGTGCACTGAGTGCCTTGTTTATTTGTGTTTACGTCTACTTTTGTGGGCATGGCAGAAGGATGTAAACATTCTGTTTGCTGTGCTGTGATTGCTCTCGTAAGCCAGTGACAGCACACTTCAATATAGGTCCTCAGCCCAAATACACATCCCAACTAACACACACACACACACACACACATACACACACACACTCATATGCCACAGACCTAATGCATGCATCAATACACTCCCAACATATCCCAACCACCTGGACTGGTTTCATTTAAACCCCTCCCTTCACAGCCACAGGGTCCTCTGAGGACTTCCATTACTATGATAAATACTCATTAAGTTATTTGTTAACAATACTCCCTCACCACATAACCAGATTTGTTTCTATTAGCCAACACTGGGCTTCTGTATACAATCAACGCCTCCCTCGGCACAGCCAGGCCCCTTGTTTGTGGTTCAGTGAATCTATTCATGGAGACTAATTGGTGAAAATGCAGTGTGTTCTCTGGCCTTGGATTGAGCTTCTCCAGGGATGTGGATGCCCCCATGACCCCTTAAAACTGTGTTGGTGGGATTTTGATTTGATTTGGTCTGACAACTTTTCAGGAACGAAAAGAGAATGTGGGGTTTTTACCCTGGCTTTACAGAAATTAGTAATTACAAAGTGGACACGGTCAGTTTCAGCTGCTCATTTGCTGAGCTTCTCTGTAATCTGTAATCTGTGTTATCTAGCATTTATTCAGCAGATCACGAATCTGTCTCTTTTTGTACTGTTTCGTGCACCTTTTAGCCAGCTCTATATACAGTATCTAAATCTGCGTCCGTGTGTGAGTGTTCTCTGGACATGATGTAATTGACAGTAACAAGTATCTAGCGTCCCTACATTCCCAATAGTTCTGCAATTCATAATTTCCAAGGGATGCTAGCAATGCTATCATGGACTGATGGAAAAACACTTGTCAAATATGTATGTGTTAAAGCCTCCTTGGCGGGAGTCTTGTGCCAAACTGAGAGGAAGAGTAAAGAGGCAATGGATGACTCAGGATTATGCTGCCTGTAGTCCACCAGCAGTAGTCCAGTTAACCTGGGATAGATGGTGTTTGCAGTGGCTCTGAGGGATTCCCTTACATGGCTTTGCCTGGCTGAAGGGGGCAGAGGTGGCAGCCAGTGATGCTTGATGACAGTGGAAGTCGGAAAGAGAGAGGGAGGTGAGATCCCTCAGAATCCCTCATCTCATCGGAGTGCTAAACCTGAAATATTAACTCTATCTCTCCCTTTCTCTTCTTTTTCATCCATCATTCTTTTGGTCTCTCTCGCTCTCTCTCTCTCTCACTCTCTCTTATTCGCCACATTCATTTTTCTCTCTGCCCATCCTCTTTGTTTTTTCTCGTTCATCCTTTCCAACACTCCATCCCTTTCTACTTTATTTCTCTCACACAGTCTCTTCCTTCTTCAGCTTTGTGCTCTTTCCCTTCATCGCGCTCTCTCTCTCTCCCTCTTATATGCTGTCTCTGGTTCATTCTCAGAGGTTGATGGGGTTGGGGGTTGGTGGGAGGAGGCAGAATCTAACAGCCCGAGCCAAAGCCACATTGTTTACTCTTTCATTTCTCATTGGCCCTTTTCTGTCTTGTCACTTATTCATTCGATTGCAGATGGCCCTAGCCTACTTCAAAGAACTAACGGGATACAGTCCTCCTCACGACAGAGAAGAAGACATCCACTCTCTCGGCAGAGGGTTAATCTGCTGATGACTATGACAGCTGCTCCACTTAATGCCACTGTAAGCGTTCCGAGTTGGCCGTGCACAATTCATGAGCATTCTGAAGAAACTCGCATCATGTGTTATTTATGAAGAACGGCGGTCATTTGGGAGAAGACTGCGGAAGGCTTTGACGTCATGCATGCCAATTAAACCACTGCTTAGATCAGTGCGGAGAAGCCCTAGGGTTGCGGATCCCTTTTTGCGTGAGTGAAAGTGACATATTTATTTCATCGTAAGGAAAACAGAATAAGTTCAAAACAGCACAAACTTGTAAATGTGGAAAATGTAGCCTATAACATTTGGTAAGCCAGTTGCCAATATCGTTCTGGACGCAAGTCTTTTAACTGATGGTTCAGTCCTACAGCGGCCCATACCTGAACCTGCAACTTGCAGCACTTGAGATTGCAAGTCAGGAATGCTAGCAAAGATGCTATAACCCATAGATTCTATCTGTCTCTGACTAGCATGTCTCATAAAGCAATTGGAGGTAGGTCTAACTCAACATACTTCCTGCATACTTCCTAATCTGGCTGGCTAGATACACTATTATTCTGGGAGGCTAATAAAGAAAGATGTATTACTTCAGGCAGGCAGATATTCCTGCAGTATAGCTATACAATTTACAGAGTGTACAGAACAAAGCCAAAGATATAAGCTTGTGATATCACATGACATCAATCCTACACAAATAATTACTAATTCAATTTCATTTTGATTAGCTATTACAACTTTTCCATAGCTTCACATAAGGTGAATGAAGCCATGAGCATTTGTGCTTACCTAAAAACTATATCTGAGTCCCAGTGTCCCTCCTAACCTTCAAATCCTATACCCTTAAAGACTTAAGTGGTGCGAATTGGCTCCATCATTGGTTGATTTATTCCATGTAAGTTTGAGGGTTTAGGGGTCAGGATTGTGATTTCAGTGCATGGCTTCTGTATACTCACACATAGTACCAAGGCAGAGTTGAATGAAGCTCTGCCACCTTTGATGAGTATATTAAACCTTTATGGTTGGCCATAAAGCTTTCAAAAACAAATCAGCGCAGTCAAAGACAGCACCCCCATTACCCGGCTGTGCCTCTCCTATCCCATTATTCCCTGAGAGCTCGCTTCAGTGTTTGGTATGTCATTTACCTCTCAGCGTATTGACAGTAGCCCTGGATGACATTCAGTTAGATTGACCCTAAATGCTCCAGGGTCTGCATTGCACCTCCCTCCACTCCCCTATCCTGGGGTCAGTGGTTAAGGCCAGCACAGGAAACTAAATAAATAACAGGGTGCATGTGTATGCATGTTTGATTGTGGTCGGTCAGTCTTTATTTAGACGTCCAGAAACCACACAGGCTATGATGTGCCTAGAGGGGAGGTATAGACTATCAAGTCAATGGACCAATACAGATGATCACTGAGGCCCTGGGGACAATGGAATTGAAGTGCATTTCATATCCAGTTGTGATGATCATTGTGACACTATTGCTACACTACTGCTAATACGTGTTTAATATCTGACCACAGGCACAGATATTAAACACATATTAAATGTTAATGTATATGTATTTTTACTAAACATTGTTTTAACTGAAATTATTTGACAGTACAACGTTTAAATTTGCATAATTGATGGTGTCTCAGACATTGATATAATCTCTAAATATTCTTTTAAAACATAGAATGAATGGCTAATGCACAAACTCTGTATCAATAAGTATGTAGGCAGTGTTGCTGGAAATTGTGAAATTGGAGTAGTTAAGCTGACTATCTCCACTAATTGACCCCTTGTAAAGTGTACCTGCATTCTGGGTTAACTCAGGTACCATTTGGGTGTACAACAATGGCCCAACCATCCCAGCTTTAAACATTAGATGAAGAAAAATGTAAACCAGCAGAGGGAATAGTCATAATGTGTATCTATACTTTACCCTCCCCCCACTGAAACACATCAGCAGAATTTCAGAATTTCCTGGATACAGCAGAAGTATGCTGTATCCAGGCCAAAAAGGCTGGAGCCCACATCTCCCTTGCCTACCCACCATCTCCTCATTATCTGTCTGCTCCATGTGTTCATGAAGCTCTGGTGGTGACCAATTGCCTCGGTCTCACAGCTGTGGCCAGCAAAAGCCGAAAGCCACAGTGTAATTTGGCACGCAGGCAACCAAAGCCAACTTGCGTATGTGCAGCAACTAAGGACATATCAGCCCCTGTCATGGTTTTCTTCTTCTCCATCATCTTCTTTCTCTCTCTCTCTCTCTCTTTTGAAAGAAGTTCCTACCATAGGGAGGATCAGAGTAAACAAGTTCCGGGCAATGTTTACAGAGATGTGTTTAGAAGGGATAAATAGTGTCCATGTGCAGCATTCTTCCTCTGGCTGGTCTCAGAGCTAGAGCTTCCTGTCATCTCTCTCTTTCTCTCTCTCTCTCTATCTCTCGCTCTCTTTTCTCTCTCTTGTTTTGTAATTCTCTTTATTTTTCATTCTCTGTGGCACTCTCATTTCCATATGGCGTCAAACATGGTCATCTATAGAGTTTGTGGGGGAGGATGAGAGGGATTAGCGCCTCTCTGGTCTTGTGTGGTGGGAGTAGGAAGTGTGGGGCTGCCATTTTTATAAAACTTAATAATATAAAACTTTGCCTTGATGTCACAAAATATGATGTCATTGCTTCTCCAGCAACTGACTTGAACACAGTCATTTGCCTGCACTCAAAAATGGAGAGCCATTCATTCTGACATTACACATTGTGTGTGTGTGTGTGTGTGTGTGTGTGAGAGAGAGAGAGAGAGAGAGGGGCATAGCCTGAACTTGGGCTTAGAGCATGTTTGAGAACCAGCTCCAACTCCCAACTCTTGGCAGGTACATTTGTTTTTGTCCTCTGAGAATCTGCATAGTTAATTATGAAGCCTCTTGTGCCAGATTTATTTTGGATGAAAAAGATCAAACATGACAAGATTTAGACAAGCCATATGATGGTGTGTTTGCAAATCATTACAGCTGAAGACAAGTTGTCCTGTGTCATGAAGGCATAAGATAGAGAAATGCCTTTAAATTAAATGGTGGTATATAAAAAAAAGAGACAGAAATATCTGCAGAATGAAACAATTGACGTAATGTCAAAAATGCTTATTCACTGTGCTCCATTGGCATTGGTTGAAGATGGCAAGCAAACCGTCTTGCACCAATCCGGCTCTCTTGTGATATCCCTTTGTAGCGCATTTGGAGCTGTATAAAATATAATGCAAGTCAATGGCAGTGTGCCAACACAACTCTAAGCCTATAGAGGTCCCCATGCACAGCACTTTTATCAGACTGTGGGAAGTTATGTGGGAAGTCTCTGTCACAGCTAGCTAACGAGGAAGGCTCTTGTTTGTCTGGAACTATGCAGCTATTTTCAACTCCACAGCCCAGTGTTTGTATTTTACATCATCACTGTAAATTCATATGAGCAAATGTATGTGATTAAAACAACTCATTCATATTTGTGTACATTTGTTCACACACCAAAGGATGCAGACCATTTCTGTTAGTTATGGATCCACAATGTGATGCATGAAAGCATGGAGCATTAACACAGAGTCTACACAGAAAAGAGGAAAATTAAATTGTGTCAAATACTAAGTGAGAACGTAATTGTATTTACACAGAAATTGCCATACAACAATTGTTTGGTTTTGCCTTCACTTTAGTTCTCGTTTCACCCTTGACCTTTGACCTTGTTTCCCAATGACCTTGATTTAGATTTTAATTGAATTGCCTCTCTTTTTTGCTCCCTTTTGACATGTAAATAATTTAACTATCCATTAGAGGCTCATTTCTTTTTTGGCTTTTCCAGCTTCCCACATGCAGTGCCTTTTAGTGAGAGTAGATGAGTGTGTTCTCTCTCTCTCTCTCTCTCTCACACACAAACACACACACACACACGCACCGACACACACATACACACACTCATGCACACGCATGCTGCACACACACACACACACACACACACACTCATGCACATGCATGCTGCACACACACACACGCACACACATGGAAAAACGAATATCTATTAATATCTATCTATTATATTTATCTATCTATACTATCTATTATATCTATCTATGTATATATATATCTATTAATATACTAATTATAAAATATATCTAATATATCTATTAATATCACAAGTCACACAGATGCCATCCATGTATCATGTCAAACTACACAGTACTCTGAGCTTTCTGGTGATGTTTATTACCCTGTGATAAACGGGTGGTGAGAAAATGATCTGTGAATGCACATTTCTTAATACTGTCATCCTGTGGCTGTGTCCATCACATACTCATTCTTTGTGCAACAGCTCATCAGCTTTTTTTTTCAACATCATGATAAACCCTATAGTCTATTAGAATAAGCATGGAAACCTATACTGGATTCATAGGTAGGCCTACAATTATCTTAATTATAAGTAATCCATCTGTAACCTCCTGTCCTGTCCTGTCCTCTTGTACCCTTTGTTTGAATCTTTTTGTCTCCTCCTTGTGTTACTTCCTATTGGTTCCTTGTCACTTCCTGGTCCTGTACTCCACATGCTCCTTTGTTTATCTTTGCCCTGTGTCCCTGTCCCTAGCTCCACCCCTCACCTGTACTTTGTCATGTTCATTATTAGTCTTACCTTGTTTCACCTGCTCCGTGTTCCTAGTTTAGCCCTGTGTTTTTAAACCCTCATGGCCCCTCAGTCCTCTGTTGGCCGTTGTCCATGAAAATTGGACGGTTACTTCATTATATAAAGTGCACTGTATTGTACAGTATATTTGCCTAGATGCTTGTTATGGGTCCTGCAGGTCAATGACAGTTACTTTACTGTTTGTGTAAGAGGAAAGAATAACATTTATGTTGTAACATTCTGGTTCGTTTTCACACATTCAATAACCAGGTAAATGGCACAGACACAGCAAAACCTTCGGCAAAGTTTTGATTTTGTCCTTCTTTGTTTTATGAATTACTAAGAGTACTCACTGATCTGACCACTGATTGTGTTTGACCGAGAGTACTCACTGATCTGACCACTGATTGTGTTTGACTGAGAGTACTCACTGATCTGACCACTGATAGTGTTTGACTTAAAGTACTCACTGATCTGACCACTGATAGTGTTTGACTTAGAGTACTCACTGATCTGACCACTGATAGTGTTTGACTTAGAGTACTCTGCTGTGTTAAGAAAGTGAGGATGAAGATCAAGTGTATCCCAGTTTCATTAAGCTCTTCTAAGCAATCAAGGAAAACTGTAACTGAAGCCTTTTTGTTGCTGGCTGATTGGTGTTCAGTTTTGTTTCAGTATTTTCAGGTGTGTGTCTAAGTATTTCCAATTACCCAGTGTGGTTTGTATTTTGATTATATGTGTTTTCCCAATGGTACCCTGAGATTTTATTTTTGAATGAAGTGTCTTATGCATGAAATAGTGTGTAATGTACAGGAGCAAGTGTGTTGGAGAAAGGAACAAGTGTGTAACAGAATTGCAACTAACGTGCAAAGCAGCGCTTTGGTTTAAGACATGGTTACACTTTGTTTAAGATATAGTAACAACAACTTCAAGTCATGTTACTTTATGTTACTTTATGTTTAAACATCCCTATAGTGTTCAAGCAATGGGTAAATTGCTTGATGTCATTAACGTTCATGATATGCGCCATGTCAAGTTCAGAACTGGACAAGAACTGAAGCTTTGTTATTTTATTATTATTGTTATCACCTGAAGTGTCAGAAAACCAAAAGAAATCTAGCTATGATGGGCACACATATGTTGCTTATTGGTTTGCTGTCTGGTTTTCAGTTTCTAAAAGTGAGAATATATTTTAAATTTTTTATTGTTTTAAGGTAAATTAAAAGTTACAGTTGCACTAATAACGCAGATGAATACAACAACAACCTTTTAACTGTGTTTTATTTATTTTACTTGCTTAAATGGTAAGGATAGAAATAGAAATATACTAGGTAAGCAGATACGGATGTGGCCCCACATTTCACAAGTACCCTCAAGTACTGCTCAAAAATTCACTTCACTACATTTTCCTTCTCATGTCTCATCTAAAAACTAAATTGAATGGACTATTCAAGCCACCTCCTAGAGAGCTGAATGCGTCTCGCAGTGCTTTTATGTTGTTTTGTGACTTTCAACCTAAAAAGAGCCACAAGCAAGAGATGGAAACAGACAGAAAGAATGGGGATAAAAAGACAAAAACAAATGCAGTTAAAGAGGAGAGGGAAGCCCAGTCATCGGACTCTCCTAAAGGTTTTTAGGAAGAGACAGCCCGCCGCGGTCCCATGTTTACATTTATACGATAGCAATGTAATTAAGATTGAATGGGAATTAAGCAGCAGAACATGTTTGATGTTTTAATGAATGTGGGAGGAGAGTGCCTCAGAACCAGTCCATGCTCTGCACAACTCTGTTTTATATTTCATATTCTGTCTGCTCATTAGGAAACACCACAGGATACAGAAATCACACCGATGACACAGATGCTGTGGCACAGACACTGTGATGGCTGACACGTACACATTCTGCTGTAGGCTATGTAAAGACAACTCTAAAAAAGTGAATCTGTAATTGCATGTTACATCAATGGGGTGTGCTGGGTTGTTAGGTACTTTTATTATGATGTTGAGCATATAGTTTCAAAAGTGTGTGTAGGGAAAAAACTTGGAGATTGCATCCGAGGGTTCAAGAGGCTCAAGTTCACAGGACTGTGCAGGCGGAGACCATAACAGTACAGGCAGGCCCAGTGGGAGTGGTGGGTTGACGCAACGTCCTCCACTCCTCAATCCTCTCCGCTTCGGCTGCACCAACACAGCTTCTAAAATGGGAGTTTGTGATTCTAATAGATACCCCATAAACTCCCTCTGTGACCTCTGTGGTTCTAATAGCGGTTCCTACGTAATCTTTAAAGGTGTACTTCAATCAATCATCAATTTAAACTAATACCGAAATTCCTCAAATAACAACTGGCCTGAATTAATGACAGCCTGAGTTGCCCAAAGGTTGGAGGAGTTGCTGCCACCTCTCCAGTTCACTAGTGGCTCTGACACACACACTTCCTACTGTACTCTCTCACAGACAAATTGGCTGGAACGCACTGTGGGTATAGACTGCAGGCCATGGCCCAAGAACAATCTATCAATCTGTCCATCTGGTAGTAAAATCTGAGCCGTGACAAAGAGCCAGATGTCAAAATGTGAATGTGCTTCCTTTATTCCCTTATTCTTCCAGTCCTAACCAAATACACACCCCCCCCCCCCCCCCCCACATAGGGTAGGCAACTGAAGCATGAGGAAGGCATGTATTGTACATGCTCACAAAAACATATCAATAATTTTTATAAATAATGGAGATAGTGTGGCTTTTGGTGACAGTTTGCCTAAAATTGCACTCTGTGGACCACTTGCCACGTAATGTGTTTTTTGCGACACTCGCTGTTCTGCGGCAATTAGTGCTTTCACAGCAAGATGGTGCTTGCAGATGTGATAAATGCTTTCAAAACAAATCACCACAAATTTCTAAATATATATTGTTTTTATATACATATTTTTTTTCTCTGATAGTCATTGCATTTCCATACACCAGCTGTTGCACTGTAAGAAATAGAGAACACTGAGCGCACAGCATTGCTTTTGGCCACACGCTCGGGCCGTTACGTTTCCTCTGTAGTAATTACAAAGATAATCCTGTTGAGCGAAATCCGCTCATCTGAACATGGTGTAAATAACAGTTGAAACAACCTTGAATTCATAAAAAAGAGAGAGAGAAACAGCCATGACGTAACCCAGATTACTGTTAGGATTTCAGATGGGCAAGATGAAACAGGGTCATTCAAGCTGAATGAGCGGCTGTAATCTATGAAAGAGAAAACGAGTTGGGAGGAGTGGAGCGCAAAGGATGAATTCACCATATACTGCCCCTGCCACTGCCACCACTGCTGCTGTCTCCTACTCTTCAGTTAGCTCACGGGGATTAGGGTCAGCTAGGGACGGCCTGTCTGATCTTTCATGGCTAACAGGTGAGCCAGTGCATATCAGGACTCTGCACTGCAATTTCCTCAGAGCACATTATGTAATCCATGACACAGATTGCTCTATTTGAGTTTTCATGTTAGCACACAGATACACACACACACACACACACACACACACACACACACACACACACACACACACACACACACACACACACACACACACACACACACACACACACCTCATCAATATAATGGAAGACTCTGGGACACATCTATCCTCGATGTGGTGCAGATCTTTGTCGGATCTGGGGTGGTTCTGTTAATGAGCGATCGGTCATACAGGCCTCAAATCGGGTCCCTTTCTTAATTGTTTCCGTGTCATGCCAACCACCCTCTAAAAACTGTTTTGCACTTACATATTACCATGAAAATGCAGAGGCAGGGGCTCATTGCAGGACATTAAAATGTAGGTCACTGAATTTAGACGGGATGTTGTGTGTGTGTATGTGTGTGTGTGTGTGTGAGAGAGAGAGAGAGAGAGAGAGAGAGAGAGAGAGAGAGATGGGGGGGGGGGGTAGCGACATGCATTATGCAGTGGCAGTGCAAGGAAACAGGGCCAAGCATGCACACATTTACATGTCTTTAGATGTCATTAACGCCAGTCAGTGAACAATGCACCTAATCCTGTGAATGGGTTCTGTAGACATGGGTGCTTGAACATGCTAGAACAACCCCCCCACCCCCTAACCCCACCCCTCTCCCTGCAAACACATTGGACCTGAGAGAAAAACACAAAGATCCACTGCAAACAATAGGGAGAAGCAGCTTGCACTGCAGTCTTACAATCTGTTGTTTGTATCTACGCTTGGGAGAAGTCTGTCGGGTAATGATATATAATCCAAGAGGATTTTTTTTATATAAGGGAAATAATATTAGTCTATATTATGATGACATTGACATGCTGGTTGATAAACAACAATCTGCTCTCCTCTAATAAGTATTGTCTGTAAGCGACCACAGAAGTTGTAGGCAGAAGGTGTTTTTCCTGCTGTGGTGTAGTCAATAACAAGGCTGCAAGATGAAGAGGTCCTTGCATAAGCTGCACAACATCTCATCTTATGTTACGCTTGCCCAGCAGGTGGTTAAACTTTCTGTTCAGAAACACATAAGCCATAAGCCTAGCCTCTTTGTACCCTACACAGCCAGGCTCATATAGCATGGCTGCTGAGATGCTTTGTCAGTTGTAATTGCATTAAGGAGAAATTCGATGAAACAACAGTGTTTGGTCCAGAGGAGGGTATTGATCGGGTCGGAGAACAAGGCAACATACCAACTGCACAGACATGAAGTGATACTTCCTTAGAAGTACCTCTGATTGGTGTTTATAGACACCCTATGGCATCTACAGAGAAACAGATAGAGATAGTAAGGAAGAGTGCCTGAAAGGCCCCAGACCTCTAAGTGTTAAGGAACTGAAAGAGAAAGTGATAACTGGAGGGAGGATGGGAGAAAGATTGATAAATACATTAGAGAGAGAGAGAGACAAAGAGAGGGAAAGAGGGTGAGTGAGTGAATGTGTGTGTGTGTGTGTGCGTGTTTGTGTGAGAGAAAGAGAGAGAGAGAAATTATTAGATTCTTATGAGTCATTAAAGATTAAATATAAATATTGTAAGTTTGCATAACTTGATTACAATATTTATAAAATACAACTACTGCAGAAGTCCAAATAGGACCTTGAAATACTTTATCGCAAATAATTCAGGAAGGTGAAGTGTCAAAGGAGAGAGTCATTTAATACACCCTAACAGTTCTGAAAAGACTTGATGTACAAGGCTATATTCTGCTGAACACTTAAAAATGTGGATCATGAACTTACTATAGTCCACTTTGAATGCACCACAAATACAACCACTTATGACTGAAAGCTAAGTATACAACAGATATATTTAAATAGAAAACTCAATCAATGTTAAAACACCTTGTTAAATGTGTTAAATGTTAAATTCACCTAATGCAAGATATCTATCTCACTAAAGCCGTCTTGAATTTACAAAACAAATGACATGATATAAAAATAAATATTTCCTCCACAAAGAGTATTCTTTCCCAATATTTTTCTGGCCTCCTGGCTGACTTCTCTAAGAACCCAGCTCGAGTATCACAGGAACTAAGCTTGCAAAGGATAGCTGTTTCCGCATGCCATATTGCCACCTTTCTTCCCCCCTCTGCTGTCAATCAGGAGGCCTGATTCATACAATCTGCGTAATTTAAGTCTCAGAGTGTTGTTGTTGTCTGTCACATTATCAATATCTGTCAGTCATTTAGACAAGTGGGAGGTGTGCTTTCTCACTTGGCTGAATGTATCAGGGTCATTTGTCATGCCAAACTGTACATCAAGACACTGATAAACATATTCCTAAGCAAACAAATGTAAAGATATACAGTATTTGACCCTATTTGTTGAGGGAATTTGAATGTAACATTTCCAAAAGTCTTTTATGAGAGAGTATTTATGTTCTACCGTATGTAGTAGTTTAAGGTAAGGAATGTCTACTGATGTGTACCTTGCCTCAGTTTAGATGACATCACATCTGAATTGTTAGCAAGGTCACTTGTGTGTGCCGAGCAAGAGATGGATTGACTGAACTAAAATAGTTTTCATTACATCACCATGAGTGATTGTGATTGGCTGTGCAACGTTCTAATGAGAGCCATTCTTTTGATAGCAGCTTTCAAACTTTATAACAGTAAACGTTCCACTTTATGAAACATTTTGTTCTGTAACCTAGCAACCACTGTTGCTAAGCACATCTCAATGTGCTTGCTGGTCCAAGAAGTCAGATGAAGTAGCAGCTAGGTCAGCACAGTTCTCTTAACTTAAGCATTCTTTGTTACCACACAACTTTAAAGGTAACAACTAAGCTGTCTAAATCAGGTCCTGAGGTAATGTTGTTCCAGCTGGTGATGCTTCTGGGTTTACAGATGGATGGAGACTTTGAAGTGAAACAGTATGCTTGTGGGCTTGGTTGATTTACATGATTAGATAGATAGATAGATACTGGGAATTATTTAAGGATTTATTTATTTTACTAGAAAGCAGGTATTTTATTTTCTTGTTTCCTCTTCCAGGTTTCCTGGCCAAGAACAGTCTCTCCTCCAGGATTACTGCCAGTCTGACGCCACTTCAAATGGCCGGATGGAAACTGCGGTCTGCACTTGGCAAGCTTCTCTTTCTCCCAGCATATGCAATCACTCTCTGCCAGAATCCACAGTGTCAGATGTTCACACTTTGTGTTCCTGTGTGCTAACTCTGTCGCCTGGATCGATCCGGTGCTGATGGTTTAATGGTTGAGCTCTCACGCGTAACCTCAACACAGGGCTCATGTTTCAGGGCGAAATGTGATTATGCTGACCGCGAGATGGGGCCATCCTTGTGCTCACCTTCGGAGAAGTGGTGTCAGTGCAACACCCTTTTCCAACAACACCCCCCCCCCTTATGTTTACCATCAGCTTAGATGAGACCGGAAAGACAGGAGAGTAAAAGAGGCGGCCGACCTGGGACAGACTGTTCCTGTGTGAAAATGATAATTGTTTACCTTAAATTGAGTTATGGGACATTTTAGTTTTCCTCTTTATTTCTACTTAGCTAAACTGCTTCCTGTCAGACCAAAGCTTTGTAAATCCATTATGATATACATTTTATTTGCCAAGCTCTGGTGCTATAGCAATAGTGCCTCTTGGTGATTTGAAATTGCATGGATTCTAATGATACCTTCAGCTGAATACAAATTGTCACAAAAAAAAAAACAAACAAACCCCCCAAAAAACGTTATTTACGTCAAATTAATGATGTCATTTATTTGTGTGTGACACATCCCTATGCAACTCTCTCATCTTGACACTATATTTTGATTTTTTGCCTGCTCAAATCATTTGCATAGCCCCTGATTGCATCTCATAGCACGCATACACACACACACACACACACAAAACTCACACACATACAAAACTCATGAGTAACGGGATAACAGGGATTTTTTTTCTTCACTACCTACCTTTCTTGAGATAAGTTTATTAATAAAATAATGTGTTCAAAACAGCAAGTGAGAATGGATGTTCAGTTTCAAACACTGGGTTGGGAGGGAGAAGAGCTTTTAAAATTAATCTTCAATCCCAGGTTTGGGATTTGGATTTGGGTTGGAAGAAAGACAAGCTCTCATGGACTTTGAGGTTGTATGAGTGACTTCGAGAGGAATTAGCTTCATATATCATATTGCATCAGTCAATAACGGCACATACATTTTTTTGTGATTTTGTTCTATGTTCTATTTAAATTACTACTTAAATTCTAACATTTTATTTGAGGTCATTTGTTTTGTCAAAGACATAAAGGCATAAACTTGTTTATCCCAGCAGACAGTCATTCATTCTGTTCAGTACCATGGATAGCACCCTTTCAGCAGGCAGCCTTCACGGTTTGGTAAGGACAGCTCTGGAGATAAAACTGACCATTGTATTGGTCGTAATTAGTATTCTTTACAAAACAGAAATGTGCAAGTTTAGGTATTTAGATTATTCTGAATACCTGCTTTAGCACATAAGCACATGCATATATGAAAATTAGGTAACACTTTATATGAAGATATGTGCATAAGAATGACACAAGCCTGTCATTAGCATGATATGACATGTATCATGAAAATTACTGACCCATTTTTAATTACAATAATTTAAGTTTTATATAGTTTTGTATGTTTTTATAATGCAAAGATAAAACTGTTTGGGGTGCAGACATTACAAAAAATGCATAGTCATAAACTTAAGTACTTAAGTGTCATCAATGTTCATGATACGTGCCATGTCATGTTAATAACAGCCTCATGTCACTCTTATATAGACATCTATAGACAGGAATTGGGTTCCAGAAATCTGGTGGACCAAGGTCTTCTCAACAGAGAGCTTCCAGACAGAAGTTTTCGCCAAAACTGAGATGAGGTGTTGTATGTCAGTGTCAGACTAGTCATCTGGTGCTTTGGACACCTGACTGCTGGCTTCGGTTCTTGGTTCATCCTCTCTCAGTTCTCTGTCTCTCGACAGCTTTGTTTTCCCTCTCAATCTCTGTTTCCTTTTCTTCTTCCTTTTTTCTCTCCTTTTTTCCTAACTCTTTCTCTCACCCTCAGTTCTGCCCCCCAACCTCCCTCTCTCTTTCTCTCTCTCTCTCTCTCTCTCTCTCTCTCTCTCTGTCTCTGACTCTGTTTAGTCCCTCTAAGCCCTGGAATCATTCCCTGTGTTGCAGCATGAGCCTCAGCCATCGGTGTTGGACGACCTTCACCACAGCCTCCAGCCTAGAGTGTCTCTCCACTCTGAAACCTCCGTCTAACCAGCTATGTTCATCCACTCCACTCCAGTACTGCAACAACAACAACAACAACAACAGAAACACCAGCAACACCAGTAGCAGCATTTCTGTTCCTAACCAGCAACTGTCTATTATAGCCTGCCTTATAAAAACATCTTCAGAGAGATTAATAGAAGGCCTGTCAAAATGTACAGCAGACATTCATATTTTATGAGAAGTGAAATGTGTGAGGTGTTGGAGGTGATGACGCACAGGTTCATTGTAGGATGTGACACTGAGCAGTGATTGTGAAGGGTAAGGTGTGTGTGTGTGTGTGTGTGTGTGTGTGTGTGTGTGTGTGCATGTGGCAGGGTTGAAGGGGGTGGTGGGGTGAGGTGTGAACACATATGTTGCAGGGAAAGCAAACCGCCACAGAGGTGTCGGTGATGGATTGTGTTGTGCTGTCGACTCTGACCTTATTGTTGACAATGAACACCTGCTTAAAAAGACTTTCTCTCTCTCTCTCTCTTTCTCTCTCTCTCTGTCTCTCTCTCTCTCTCAAGCAGCCGGGAAATTCCTGACACGGTTGTCTTTTTATGACACTCTCTGCTGAGAGTTGTGGAATGTGAGGCTGTTGATTATGACAGACTGGGGGTACTCTCCACTTTTACAGAGTTTATAGAAGTCACTACCTCTACAGGAAACTGTGCTGAATTAAGTGCTTACTCAGGCTGTCTCACGCATGCTTGGGACAGCTAGAACGAGGGCTGTAACCAGGGTTTCAAATTCAGTAAGTGTGTATGTGTGTGTGTGTGAGTGTGTGTCAATGTCTAAATATCAGACACCGAATAATGACTTGCACAGGCAGGTACTTATGAGAGATTGTCAAACACTGTATTTTATTATTCAATTATATTTAACTTAAGATTTTAGTTGTGAATCAGAGCATCCAGTGTTACAGAGGTTTGAACCTCAGTGACGTCATAGCTGCTTAGAGGTCAGTGAATGTTGCCAGAGTTTATGTTCAGATTTGGTGAATCTTGCTTTTCTCTCTCTCTCTCTCTTCTCTCTTTCTTGTTATCAATCAGCATTTTCAGTTTCTGAAAAACCAACATGATTCATCACATAATATTTTATACTACTGTATTCTATTTGATCTAGGCACAATAGGCAAATGTTGTAGAAGCTGTGACAACCTCAGTATGTTAGACATAGTTGCCAAGAAACAGAGGAAAAAAAAGAGAAAAATCTGCATTGTCTCTCTATTGTGCCAATCATTCTGTAAGGACAACTACATTTTTATCTTGCTAAAATGTTTTAAATTTGATTTATCCATTTGGACAAAAAAAAAAACACTTTTCTCGGACATCTAAAATCCATTACCCCGCCATCAAAACAACAACAAAAATATATTGAATAATACTAAACACTCTCCCATTTGCTCCCTACTTAAAGCGTGTGTGTTAACAAATGGGAAAACAATTTGCCTTTTTTTCTCAAAAGCAATAAATGCAGAGTTCCCTTCAGAATAGAAAGCATCTGATTGTAACAGACTTAAATGGGACCCAAAAGCAGATCGATGCAAAAGTTTATTTACAGCAAGTCAGGGAAAAAAATTCAAAAAGGTCAGAAGATCAAAAATCCAAAAGATAATCCAACAAAAAGGTCAAATAAGTCTTGGGGGAAAAAACACACAAAAGATCAAGTCCGTGAAAACGAAAAACAAACAGGCAGTAGCAAAAGCAGAAATCCAATAGCTCGTTGTAAGTAAATCCAAAGTAACAAAGTTGACAGACTTCAGAACACAAGTAATCCACTGGTAAGCAAAACACTGGCGCAGGCAAAAAGCACGAGAATCAAACATCAGAATAACAACTCACGACAAGGAACACGGTCAGACAATCAGACAAAGTGCAAAGGACGAACTGGGGAATATATAGGGAAGGGAGCAATGTAACAAACAAGGGACAGGTGAAACTCATTACAACAATCAAGGACATGAGGGCCGGGTGCAGAGCAGGAGGGGGGAAAGGGGCAGGACAGAGAGCAAAACAAAAGCACATGGACAAGGTAAACAATACACGGAGACTGCGAAACTCAAATAGTCCAGTAGGTGGCCGGATTGTCGAGAGCAGGATCATGACAGTACCCCCCCTCTAACGGACGCCTTCTGGCGTCCCTTTGGTTGAGGTAGGGTGTTGGCGACGGAAGTCCTTGACTAAGTTGGGGTCTAGGATATGCCGGGCCGGAACCCAGTACCTCTCCTCAGGGCCGTAGCCCTCCCAGTCTACGAGGTACTGGAGACCCCGGCCCCGGCGACGAACGTCCAAAAGTCTTTTAACTGTGTAAGCCTCTGATCCATCTATGAGGCGGGGGGAGCAGGGGATGGGTGCATGGGGCTACAGATAAAGGGTTTAATGCGGGAAACATGAAAGGTGGGGTGGATGCGGCGTAAGGGAAAAGGGAGTTTTAGGCGGACGGCTGTGGGACTGATGATCTTGGTGATGGGAAATGGGCCGATGAACCGTGGGGAAAGCTTGCGGGATTCGACCCTCAGGGGCAGGTCTCGTGTGGACAACCACACCCGTTGACCCTGACGGTAGGAGGGGGCTCGGGACCGACGTCTGTCGGCCTGGGTCTTCATCCGGGCAGCCGAACGGAGAAGGGTGGTACGGGTACGCCTCCAGGTCCGCAGACAGCGCCGGATGAATCCCTCCGCGGATGGTACCCCGACCTCCTCCTCCTGGTCCGGGAACAACGGGGGTTGGTAACCCAAGGAGCACACGAAGGGGGATTTGCCCGTGGCGGATGATATGTGGGAGTTGATGGCATATTCGACCCAAGGTAGCTGTCGGCTCCAGGCGGAAGGGTTCTGGGAAACCATGCAGCGCAGCACGGTCTCTAATGACTGGTTCGCCCTCTCAGATTGACCATTGCTCTGTGGGTGAAAACCAGAAGAGAGACACAGAGGCACCAAGCAATTTGCAAAAGGCTTTCCAAAAAGAAGAGGTGAACTGGGGCCCTCTGTCGGAAACCACTTCCACGGGGAGACCATGGATACGGAAGACATGTTGAATCATGAGTTGGGCAGTGTCTTTGGCTGAGGGGAGACCAGGCAGGGGAACAAAATGAACTGACTTGGAAAAACGATCGACTATAGTGAGAATGGTGGTGTTACCGTCAGAAGGGGGCAAACCAGTCACGAAGTCTAGGGCAATGTGGGACCAGGGTCTTCGGGGTACAGTTAGTGGTTGAAGCAGGCCGGCAGGTGGTTGGTTGGAGGTCTTATTTTGTGTGCACGTAGGACAGGACTGGACGAAACGGATGACATCATTCTTGATGGATGGCCACCAGAAGCGTCTCTCAATGAAGGCTTGGGTTCTATTGGATCCGGGATGGCAGGAGAGTTGAGAAGAGTGCCCCCACTGCAGGACCTGTGAACGAACAGAACTGGGAACATACAGGCGATTAGCAGGACACTGACTGGGACCCGATTAGATGGGATGATGGGATCTGGATCAGGGCTCTCTTTGCAAGAAGTGAACTGTCGGGATAATGCATCGGGTTTAGTGTTCTTGTGGCCAGGACGGTAAGAGAGAGTGAAGTTGAAACGGGAGAAAAATAGGGACCAACGTGCCTGTCGGGGGTTTAATCTTTTAGCTTGACTAATATACTGTAAATTTTTATGATCTGTCCACACGAGGAACGGAACCGGGGCGCCCTCCAGCCAGTGCCTCCACTCCTCCAGGGCTAACTTAATGGCTAAAAGCTCCCGGTTCCCGGATCATAGTTCTGCTCCGCGGGTGAGAGACGATGTGAGAAGAAGGCACACGGGTGGATACGGTTATCCTGGGAGGAGCGTTGAGAGAGGACTGCTCCGACGCCCACTTCGGAGGCATCGACCTCAACGATAAATTGACGCTCGGGATCAGGCTGGGTCAGGACAGGGGCCGAAGTGAAGCGCCTCTTCAATTCATCGAAAGCTTTCTCTGCTTCAGATGACCAGGAAAACCTGACCTTCGAGGAGATCAGGGCAGTGAGTGGAGCGGCGATGGTGCTGAAGTTTCGAATGAATCGCCGGTAGAAATTGGCAAAACCTAGAAAACTCTGCAGCCCTCGACGAGTGATGGGTGTAGGCCACTCCAAAACCGCCCTCACCTTCTGCTGATCCATATGGATGGACCCCGGGGAGATGACGGGGAAATTAAAATGTCATCCAGAAACACAAACACAAAGCGATTGAATAAGTCTCTGAGGATGTCATTGACCAGTGTTTGAAAAACGGCGGGGGCGTTAGTGAGGCCAAAAGGCATGAAAAGATACTCGTAGTGTCCGGAAGTGGTGTTGAAAGCTGTTTTCCACTCATCCCCCTCACGTATGCGGACCAGGTGGTAGGCGTTCCGCAGGTCTAATTTTGTGAAAACTTTGGCCCCTTGCAGGAGCTCAAAGGCAGATGACATGAGGGGGAGAGGATAACGATTCTTAACAGTCACATTGTTCAGACCACGATAGTCTATGCACGGTCGGAGTGAGCCGTCCTTCTTGGACACAAAAAAGAAGCCCGCTCCAGCAGGGGATGAGGAAGGGCGGATTATGCCTGCAGCAAGGGACTCCCGTATGTACTTCTCCATGGCCTCCGTCTCGGCGCGGGATAGAGAGTAAATACGCCCCTTAGGTGGGGAGGCGCCAGGAAGGAGGTCGATGGCACAATCATAGGGTCGGTGAGGGGGCAAGGAAGAAGCACGGGACTTGCTAAAAACGGACTTTAGGTCCATGTAATTCGGGGGTACAGCAGACAGATCGGGAAATTCCTCGTGTTGGACAGGAACAGACCTCACAGAAATGCTGGGTGGAATAACACAGTTAGCCTGACAGAAGGGGGACCATGCAATTATGCGGCTCTCTACCCAGTCGATATGGGGGTTGTGTTTGATTAGCCAGGGATGTCCTAGGAGTACAGGGGAATCAGGAGAGTCTATGACAAAACATCTAATTGATTCACAGTGGGTGTCGAGAAGGCAGAGACTCACCGGTATGGTGACCTGACGGACGGTTGCCAGCTTGGCCCCCGTTAAGGCGTTAGCTACCAGGGGCACCTTGAGATCTTCGACAGGAAGCCCCCACTGGTTCACCAGGCCGGCGTCGATGAAACTTTCCTCCGCACCCGAATCAATGAGAACCTCCGTCTCTCATCGTTGTGTTCCCCAGGTCAGGATGGCCAGAAGGAGGGTTCGCTGGGTAGGTGAGGGGTTGGTTGAAGTGACGCTCACCCGTACCCCTCTCACGGGTGAGCGTGGGCTTTTACCGGGCAAGCGGCAAGGTAGTGTCCAGGCTTACCACAGTATAGGCATAGGGGGGCTTGTAGTCTTCGTCCTCTCTCCTCCACGCTCAGGCGAGTCCGGTCCACCTGCATAGGCTCCGGAGTTGGCATCATGGGAGGTGGAGAAGAAGAGGTAGCGAGACGGGTGGTTCCTCCACCCACAGCCCTGGATGCCCTGAAACGTCGATGTTGCTGCAACCTCGTATCGACGCGGATGGCCAGATCGACCAGCCCCTCGCAGGTCTCAAGCAGGTCATGGGAAACCAACTCATCTTTTAACTCCTCCGAGAGACCGTTTAGGAAGGTGTCAAACAGAGCCTTTTTACCCCAGCCTGATGAGATCGCCAGGGTCTGGAAATCAATGGCAAAATCCGAAACTGATCGGGAACCCTGACGTAGATGGAGCAATTCCCGTGCGGCTTCGTGTCCGTGTTTGGAGCGGTCGAAGACTCGCTTCATCTCGGAGGCGAATTCTCGGAAATCATCACAGGCTGGGGACTCCGCTTCCCAAACAGCTGTTCCCCACTCTCGAGCTCGCCCCGACAACTGGGTGATGACGTAAGCCACCTTGGCTCGCTCAGTGGAGAATGACCCGGGTTGGAGGCTAAAAATCAAGGAGCACTGGGACAAAAATGAACGACAGGTACCAGGCTCACCAGCGTACCTCTCGGGTGGAGGCAATCTACGCTTGTGGATAAACGATGCTGCTTGAGCGATTGGGGCCGGAGATTCAGGCTGCACGGAAAGACCCATGGTCGATTGGAGTGGCTGAACTCTGGAAGTGAGACTCCTTACATCTAAGGCTCTAAGGTCGTCAATTAGCGCCTGATGCCGGCCCAGCCGAGACCCATGTTGCTGGATGGCCGAAGAAAAATGTCCTGGATCTGCTGGGTCCATCTTCTTGGTCTGATTGTACTGTAACAGACTTAAATGGGACCCAAAAGCAGATCGATGCAAAAGTTTATTTACAGCAAGTCAGGGAAAAAATTCAAAAAGGGGACAAAGCTCAGAAGATCAAAAATCCAAAAGATAATCCAACAAAAAGGTCAAATAAATCTTGGGGGAAAAAACACACAAAAGATCAAGTCTGTGAAAACGAAAAACAAACAGGCAGTAGCAAAAGCAGAAATCCAATAGCTTGTTGTAAGTAAATCCAAAGTAACAAAGTTGACAGACTTCAGAACACAAGTAATCCACTGGTAAGCAAAACACTGGCACAGGCAAAAAGCACGAGAATCAAACATCAGAATAACAACTCACGACAAGGAACACGGTCAGACAAAGTGCAAAGGACGAACTGGGGAATATATAGGGAAGGGAGCAATGTAACAAACAAGGGACAGGTGAAACTCATTACAACAATCAAGGACATGAGCGCCGGGTGCAGAGCAGGAGGGGGGAAAGGGGCAGGACAGACAGCAAAACAAAAGCCAACTACTTTAGACGCCAACTACTTCCCTGCACCAATACCCATGACTCTTTGGTAGAGACAGTCGATATCAAGTCTTCACGTATCTATTCACATCTATTCAGCATTATATTTCATTTTATTTATGCCATTTATTCCTTTGTGTGGACAACACGCATTTATAGCATTTCTGTAAATGCACCAGTGTTAGCCAGCTTCTTGCCAGCGCTAGCCAGTCGGCAGTCCTTTGGCAAGATGTATGAATATTCGTTGATTCATTTGGCCTCTAGTTCTTGAAATCCAAGTTGGCGATTAATCTAATTTACAAAAACAAAACAAAACACACAAACAACACCAACACCATAAACAGACAGAAGCAGTGTCAAGAAAAGACACTGACCATGTAGGCTGAGACAAAAAACACCTTGTCAAAAGTGTCAAAGTGTCAAAAAGACCTTATATGCCCACCGGTAAGTATAGCATTAAACACCTGGCAAAAGACATGTTAAAACTGGAAGCAAGTTAGGATGCCAGTATCAACAGAGATTATAAACAATACAAAGTGTTCATACCCCAGACTGCTCAGAAGTCAGTCTTTAAGATGCTGAGTGAAAATGTAGCAGAGCAGTGCCATTGTATGGTATGATGTGAATTATCATTACATGACATGATGAGCATTGTCTCTTGGTTGTAAAACTTACATGAAAAACTTTTTACATAATCTTTTGCATCATACAACTACCATGGCATTTTTGCATTTTATGGACGTGACAGTTTTCCGTGGAATTGCCCAGTAGGAAGTGCCTGATCTCAGTTAAGGATGTTCCATAAACATTTTACAGAGATGCATAGAACTAAACGAACTAGAACTAAAACTGCACAGTCCCCTCTCAGAGCAGATGGTTCAACTCTGCAGTAAGAATTTTTTTCTTAAAGTACAAAATGATGATGTAACCTTGCCATTCATAATTTAAAAAATCAGCCAGGCCTCAGTACATTTCTTTTACGTTTACCAAAGGTAAGAATGTTTTTTTTTCAACATTTTTCAACATTTTTCAAGAAGGTTGTAGCAATGATTAAACTTTTGAACACCAACACTTGTACATTAGGAGAATAAGCTTTTTCAGACAAACATATAACCAAATTACAGATACATGAGTTGCAGGAGATGAAATCAGTGGAATTAGAGAAGCATGATTTATTTTCTGCAGGGAGAACATACAGGGATAAGTCATTTTATGTGTCGCTATGCGGTACATCTCGTTCCTTTCATCACAAGCAGCTACAGATTGCTTGACAGACACCTCTGCCCTTCCTACCTGCTTCCATGTTTCCTCTCTATTGATAAAAGCCGTGGGAGTAACTGGAAGAAGTAGAGGGCATTGGGTGAAGGACTGTTGGGTATGTGTGTATATATATATATATGTGTGTGTGTGTGAGAGAGAGAGAGAGAGAGAGAGAGAGAGTGAGAGAGTGAAAGAGATGGGGAATTGTTTGGTGCGTTAGATCACAAGATGTGCCTGATAAACAGCAGCAGACACCTCATTCATCTCCGGGCTGTGCCAGGCAGAGGGAGCCCCAAAGCAGCACTTGAAGAAGTTTGAAGTTTCTCTTTGTGAATCTGATAAAAGGGAGAGAGGATGTGTCAGAGACATGTCAGAGCTTAAGCAAAATGGCCCCCAACAACCTGAGTGCTGAGTCGTTTCTCTTCACAAATAAATACTGTGTGAATAATCTTTCTTTAATCAACTTCACACAACCATCACACCATATTTGTTCAGCTCAATCAACCATAATTGACAAGTGATTGATTTAAACATGTTCAACTGTCAAACTGAACACTAGATCAATAATGTAACAATCAATAGAACAGGGAGAAGGGGACACTTTGTTTACAACTGCGACTGGAAAGAGACAAAAAAGGAAACAGCACTCGCTGATTTATGGCCTATAACTACCTTATTGAGCACCATCAGTCATGTTTGTGCTATTGTAACATTTCCATACATCGCCAGTCCTCAAACCCACTGATAAGGCTGTGTTGCCATGACAACATTAGTAAATACCAAGGCCAGATGGATGCTTTGACAGATTGGCTAAGCCTCACGTCGGCTCTCCCTGCCTCTGGTGACTTTGCTTTGAAGGACAAGTATCAAGGGCTGCTATGGCTTCAGACTTGTGTGATTGAGCCGAATGCTAAAGACCCCAGGACAAGTTCCACAGGAACACCCCACAAAAGCACTTGAATAGCTAAACAAACTGTTCCCAAATGCTCTTGCTTTCATATGACTACACTGCTTTCCATGATTACACTGCTTTTGATTTGTTGTGTATATATATATATATATATATATATATATATATATATATATATATATATATATATATATATATATATAAATAAAGTTTAATGCTGTTAAGCTCCAAATCATTCTTTTTTGTGTGTATTTCATTTTTATGTTTGAACATCTCAGAACACAGAGGATGCCTGGGGCCATCTTGTTCTTGTAGAAATTGAATCCCACTGTGTGAATTATTGGGAGGTTACTGGATGCCAGCCCATAAATCCATGAAAGAAGTTCCAAGATTGCAAAAAGTTAAAAAAGAGAAAATACAAGAGAAGAATTTGTGCTGTGTGTACGATAAACAGACATACTTCAAATGTTTGACACCTGATAAGGTCTCTCATGCAAATTACCTCAAAAAAAGTTTGCAAAGCACAGGTAAGAATAGAAGAATGGACTCCTGAACTTCTCTCTTGCTTGTTCTACTCCAGACCATATATGATCTGCAAAGTCATTGTGATAAAGTAAAAGAAACAAAAAAACTAAACCAATATCTTTTCTTATCATTGTTTTCCTCTTCCTCCAGAGTCAGCCCTTTTGATTTGTATATTCTCCCAGGATCAGATAAACAGCAAACTGTTTTCGGTCAGGCACATCAGCCGCTCCAAAGCCAGCATCTCTTCCAGTGCGGATTAGGGCCTTATCATAACCACATGCTATTTTGATGACAACCCACCCCCTTTTTTATTTCTTTCGTTTGGCTTCCCAGGTCATTCTTTTTATACATGTCTGCCGAAGGGGTCTGGCTCTTTAGTCAGCGTTCAAATTAATGGTGCCCTGCATGATTGCATGATTTCAGGAAGGAGAGCCTTGCCTAGACCTGAGTTTTCCTGCACACGCCAGTGCTTAAATTTATTATCACAGGGCTGCGTTGCATTCCTTGGCGCCTCTCTGGCTCAGGGTATATGCACATCTAATGAAAGGTTAAAACCGCAGCTGGCTCCGTAAGAGGAGCTCATAATTCAGGTGTCTGACTGGGGTAAACATGAACCAAATGTCTGATAAAAAATGAGTGGGGTCTGGGACCTTCTGGATATTGGTAGCTGCGTGTAAAGGAGTGATAATAACTTCAGTTTCTGCAGGTGCAATATTTGTGTGTGTGTGTGTTTGTGTGTAAATGTATGTGAGATGTATCCTTGTTTTTGTGTATCTCTCCCTGCCCGTGCATATCTGTACTAATGAGTTTGTTTGCACAAGTGCGTGTGGGAAAAATGATTGTGTGAAAGTGTGTGTCTGTGTGTGTGTTTGTGCACGTGTGTAATTGTTCATATTTGCATACTAGAACAACCGACAGTAATTAGCCATTGTTTTTCAAACTAGTGCCTATCTCTCCCCTGGGTCTTTCTATGGAAAATGAGTATTTTCATACGAAAAAGAGAATTTCCTCCCCGCTCCCTCACTCTATCACGCGGTAGTTCAGGGACAACATCAGCCGACCATGTTTCCCTCCCTGAGTGCAATTAAGTTCTGTTTGTTCAGCCATGCTTTTTAACGACCCAGCTTTATTCTGGTAATGACGCACAGCTTAGAGAGACACTTCTTCATAACAAGTATTAAAGAATAAATCTCGATTATGTACCGCTTTGCATGCACGGCAGACTTTTTTTTTCTTTTCCACTTTAATCGTAATGATATTATAATGAGCCCCTGCGTGATCCAGAACATCTGTTTTGTCAACACTTTATTCCCTTTCTGATTGAATTGTTCAGGAAATTGGCCACCCATTTAATAAAAGCACAATCAACATTACAGACATTATTGCAAAATCACCTCAATCAACAACAGGGCTACAGTGACCTCCTCCCTGCCCAGTGGCCATGAAAGGGTAAGTGCAATGATCCCACACAGAGCTTCATGCTAACTCCATAACGCCACTGATGCCTTGTCATAATTAAGGTGCATGTAACGCAAGCCTTCACTGAGTGGCTAAAATGCTGGGATGATGCTGGCCTAATATATGCTTACCAGAGTTTCTGGCTTCAAACGTGTCAAACAGTACATTATCAGAGTAGAGGTCATATGCCGCACACATAATAGGACATAATTGCTGGCAATTACAAGGTCCATTATAGGAAATAATGGAGTCCATTCATCATCATTTCAGACAGATTCAAGGGGAAAGGATTTAAGAATTGTCACATATGGTTGAAGCCAAAGCCTTTATTACTCAATAGCAGCACACAAATGGCACCACTCTCTCTCTCTCTCTGTCTCTCTCTCTCTCTCTCTCTCTCTCTCTCTCTCTCTCTCTCTCTCTCTCTCTCTCTCTCTCTCTCTCTCTCTCTCTCTCTCTCTCTCTCTCTCTCTCTCTCTCTCTCTCTCTCTCTGTCTCTCTCTGTCTCTCTCTCTCTCTCTCTCTCTCTCTCTCTCTCTCTCTCTCTCTCTCTCTCTCTCTCTCTCTCTCTCTCTCTCTCTCTCTCTCTCTCTCTCTCTCTCTCTCTCTCTCTCTCTCTCTCTCTCTCTCTCTCTCTCTCTCTCTCTCTCTCTCTCTCTCTCTCAGTGTGCTAAAAGATAGAGATGAAAAATAAACATATATTTATCCCATTGTCATTTCATTGCTGAAAGGTCTATTATGAAAGGTGATGCAAAAACTCATCAAACGGCCTACATTTTTGCATTTATGCATTATGTCCTGGAACAGTGTCACAGACACACACACACACACACACACACACACAAAGTCCTGTGAATATTTCCACTCTTTGATTAAAGACCTGAAAAAACAACAATGGTTCTTTCCAGTGGTATTATTTGTTGCATGTTTCATCACAAGCCTTTCAGTAGGCAGCCCACCCCACTCTAAACACTCATGAAGTCTGTACACATGGCCTGCAGTCATCAACACTCGCAATAACAAATTCAGTCCCACCACACCATCCCAGACACACACACAAACACACACATACACACACACACACACACACACACACACACACACAGACACACACACACACTCACACCACACACACATACACTCTCTCTCTCTCTCTCTCTCTCACACACACACACACACACACACACACACACACACACACACACACACACACTCTCTCTCTCTCTCTCTCTCACACACACACACACACACACACACACACACACACACACACACACACACACACACACACACACACACACACACACACACACACACACACACACACACACACACACACACACACACACACACACACACACACACACTCACACATGCACAGACACATTTGTTTTTGCTGTGTTGTGTGTTGTGTCACTGTGCATGAGGTCACTCAGGAGCTCATTAATTAGCTAGGGCCTTCAGAGGCACATTGATCTGCCTTTTATTGTGATGAATTATCCGTGTGGCCAGTTGGTGTCACACTGTCACGCTCATAAGCTTGTCACACACACACACACACACACACACACACACACATAAATGTGTGTGTTACATTTGCACACTATGGTTTCATGTATATGCATGCATACATGAAAACATAATGGTTTTACAGACATACTGAATACATGTACACGCACACACACACACACACACACACACATATATACACATTGTGTATTGATGATGCCCCATGGCTCTCTTGCCCGCCTGCCCCATGTTGGGACCCATGTTTTTCCAATGAGAACAACAGACTACTCCTCTTCAGAACTGCACCTCCCAACTAGTGTGGTATGAAGGTCTGTATATATATACAGGGTACACATATTCACTAGCACATATTATATATATATATATTCAGAAACAACTTGAAACAAAACAAAACGCATAAAATATAGCTTTTCTCATACAGTTTGACATAGATCAACTTTGTTACATATATTATGTACAGTATGTTTTATTATATATTTTGAGTGAATATTGCAATACCAAACTATCCAAGTGACATTTTTATGTGTCAGTGTACATCTAAAACATAGATGAAAATGGCATATACTTTGATGGAGATTTTCTCTATCTGTGTAAACTGAAGGAATGTACAGATGCAATAAGATGTGTAACATCACAATAGGACAGTGGCATACTGCTCTACTACTTACCGCAATACATAAGACATGGGAAGTACCACTGTGAGATTTCTTTGTTTCAAGAGAATTTGTGCGTTTTAGACTTGTTAGCTCATTTTATGATGTGGTTTACTATAATGATGGCTCTGTTATGTAAAACCTGTACAGCAGTAAAATGGTATAAAATAGTCTAGCAATGGTACACACCAGACTTTCTACACGTTGTATGCTGTAGCCTAAGGATTAAGGCAGTATGCCATTTCAGTGGTTTTACTATGTTTTGTAATTTACAGTATTCTGTAAGTGCAGTATATTTTGGAACAAAAAATACAATGTGTATGTATACTAGTATAGTGTACTAGTATACTATGTATACTGTTCCTGCATATCATTGTGTTGTACTGCAAAAAGAGCAGAGGTCATTACATGGATATTACACCACTTGGAGTTTTTATATAATGCCCCATTACAAAAAGTAAAGGGCCTACAATACAGTATATAGGACAAATATGTAAATAGAGTTGAATGTAGACTGACTGAATATATTGTATTTTATTTACTTTTAGGTTTTGACTTTAAAGTTAACCGTTTTGACAAGAGTAGCTAAATGTCTGCAAAACATACTGTAGTTGTACATAATTTTGTTGTAAAATGATCATCATTTTGTATGAGAAGTATCCATGGATTTCGGTTGAAGTGGTGATTGAATGCAATTGTCCTAAAGCAATGCAAAAGAGAACACTGTTTGGCTCCCATAGACTTTATGGTTGATGTGAAAGTGTTAAGTGTTTTGAAAAAGTAGACACTGCATTGAGACAAGTGTGAAAATGATTAGAAAAAACTGCAAATTCATCTTCCGATATAATGTCAGTTGTATAAACACTGTGCCCCTAATCTCTCTTTCATACTGTATGTGTGAAGTGATCAAAGATATTTAGTTTAGTAAATGAGGTGCGATATTGTTACGGAAACGGCATGCCAAACATGACCTCATAATCCTCTCAAGCTGTAAAATCTTCACTGAGTTTATAGGGCACACATTTACTAATGTATAGACTGTTTGGCCTTGTACATAGTTGAAATTACGAAAATATCATCCATCCTTAACATCTCACACAAGTGTGTGTGTGTGTGTGCGTCTGTGTGTGTGTGTGTGTGTGTGTGTGTGTGTGTGTGCATATTCGTATGCACATGCACGCGCGCGTGTCTGAGTGTGTGTGTGTGTGTGTGTGTGTACTTTCAGCACACGTGCAGGGGCATGTAAACCTGTCTGTATCCTGCAGAAGTGGAGGTGATAAATAAGGGTTAAATGATAGCTCATCTCTCTCACAGCTGTCACACACACTGGATGTCATTCACTGCGCTTCACTGATGGGCATGCGGGTGGGCTGAAATGAGCTGCATCATTAGAGGAGTGTAAATCTGTGATGCTTTTCTTCTCATTTCCATGAAAAAATCGTTTTTTATTTCACTCTGCTCATGCTGACGTTTGGCATTTCTCTCTGTGCGCGCGCTCATGTGTGCGTGTGTGAGTGCGTGTGTGTGTTTCTCTTGTCATCTGAGCTAACAGCTTACAATCGTAGCTGGCGTCTGTTGTGGTGGTGCGCAGTGGAGCTTGCCTCAGCATCTGTGGTTGTGCATAAGCGCTGAGGTAGACCATCCATCACCGCCCCATTGATTCAGATAGCATTTTATTAACGTGCGATAAGAGTCATGTTTCTTCATTGATAAAGACATCATAGCGAGCAAGCGAGACTTTGATCAGCTGTCAGATATCAAGGGTAATGGGATAACGATCAAAGGCTCATTCCAGTGCAGGTCAAAGTCTTGCCTTGGAAAGTGTGGGGAGCAATGGCAGTTTGCCTGGGGCAGGTATAATGTAGGATGACGCAAGTAGCCGATGACTGCCACCATTCCCACAGGTTTTTCCCTGATAAAAAGGAATCTGAGAGGGCTTTTATGTCAGGTGGAAACCGTGGATGAATTTTGAAAAACCATGTCCTCTTAGCACTTGATGCTATATAGTAAAATAGTATGTATAGCAGGATTGCCCAAACAGTTGATGGCGGTCAACCAGTCGATCGCAAAGGCAGCGTAGGTAGATGAAGCATTCAAGAGTAAATGCTTTTTAGACATTTCAATTCTCCTCCCTTTGGCTTTGACATGCAGGCTAATTGACATAAACGCGGTTGGCACAGCAGAGTCTGCAGCTGCTTCAAACTACTGTTGGTACTGGTTAAAAAAAACAAAAAACAAAAACGTATGGTCTATCTTTTAGACCCCGTATTTTCAAAAGTAGCCCCCTGATGTATAGTATATAGTTATAACAATGCTGGAGTGGAGTGGAGTCCTCCAGGTTTTCCTTCTATCTATCCATGTTGTGTTACCCCCAACAGCTGGCATACTGTTGGATGTAAACATAGGTTAAGTAAGAATAGCTCCTTTAAATAGGAGTATTTCCACATAATATGTAAACATATGTGGTTTGACATGGTGAGAAACAGACAGTTGGTGATATATAGTGTTGTGTCAACTCAAAAAAAAAAAAAAAAAAAAAACTGTAACCACACTAAATCACTTATGGAATCATTCACACACAAACATTCTACATTTTCCCTATTTGCTGTATTCTATATATGACTATATATATATTGGGGAATATGAAATATTGCTTTTAAATAATATCATAGGATATTAAAGATAAAATCTGTGTCCAGTAAGGTTGTGTGGCCAGTGTGCCACATTCAAATGAAAAGCTTTATTTGGGTTGGTGTAAAAAGAGGAGGAAATTCCTCATTCAGACAAATCATAACACATGGCCTTATTCCAGGACACAGCGGAATCCTATTGCACAAGCTAACTACATCTGGGCTTCCAGATGTAAACACTGAGCTCTGAGTTTATTGCTCCAGGTTCAGGCAAGATGGGACTGTTTACGCCATTATCCATGAAAAGATTGCACTGAAACTCCACAAGTTACATTTGAGAGTACAATGTCCTAAGGTGGACCTCTTCTCCATTTCGTAAGAAAGCACAGGAAATAAGACGGAAGCGTGTCGTAACCCAAAACTGAAAGAGAGAAATTAAAATAAACACAATGAGAGAGGGCTGTAAACAGGCTCTCTGTTTAAAAAGGTGACCTATGAGACTAAATAAATTAGTAATGCTCCCTTAAGCCTGTGAATGGAACCTCTCTCCCACACATTTACAAAAATCATGATCTCCAGTATCACTTGAGGGACCACTGTTAATAGAAGACACAAGCCCCCTTACATAAACATTCACAAGCACACACACACACACACACACACACACACACACACACACACACACACACACACACACACACCACACACACTCAGATGAATACACTGATCCTCAGGGTGTCAGGCTGGAAGTTGTGCAGAGTGGAGCATAACAGTGATACCGCCCTGAGCAATTTGCTGGCTTTACTGTCCACCATCCACACAGACATATCACACACACACACACACACACACACACACACACACATCACACAGATACATACCATCATGCTTGCTCTTATGCTGAAACACATCCAATCGTTTCCAGCGAGTGAGAAGGAGAGAGACAGAGAGAGAGAGAGAGAGACAGACAGAAATGCCACTCCTTTTTCACTCTTGATAACCTCAACTACTTGTTGCAACCAATGTAATGCAACAGCAAAGCATCAAGCACTTCAAGATGTTGGACAAAACAAAGGAGGACAAAAACAGTGATGTCAAGTGCCTGCAGAGCTCAATCACATGCAACCCCTGAAACAGCAGTTCCTCTTATTCAGACTAGACCACCACACACACACACACAAACATACACACACACGCACACATACATATGCACACACACACACACACAGAGAGAGAGAGAGAGAACACACAGATATAACCACCTGGGGCCGACAGCAGCACAGTTTCACATATCTGATGTTATCTGGTGTGATAGTGAAGAGGGGTCATGCCACTGTGCTGCAGAATGGGGCTCTGCTGCAATGGACCCTGGGGCCCAGGGGGTCAGAGGCCTGATCCCTGACAGGGAGCCCAGACTGACCCTGCTGGCTGGGGCACTGGGCATGGGATGGGTTGGGAGGGTTAGAGGGGATGTGACTTTGTCAGCAGATATCAAAGTGACATCTGATGCCCTGAAATAACATGGGGCCAACAACAACCTCTCTCTCTCTCTCTCTCACACACACACACATACCCTCAGTGCCCCACCTCTTCCCCCAGGGCTGGCAAGACAGGATAGATGATTAAGGGATTTTGTTGTGCCAGATCCTTCACCTTAAGTGAACGCTAGAGGAAGAGGTCAGCTGTGCTGGACAGTGTTACGGACAGCGTACAAACAAACAAGCACACACAACTAAAGAGGAGTATATTTTCTAATGCTGCTGTTTGTTTGTTTTTCGAGGACTGTGATGTATTTGATGAAAGATGAAAGATCCCAATTTTCATCAAATATGTTCAGGTACGAGACATTCTGTAATGCAAATAAATAAAGAAAATTAGATTTGCGGACAATACAATAAAAAAGCTTACTCTAAGAGATTGATCACCGGATTGAGCACGCACACACACACACACACACACACACACACACACACACACACACACACACACAAATACACAAACAAGCAAAAACACACAGAGACTAACTGTTGTACTCCTCCTCTGTGCTTGTCACAGTGATTCAGGCTGCTGATTTTCTGACTGGCTGGACAAATTTACATTAACAGGAACACGGCATGACTCAGATCACTGGACAAGCAAGCAGATGCAGTGGAACGGAAATTACGTTTTGCCCGTTGGAGTCAGAATAGGGAAAACATGTGGAGGTGTGTGTATGTGTGTGTGTGTATGTGTGTGTGTGTGTGTGTGAGAGAGAGGATGTTTACATATCTGTATGCAAGTGTGTGTGTGTGCCTATGGCCTGTATGTGAGCAGTTGCATGTGTGTGACATGGCATGTGTGTGTGTGTGTCTGTGCATCTGTTTGTTTGTCTATGTGCAAGGTTAGCACTTGAAATCAAAGAGCAAACACAGCAAACACAGTTTTCACCTGACCACATCTGTCAGTCAACAAGTAGTTGAAATGCGATTGTGATATGCTCTCTGACAATTAGAAGAATTCTCCATGCAAAAGTACGTTCTCTTTAGTCGAGGGGTAGACTACAACAGGTCAGTGCCTTCCTTAAACTGATCCAGAGTCTGTTTCTGTGTGAACTGAATACATCACACTTTGGCAGGCCTTGTAAAAGAGCTACACACTGAGACTGAGTTTCTGGATCATTAGCTTTTTTTTTTAAAGTCTTGCACTGTTTGGAAGGTACAGTATACAACTAGACACCATCAGCATCCCCTTCACTGCTCTGGGGGAGCAGCATGACGTCCACACTTAATGCATGTAATGATGCTCAGCTGTCTTTCATAATCACACTCAGAAGCACAGTTCTGTGCCATTCAAAACTGGCAGTGATGCTGCATGATGCCAGACTATGTACAATCAGTATTCAGTTAGATGTCTCCAATGTCGTGATGCAATGCGTAGTCTGTTGATGTTGTTCCTTGTTTTGGGCTCAGGGTTGAACAAAAGAACAGACTCGAACACCGCCATAGCTTTGCCTAAGAAATCACCTGGGAATATATTAGAGGGGGGCTCTGCTCGTTTTCATTCAAGTCTAAGCATGCATTATGAATGACTACACGAAATTATTCACCACAACTAAGAGAGCTTGTCTGTTCACTGTGAGTGCCGCACTCTTAACACAGACTCACCAGAAGTGACACACACTGTCTGCACTTGTCAGGATGTTTGATCAAAGATAGAACTTGCTGTTTGGCTTTCTGTGCAAGCTCTCTCTCTCTTTCTCTGTCTCTCTCTCTCTTTCTCTCTCTCTCGCTCTGGATCGCTCTGTTGACTTGACATTTGTTTTACTCAGGGAGTCATGTTAGTCAAGCCACAGACTTCTTCCAGGAATCTACACAGGCTGCAGCTGGACTCTAAATCAGCAGCAGCATCTTAGACATGCTCTTTATGATCCAACACACTTTTTGTTAAGCAGAAGGGCAAACGGGTTCTTTTAGCTGTCCCTACAAAGTAACAAAATGCCCTCACACACACACACACACACACACACACACACACACACACACACACACACACACACACACATACACCAGAAACCTATCTCTTTGAGACTATATGGACAACTTTTGAACATTTCAGATAAAGAAAAAACAGGCAATGATCTACAGAGTCTGTTTTACAACACAAAGCCGCATGGAGTCCTATATTCAGTGCAGAGCTGTCTTTGTTCACGTATTTAGAGGAGAGTAGAACAAGAGAAAGAAGTTGAAAGACAGTGAAATATGGATAAATGAAGATAGATAGATAGAGAGAGAGAGAGAGAGAGAGAGAGAGAGAGAGAGAGAAAGATTTGTTGAGTGTCAGCTTTTTGTTCTGGAGGAGAGATGTTTGTCAAGTACTATTATTTATCCTAATTAATATTTACCATTATAAATCAACACAGTTCACTGACTCTATCTATTCTGTGCTGTTCTTGCCTCGGTGGCACCATAGGCATTGGTCTTTCGCAGGCCTGTAGCCATCGCTCAGAACATGATAGATAACTCCATTTGGTAGACACGGCACAAAGTGAAGAGACTTCCTGCTGTTTTGATTTACGGTAATGCAATTCCCTCCCTTTCGAATGAATGACGCTGCAGAAAGGATTATGAAATTATATGATGAATTAGACCAGAGCAGAGCTCTGTCTGCACTGATGGGGCATCCATTTAGGGGCGATGTCACCAAGGAACATCCATCGCAGTGGGGTTACTGTTGCCAACCGCACCCTTCGGAGAGTTCACAAAAGTTTGCTCTACTTCTATTTCAGCCCAATTACAGTCACGATCATATCGGCCAAATCTGCGTGCCAGCGTGCAAGCAAACAGGACAAACAAGTGTATCAATTACCTACTTAAGATTGTGTGTTGTTATTTGCTAATGATTTATTTATGACTTAGTCAGTGATGAGGATGATTATGAAAATCAGGATGATATAATGATGCTGGTGATGATGATGATGATGATGATGGTGATGAGCAAAAATCTGACAGGATGCAGAAGACGGACAGATATAGATGGACGGGAGACAAAGAAAGGAAGAGTGTGAGGGAGAACCGAGAGGGGGAAAGGGGAGACTAGTGAATGAGGATCCCAGAATAGGCTTGAGAAACCAGATCTGCTCATTTGTCTGGCTCCTGACATTAGACAAGGTGCGCTGCTACTGAGGAGAGGGAGAGAAAGACAGGGCTCGACTGGAGCGCCACAGTCGAGGCTTTAGACAGGACAGACGAAGAGAGCGGGTCTAAATATAACCCGTGGTACTCCACGTTCCACATGGCCCAGACGCAGACACTTTGGTTCTCTGATGTTGCGGTGTACAGTACAGACGGACACACTGAGGCCTCTATGCTCTCTTTTTTTTCTCTCTCTCTCTTCTCTCTTCGTCTCTGACTCACTCGCTCTGTGAATGATATACCATTGGGCAAAATGAAAAATCCTAAATACATTCGGGCTATACACAGGGTTATCGTTATGCTAAAACAGCCTTTTGCTCTCATCAATTTACTGGGCAGACAGTTAGAACAAGTATCGCTGTAGGATATATTGTCAATTTATTCAGTCTGTTCCACCCCCACCAAGCGTGCATGGGCATGCGTGTGCACACACACACACACACACACACACACACTCATGTACATACACACACATACTGTACACTGAGTGCACAAACACAACTTCTATTGTAAATGTACTGCAGTCATACAATGTTAAGAATGTGCTTCTGTTTCCAAGCCTGGCATTTCCGGCACCACCATACATTGCTCTCCCTCCCTAGAAGATCTGGCGCTCAAGAATCTGATGCAGATGCTATTTTTAGACACATAGTAAACCCCAGCAGCATGCCCCTGCCCCACAAGTCTAAATTTGGCTCGAGTGTGTGTATGTGCTCATGTGTTTTTTAAATCCTGCAGATGCTGCAAGGCACCACACTGGTTAAACTCTCCTGCTGCCATACCATGCAGATGGGGGCAAATCCACCTCTAACCACCCTCTTCTCAACTCACTCCAACCCCGTCCTCTCCCCCAATCTGCTCTCCATCACCCTCCATCTCCCATGCACTTCGTCCCAAACACCACAGCCAAGGTCAGACAGCAGGCCCATATGTGTGAAAGTTCTACGGCTGTGACCAGTACAGGTCGAGGAAGAGGGGGAAAGAGAGAGAGAGAGAGAGAGAGAGAGGCTGGGTAATTAGTTGGTGCAGGCCATAGTGTCTGAGGCTCCACTGCACTTTGCCTATATGTAACTCCACTGCTTTAAGCATGTAAGCCAGACTGAGATTAAATTGGGTAGGGGTGTGGTGGGGCTGAGTGGGTGGGTGAGGAGTGAGGGGTGAGGGGTTTGACATCCATCTCGTCTGCCATGGTCAAGCAAAGAAGAGTTGTCTCTCTGAGAAGAAATGCACTCTTGGTTAATTAAACTCCTCCTCTCTGTCTCTCTCTCTCTCTCTCTCTTTCCCTCATTCTGTCTCTCTCTCTCTGTCTTTTAACCCATGAACAATAAAGTCTGTCAGTTTTTTTTAACATGCTCCCGACACCTAATCAGCCCACGTGGTCTTCATACCCGCTATACCCCACCCCACCACCCCCACACACGCACACACTCCGACCCCCCAGATCCCTCACTGTCTCCCAGCCCCATTGTTTCACAGTGGGGGGCGCTGACTCCATAGATTTATGTGGAAACTGGCATTCAGACAGGCAGCCGCCGAGGTCCCCCACTGCTGCGCTCACTTCAGCACACTCCTGCACAATCTGACATGAGAGCCACTCGGCTTTTGACTGATGCTTTTCCCGGGTGCTTGGCATTGTTCCTGCACGCTGTAATGTGAAACATTACTTAACTTACACAGCCTTTCTTCACTATAGTAATCCATTTGGTGGGGGATCCCCTCAAAAGCATGTGCATTCATGCAACGTATGTAAAGGCACACAAGGAGAGAAAAATGTTCCTGAAAAATGCCTGCATCAGTTGTATCAATGTTATTTTTACCTTTAGTGAGCAGAACAACATGAATGGTACACTGACTGACCATTATCTTTCTCATCAAAAAGCTTACTCCATTCAATTAGCCTCTGGGAATTATAGTCAGTCATGTCTTCTGCTTGTTCTCACACAAGACCTTAAACTAGTGCACTATGCCGTCTTCTCGACTTGTCACTGTGCATGGTATGACTAATCTCGGCGCTGACACAAAAAAAAGTCAGAGGACCCCTTCAAGCTGGGTGAGTTGTAGCCATCGCCACGGGCGTCAACGCGCCGATGACAAATTGCACCTCCGCTGACGGACATGTGTCGTCTAGCGGCTTATGGAGACGCATATACACCACATCAATAAGGCAGTGCTACTCTCTGTTGTGGGTCCAGGGCAGACGTGGCGAGGGTGGCAAGTGTCTTAATCACGAATGTTAAATAGCATGTAACCATCCGATAATAATTGGCCTGTCATTTAAAACCAGGTCGACCTAAATTTGTGAACAAGGTTATAAATACGTTCAAAGAACAACAGAATGTTTAATGCGCATGACAACAGAGTCGCCACTTCTGTGACAGTCGTTTCATTTAAAGCATGTATTTAGATGAGTTAATTTTAAGCTACAAAGAGAGGGAAGTTTGCGCAATGCAATAGACAATCTCGAATGCTGGCATAAGCTTCTCAAAAGTCAACCACTGAATGTAAACTTCTGAAATGCATTAACATAAAGAATTTAGGTGAGTGGGTTTAGTTCTGCAAAATAGCAACATAGATCCTTGTCACAGTACCAGCCCATACACACCGTCCTCTACCTTCATCTAGTATGTGGTGTAGTATTGACATGATGGCATAAAAGTATACTCCCTCCCAAGCGCGACCCAACAGCGATCTGCACTCCATAAACAGACTCGCTTTTTAATCAGTTCATGGTCTGCTGTAAAAGGATTTGGCCGTTTCCTCCCTCTCGATTGGTGAATTTCGAGAGTTATTGTTTGTTTGGTAACGCTTTTAGTTTTAATTAACTCATCTGTTGCCAAATCTTATGGTATGGGGCTGGGAATCCTCGCAGTGTTTCAACCTTTCACAGGCGCACCCCACAGAGGAAACCGCTCCGCTAAATCGTGCACGCCCTCAGTGTTCACTGGGTAATACGCACCACTCTCCGACCGAGCAAAGTTGATCGTCGGTGGAATATCTGCGAGGAAATTTAACGGAAGTCGTTGGATGTGGTGGAATATCACCTTGGACCGCGACGCAGCCTCGGATCACTGAGCGGCACATGTGAACGCTGCGTCTTCGCTTGCGTTCTGTTGATACGGCAACCCGCATTTGGAAAGATGAGTCTGTCAGCAAGGCATCCAGAATAACGTTACAGTAACTTTGTGGTTGAATTCCTATACCTCATTTTGGAATTTAGAAAGTTTTGATTACCTTTTAAGACGTTGGATGATTTATGTTTGGCGTTTGTCAAGGTTTGGAGTTATGCTTGGATATTTTACAATTCAATGCGTCGAGACCACCTTGGAGTGCTAACGAGCAACACGGGAAAGAAAGAAATTTGTTTGGAGGGAAGAAATAGCATCGGAGCACCATTATTTTCAGCTCCTTAACTCGGATACATTGTTAGATTTACCAGGATGTATTTCTATATATACGGTTTACTGCTGTTGTTTGGTAAGTAAAGTTTACGATTTCTGTCCTCCAGTCATAGAGTCAAATATAGTTTGACTCACAAATACAAAACCATAGCCAGATTCTAATTAAAACCCCATGTAAATGTATTTACTAAAGGTTGTATTTTAACACATTTCTATATAAAGATAACATGCAATGCACATTTTTGTTAAAGACGTTATGACATATTAAGGTCTATGTTTCGGCTGATGGTTAACATAAGCAGTTGTGATGCATATTTTGCTGTTGTTCTGTGAGGAAAAAGAGTTCATTGGCTTAACGTACCAATGCTTAAAGTCACATTATATATGTGGACATCCCATTATGCAAGAGAATGGATCGAGCGCAGCGCCTCTGGCAATTCTGGGTATTCACACTACATACACTTGAGAAATGCCCAGCATTGTCCGTCTGCATTTCCTCAACAAAATTATAGACCTCTATTCTTTTGAATGTCTCTAAAGTGACTTGAAGGTTGATTTTGTTATTTATTACTGAAGTGGTGTCTTTAAATGTGATTCATTCAAACTCAATTTCATTTGTTAAAGTAATGATCAGGATTGATGGCAGGGCAGTCAGATAGTGGTTCGCAGGAACCGAACGAAGGTGAATACCTTCAAGGTCACAGGCTCTGCGCACCGACAGAGGTAAGACTTTAGTCGGATTGAAAGTCTCCAGACAGCAGTGTAAATCTTAGCCTTCTGCACAATTCCAGTCAGTGCCATAGCTCCATAAAATAATCATACATTAGCGTATAGTCTCTCTCTGTTTTTTTTAAACCTAACTAGTCAAATGTTTGTGAAGTATAATTTCACACCACGCACAGTGAGCTTTTAGTGATTAGAACGAAGGTGGAAACAATGTAAGATACAGTGCATCTCTCGATAGTATTTACAGTCGTCTTTAATTCAGAGTTGGTGAGGGTATTCATGAGTTTGATCACGAACAGGTTCATGCTGTTTATTCGTTATTCGAGCCTACTTTTGCCATGACTCCTCATATACCTGTAGGTGTCACTGGTGACCAACCCCACCTCTAGGCTTATTTAGACCAGAATTTAGACCACAATCCCGTTGTGCATCCATTCAATTCCGAGCAATTTAACACGCTTTTTAGGTGTTTTTAGTTTTCTATTTCTTTATCTTTGTTTTTTGTTGGTATGCGATATGTTGTCTGACCTTGAGTCCGACATTTAATATCCAAATTAAACATAAACTTGATTTTCAAATATAGGTGCTTCAACTGAAGCAACACATAATGCAGACTTTCTGTTATTTGACTCCACACTGAAAAGAGCCATGTCTAGGACATTGGATCGTCTTTATTCTGACTTGCTTCTGACTTGCCTCTTCATAGTCTTCTTACCGAAGTTCCCCATAGAAAAGAGTTGGAAACTGGGCAAACAAAGCTCTTTTCTACAGTGTTAGGCAGCTGTCTAACAGTGTGTAAGGCCCCCTCCATATTTATCCTTGTGATATTATCAGTTTGGACCATGAATGGAGGAGGAATGAATGGCAAAAGAATTTTGTATTTTGGGGCGAAAGTGTGAGGCTTCTCGAGACAGTGACTTGCACATAACCACAATCCCTCAGTTCATTCACGCCGATTCCTATAGCACAGTTTGACACATCTGACATTTGGCTCTTGGGGGCCATACTCTGCCACACTGCAACTGTGAGCTGTGCACTGGGCCATCATTAAAAAGCCAGGCTTACTCATGCGAGCAGTGCTCAGCCAACAGATTACACAAATGAGCTGTTCTACTCTGCAGGAAGAACAAAGCTGTCAAATAACAGTGAGATAGCTGTACATTTCGAGTCACTGATGAGACAGATTCTTACACTCTCTGCTTCCTGGATTTGGATTGAAAGAAAGAAAATTGCTGTTTTTAGCTCAGTGAGAGCTCAGTGTTGTTTTCTGTTTGTTTGCCTTTGTGTCTGCCTATTTATTGTGTTCTCCTTGTGATATATGACACATCTGCAGACCTTACAACACTGAGACAATCAAAAATAACATCTAGTATACCGTTTCTTTTTAGATAAGACCTAATTAATAAGAAACCAGTGGCAGTTTATTAGAACCCCATTCTTTATGCCATGTTTATGCTGTGATTCACTGCATCCTGTTTTTATGAATTTTCAGATATCCTCAGAATAGGTAGGGTGTGATATATATATATAAATAGATCATGACATCCAACTATTTCTCTTGACGATGGCATGCTAGACAGTTAACTTAATACATTTCAATTTTCTCTTCTTTTTCCGACCCCCCCCCCCCTTCACCTGCCTAATCTCCCTTTTTTATGTTACAATTCATATATTGTTGTTACGTCAACTATCTTGTCCTCTTGCTTCCTTCACCCATCTTTTGTTTCTTTACCTCCTTTCCACTACCTTCCTCCTCTGTCGCTCTCTTCTCCTTTTACTTCACTGTACGTTCCTTCCCTTTTCCTGTTCACCTCTGTTCTCTCTATCACCACTCCTCTCTTTTTCTTCCATCTCCATCCTCCTTCTCTCGTTCCTGTTCCATCCCCTCCTTTATTCTTTGGTCATTCTGTCGCTTCTTTACTCTTTCTCTGTTCCATCTCTTCACCCGCTTCCTTCTTTCCCTCTCTCATCCTCTAACACATCTGTTCTATTGGCATCTCATCTCCACTCTCACTCCTCCTTGCTCCTCTCCTGTTCTGTATTCACTCCTCTCCTCTCCCTCCTCTCTTCTCCCTTCCTTCCCTCATCTTCCACCTCACCCCCTTTCCTGACCTCTCCTCCTCTGCTCTCCCTTCTCTCATCTTCCACCTCATCCCCTTTTTCCTCCCTCCTCTTCTGTCCTTTCCCTTCCTTCTCTCCCTCTCTCCTCTCTTGTCACCCCTACACTCCTCCCTCTCCCAGACAAAGTAGTGTTTTCCTCCGCCAGCTCCTCCTCGGGCCTTACGATGTCCGTCGTGCAGGGCCTCCCCGTGGATGCGGCCGTGGACTGCCTCAAGGCCAGTGACATGTGCAACACTGACCCCCAGTGCAGCTCCAGCTACCGCGTCATGCGCCAGTGCCTGGTCGGTCGTGACCGCAACACCATGCTGGCCAACAAGCAGGAGTGCCAGGCCGCCCTGGAGGTGCTCCACGAAAGCGCCCTGTTCAGCTGCCGCTGCAAGCGTGGCATGAAGAAGGAGCTGCAGTGTCTGCAGAGTTACTGGAGCATCCACATGGGCCACAGCGAAGGTGAGGTGATGGCGTGTTGATGGAAGAGAAAGGAAGTCTGTATATTCGAATAATTGTCTTCTGTGCTGTGGGGATGTGGTAGTGGTCAGCAGTGATGATGTGCAACCAATGGTGATTCTTCAAACCTACTGTCATGTCATTTGGCCATGGTGGAGTAGTGGTTATGTTTCTTGACTGACAATAAGGCAATCTGGGCTTGATCCTAAACCTCACGTTTCGAGTTTTGGATAAATGTGTCTGCTAATACAAGTCAACTTTACTTTAGGAGAAATGGCAAAATGGCTTTGGCAAAAAAAACAAAAACAAAGCTCTCTTAAACATTACTTAAACGTTACTATCTGTTCTCTTTGTCCATTTCTGGTCCCTAATCCTTCTTCTTATGCTGTGGTGGTGTTCTTCAGTGTCCCTGATGTGCCCTGATGTTGAATTGGTGGTCTGTTCCAAATTGGCTTTGTTTGACCTTTCCACGTCTCACCTTGAAGGAGCTGAAAGCTGCGCTTGGCCTTTATATGCTCTTGTCTGAAAGACCTAACGTTGTTGAGGTCCGCCCATCTCCCCTGTCTGAGTGCCACACACACAAACACACACACACACACACACACACACACATGCACACACAGGGTAATTGTTGGGCAGAGACCCTGTCTCTGTTGGCTCTCTCTTGTTTACTTAGGCAACATAGACAGACTATGTTCAAACCCCTCACATCAGGTAGACCTAAATATCACTTTCTCATGGTGGTGGGGAGGGAATGGCAAAACAACTAAGCAGCTTTGACAGAGGGGCAAAAACAGGCAGGCTGGTGTCGTTCAGCCCAGCACATATGTAGGGCAATAGATCGATTGGACGGCCTATTGATTTCCGAGTTGTTGTTCTCTTGGCCGCAGTTAGACCAAGCAGGCTATCATGGAGACTGCTGCAACAAGATGAGAGGAAAAAGATTCCTGGATACATAAAAGCTAGAGATGTGTGGTCATGAACTCATGCTAGAGAGAGGAATTGTTTCATAAGAGCTTTTCATACCTGGGAGATTAGTGCAGAAATCTGATTTGAGAGTGCCCTTTATTTGGGGCATAGAGAAATAGGGAGCGGATTTCCTACCCAAAGCCACAGAATGTTAATGGGTGGACTCTTTATTAATTTCTCTAACGAGTCCTCTTGTTATAAGGGAGACCTCTGATGTTTGAGTTCAGTGAAGTGGATGCTATCAGCAATGTAAGAAATATGAGGACTGGATAAGTGGCTCGTACAATTAAATGTGTTATGATCAAATGATGTTTCTAATGCACTAATCCACACAAGTGTTGGCTTAGGAGAACATTGCCTCTCCTGGCTTACAGGTGGTTAGTTTGACACATGTTTACAAAAATTGACCTTACATGTTTGTTTGATTCTGTATGTTGGTTCTATGTTAGTGTGATGTTGGGCATGACCAGAGGATGCAGTCTCATGTCCTAGTTTAATGTTGGTTGGAAGGACGGTGTTATTATCGCTCTCTTTCTTGCTGAGTTACTTGTTCTTCTGTGGCTTCAGGCTATTTTTAAAGCCCTCTGCACAGCCCAGTCAGAATTGTTTGTTCTAAAAAAGATTTAATGAGAGCATCAAAAAAAGCAGACATTTGCACCTCGTAAAGTCTTTTGAGGGGATGAGATTTGCTCAGTTTTTAGATGTATTATCTCACTGCTAATCCGCCCCTCTCGGGCATCCACTGATAGAAGTTGCTGTCCCTGGAGTCGAGACGGTTCAGATCAGGGCCACATCTGGGCCACACGTGAGCCAGATTCTATCAGTGGCATTGTCAAGAAAACACTGCTTAACCTAGATAAGGTGCTGGCCTTTTGGGTGTTGTGAAGGGAGAGGTGTCGAGCACATGCTGCAACTCGTCCCTCAAAGGTGACAGTGGCAGAAGCAGCAGTAGTAGTAGCAGCGGCGACAACAGCAGTACTAGTGTCTCCGCTCTCAGCCTCCATTTGCAGAATAGTGGTGGGTCAGAAACCTTGACACAAAGTAATTGCCTCTCTCGATGTTTGCTACAATGGAGCAACAAAACACAGCACCATGACCTGATTTAGGAACAATATTAGTTTTCAGTCAAACAGCCACAAAACACCTCCTCAAGGCTGCTGCTGCTGCCCTCAATGCAATGAAAACGCAGAGTACCAAAGAGTTTCGCTGTAAAAGGCCACCATTCTCATGCCAGTATTGACCAACCATCACCCCACTCACAAGAACTGAGTTAATACATAAACGGACATGAACTTGCACTCATTATAATGTCTTTGTTTTGGGGCTCTGGATGAGTTTTTGTAAAGGACAATTAAGGATATATATTATATGGGAACATGACAGTAAGAGTTGAATTGCCAACCAGCCAAATGGTCACACACGGTGGTTATGGTTTAAAGTTTTCTGAGACTGTGCCAGCCAGAATTTCAGTGTGGAACATTGCGGTTTAAGATTTGAAAGTGGATAATTGTATGTGAATGCTTTGAAAATTACTGATAATCCGAGGCACAGATTTTTTCCTGGCTTTAAAAGAGGGACTTGAAAAATGGTACAAACAAGCTTTTTTGAAAATAGATCTCACATGCCTTAATGCACAATGCTTGGTTACATATTGTAAGACTTTTTACATTGTTCAGAGTTTCATAGACCTATAGCCACCCATATATTTGTTGCACACTGATATTTTTACATATTTTTATATTGATATGATATTTTCTTTATTTTGATGTCAGAGCATTTCATTCATAGACTTTGATGGGGTGTGAAGTAATTTGGCAAAAATGGCTTCAGGTAAACATCTCATACACCTCCTTTAAACTCAGTAATCATGAAGCCTCAGTGCTTTGCTTCCTTATATTGCATGTGAGCAGACGTTCTGTAATAAATCACTTGGCTAATGACTGAAGGAGGACCCATAGGCCTAATGCTTTTCTAAGTTCCCAGGAACAGCATAACTCATTAACCACAATGTTTTTGTTATTTGGAACTTACTTTTTTATAGTGCTTTTCACCCCCCCACCCCCACCCGCCCGCCAAAAAAAAAAAAAAAAAGTCCAGTACTTGCCATCCCACTCAAAGACAAATGCTCTGTATCAGATCACAGGACCTTTACAGCTGCTTTGGCAAAACAACAGTAGGGATCCTTGGCCTCCCCAGCTAATATTCCCAACAGATGTGTGAGCATAGTCTGATGCACAATAAGTCTAACAGATTTATGAGATAATGTTTTGATTGGACCTCTGAAGTACAGTTCAAATGTCATGATGGAGAATGAAAGGTTTTTTTTTTTTGTTTAAAGAGTTTGGGATGCTTACAGATATCAGCTGAGCATTCTGTGTAAGTAATACAGTGAAAGGATAATACATGCAGAGAATCAAGAGCATTCAAACTAAAAGACATTTCAGATTGAAGGATAAATGCATCTTTTTGGAGAGGCATTGCTTAAGTATGGGGTCTTCACTTGTGACATTTATCTTTAATGTGTTTGTAAAGTACATATCCTTGAGATTGATACATATGGGAAAGTATTCATAATCATCCTTTAAATTGAATGGCACTGATTGTGGTTATTGTGGTGTTGATCTCCATGGCAACATCATCACTTCTACTAGTACCATCTGGAATGAAATGGCCTTTTGAAATGACTGGGTCATGATCATTTTTCCCTCAAACCCCATGCTCAATTTGTGACATCCTGAAATTAGCCCTCTACTACCCAGCACCCTCTTCCACCTTCTTAGCCCAACACACACACACACACACACACACACACACATGCACACACACACTCACACACACACTCACACATGCACACACACACACACACATGCCAGTTACCATCATACTTATTCATGTATTTTCCCCTGCATAGTCTGGAAGAGTAGATGAGAGCGGTAAGGGATAACAGCCGACAAGATGTGCTGTTATACGGAATTAATGGATGAGGTGGAGGCGAAGAACTTCACAACACAGCTAGGCAGAGTGAAATTTGCTCTGCTAAGTTCATTAATTCTGTATAACAGCACACCTTGAAGGCCGTTATCCTTCTTATCACCTGGTTGCAAAGCAAGAAATAGATGTTTGAAACATTTGAAAGCGTGCAGCTCAGTTATAAAGAAATCTGTTCGGTTGCTGTACTACTTTCTTTTCAATGGTGGTTATCGCTAGTAACAGCTAATTCAATTGTTGCTGACAAGTTCAACTGCCACTTACTATTTTTGCTATAGTTACCATTTAAAAGAGCATTGATATTGCACGGTGATTAGACTTTTTCACCAGATCTACTTCATAGGTGTGCATTACACAGAATTAACACACACCCTGAAGATACACCTTTGAAATGGTTGTATATCAAAGGATATACTCCAGATTCTCCCCTTCCACATTTTAAGTCAAACAACTGTCAACCACATTAGACCCCTAACCCTCTCAGATACTTTTTTTTAACTTCTTGAACTAGCAACATGTTTCAGTAGAAACAGCACGATCAAACAAAGACACTTTACACCGTAGCATATTGTAGCTGGTGTTTGTGGACTGCTGTAATTGATTAGAATTGATTCCGATTCATTAGAAGTGCTAGCATTTTCAAAAGAGTGCATTAAGTTGACTGTTCATCAATGGAGGGCAGACGGTCTCCGGAGTTCATCAGCTGGTGACCGTGAACATGTATCCTCTTGACTACGCTTGACTATGAGTCTGTACGCTTAGCGCAAGAGAGAAGAGAGGTGAATAAGAGGAAGTAGTCTGAGGAGTGCAGTAAATAGATTGTCAGTCTCAGCAATATTTTTTAAATCCTCGGGTGGAACAGAAAGATTTTTTGTAGAGAGTTAGAGATTTCAGGACAACTTGAGATAGTAAGAATTGCGCGAGAGAGAATGATGAATGACGGAAATGGCGGGAGTGAGAGATTGAAACAGACTTAGAGAAAAAAAAAGGAAGGTGGAAGAAAAAAACATTTCTGAAAAGACATTCTGCCCCATTCAGCACCTTCAGCAGTGGGCTTGTGACCCTGGTTAACAATATGCCAAGCCCTGATTGGATGGGGGGAAAACAAAAACAAAGAGGGCATTGAACTGCACTCTCAGGTTGTCACAGCAACACTTCCTTCTTACACCTGACAAGTTGAAAAGGCATTGAGGCTAGGAGTTGGTGCGGTTAGTCTGGGTTCATGCTTGTCAAGGCCTCCGGAACAATCTTTTTTGTTTGCACTGAAAGCATGAGGCAATGATTCATGAAACCCAGACTGAACCCCTGACCCCGGAGCAGTCCGGGTCCTCGAACTTGAGTGGAAATCAGAGTTGAAGCTGATTCAGTCAACCTTTATCTGAGGGCAATTTCAAGGAGGTTCAGTGGACAAAGTGAAAAAGACAGTTCATGGGAACTACTTAAATTTCAGTTAAATCTGTTAACTTAGTGTCCATAAAGGACATATATCATAATCATAGATGCTTATGAAGCATTTTTATATGACTGCTTGGTTGAATGTTCTGATATGATGCACTCTTTGAAACTTGTATTGTTTGCAAACACTCCAGTGTTAATACCAGTAATGAAAGTGAAAAGTTATCAATTGACTATTTTCAGCAGTGTCATTTAATGATTTATTGTCAGGTAATCCTAGATTTTATCATGTTCAAATGGTCTATTAAATGCATGGTATCTCACTACAATAGCAATTGTAGCTGTGTGTCTTGAAAATAATGTAGAAACCCCCCAAAAAACAAGATTCCAGCTGTGTGTTTTTATAAAACACAAAATCCCAGTGTTCAGTTCGATCTAGAGACGGTCAGTCAGTTTATTTGTCTCGGCAATAGCCAAATGTCAAAGCAAGGCAGTACCTGTCAGTAAGTGGTGTGTTATGTGGTGTGTGGTAATGTACCAGTAGTTTTCTGTAGAGGGAAACCTGTGCTAAATGAAATCCCTAAACTTACTCGTTCGATCATGTTGATTGCTACCTATTTTGTTGTATGTGTGTCATACTGTGTTAAAAAAAAAAAAAAAAAAAAAACATACTCACTTTACAGAGATCCTATATGGAGAAGCTACTGTAACATTGATTATTATTGGGTCTATAGATCAATTTTGAAGCAATGTTATGGTCACACCACATAGATTATACAACTGTTTGCTAGTTGCAGAAAATCACAGCTCGAACCCCATGCTCAATTCATGACGTCCTGAAGTTAGCAGTGACTGGATAGAATCTTGGGATATGCTGCTTGACAATCTGAGATTTTGAACTAATGACCGGTTAATGACAGTTTGTCCTGGTAAATTAATGTATTGATGTGTGGTAGAAAGAAGTAGCCTACTTCTACAAAGCAGTTTGAAAAATCTGAAGTTCTGAAGCACCAATGAGGTGTATTTGAGGTGTATTACCATATATTTTAGTTTTCAATCTAAAAGCACATCCAATGTGACTTGGAGAGCAGGCTTTAACTTTAACTAGGCTTTAACACTCAGCACACCATGCAAACATCTGTTAAAACAAATAAAAAAAAAAGTGATATAATTAATTAAAAAGCAAACCCGGCAGTATCTCTGAATTTGAGTCAAGTATCTACCAAAGAATCCAGAGAAACAACAATGGTTTTAGAAGCATTTGTTGGAGCTGTGGTCATCCTCACAACACCTCTGGACATCCTCCATGGTGTGCACTAATGGCTTGCATGCTGGGTCTGTGGCGCAGCCATTACTACTAGGAGCTTTAGCAGTTGTCTGAAGCTATTACCTCAGCAATTCAGCCCTCATGAGAGCACCTTTGCCATTGGGTGGGCATGTCAGGATTGGTCATCTCCTGTTTCTTTTGTTCACCTCTGTTCCCCTTCTGCCTGTCTGTCTCTATCTTTACTCTCTCTCTCTCTCTCTCTCTCTCTCTTTTCCTCCCATGTAGCTAGATTGACTTTATAGGGCTAGTGGGAATGGGTCAATATTTGCAGACTAGTTCTGAAGAGGTTTCAAAACCTTTCTCACATTTGTTCCCCCACCCACTCAAGTTAGCCTGTGTGCGCGTGCACACACACACACACACACACAGTCTCGGACCACACCATACTCAGACAACCCACCCACCCACCCACACACTTCCACTGGAGAAATATTCAGAGTGCGTACTGGAGAAGAAGAAATATGATGACAGAAGAGGTCCTCCCACCTTGTCGTGAATCCCTTTTTAATGATTTCCATTACTGTAAGCAGAGACCCTCAGAAGAGATAGCAAAGAGATGAATGGCCTCACTGTAATGTGAACACTGCCACCATGATGTAGCCTGGGTGGGGAAGCAGGGTGCGCTGCATGTCAGCTCTAGAAAATATGAATGGAGCAAGGTTGTCCCGCAGTGGGAAAGAAGTCATACGGTTACAATTCGGACTACCGTGTCTCTTCCATGTTTATAAAGGAGATCTGAAGCAGCAGGCTTTTAACACAAAACAGGGCTGGGTTTTGTCAAGTTGTGCGATTCTGATAGGGGCATAGCCTAGGGATGGGAACATATAGGTTGTTGAGGTAATTTGTCTTTGATCCACATCCTCCCTCCAAAGTTTGCATTGAAGGGGTGTGACTTTTTTGTTTGTAGCACACTACTGGAGTCTTCCAGAGTTTTCCAAGTGATGATGCAACCGATCTGAAAGAGTTCACGCTCAGCAGACGCTTCCAGAAACGAATATCCCTTCAAGCGTCAAGTTTGCTGTTCAAAAAAATTCACAAAATCACAAAATTCAACCTGCTCATTTTTTAAGAGAAATAACTTTTCCCCAGCGAAAGAAACAGGGCTTTGTGTTGTCCTCTCCTTGGAGACAACCCCCTCCCCACCTGCCATCATCACCACCATCACCCACATCAAGCTCTCCTTCTCTCTTGCTACAACCAGCTGGATGTGCGAGAGTGTTAGCAGTACATCCATAAAAGGCAAAGTGATGCCAACAACCTTGATGCAAATTTGTTTGTAATCGTGCACTAAATTAGGAAGGCTTCTATGTCTCAACCTCTGTATAGAATTCATCCATCTGTGTTTCGAAATGAGTTTACGTTGAAGTGAATACATTTATTTAACATGTTCTGCTGAAGGATTGTGGTGACATGCAGAGCCTGCACACTGAAGCTACCATACACAACGATTTACATAAGGTTTCACATGGGGATAAAACAATCACAAAATAATTGATATGTTGGGATGAATTTTTATTTTTTTTAAATATTATATATTTTTTAATATATTATATTTAATTTTAATTTAATTTTATTTAATATATATGTTTTAATTATTAATGTATCAGTTATATCCATTACACATTTTTTTTACCTGGAGAAAATAAATAATATCTGAAGTGTGCAAGGGCTCGATTGCACCTTTACTGAACCCTTTCCTGAAGTCGGCATTGTATGCTGACTTTACCGATTGGAATCGTCCACAGTTTGTGGGTGATGACGTGTCACACTGGAGAAGCATGGAAATGTCAGAAAAGCATCTGTGGACAACTGCCATAAACAGAAACAGAAATGTGTTTAAAAATGATTTGTCACAGTTGGTGTCCTAATCATGTAAACAGCAAGGTGTGCACTTACAGCCTTGCTCATTCACTTAACAGCGTGAGGGCTCAGGAAGGACATTGAAACTCAGCTATTGCATTACACTTTACTCCTTATTTCCTTTAGTGGGGGAAAAACATGCAAACAAAAAACAGTAGATTTAAACATACTCGCAGAGATAGAAACAATTATTTTACCTTATTACAAGGCTCTTTATAATGCTTTAGAATGCTCCATTCACTTCACTGGGGCTGAAATATAACAGTCAAGGAAAGTGAAACAGAACGTTTGCATACCCTATCAAGGACTACTTTTTTGTCTGGATGGCAACAATAAACAATGAAAGCAATCATAAACATTTTATTGATGTCTTCAATAGGTAGCCACGTAAAAAGCAAGATAACGTTCTGTGAGGTTATTATCGTGGAATAATTCCCTTCAGAGTGATTCAAGAGCGCGTCAGGCTCCCACGTCACTCTATCAGAAGTTATTCCACGATAATGACCGCCACCCAGAATGTTTTACCTTACATATACCACACCGCCACCCAGAATGTTATACCTTACATATACCACACCGACACCCAGAATGTTATACCTTACATATACCACACATTTGTGTGCCATTGTGCATATAGCGTACAGTGACAACAAGTAACAAGGAAAGACCTAACAAATAAGCATTAACAATGAATGAAAGCAAGAGAAATACCTGACCAATTCCTTGCACTGGCTAAGTTCTCAAACACCCCTCCTCTGTCCTGATCATCTGCTCTTCATTACAAACAGAATGACATGCCATCACATTTCATGTCATTTCATCACATTATTGTAGTTTGAAATCCGAAGGCATAATGTGATTAATCTAAAAGATTATTGCAATATTCCTCTAAGCAATGTTTTGTGATCCCTTCTTCTCTTCATTGTTGGCTTCACATGAAACCAGTATGCCCTCACAGATTGTATTAACTATTTTCACACAGAAATAATTTACAAAGGCATGTCTCAAAATTTCTGATATTACTTCAAAGCAGTCTGTGCCTTTAAGTATTTCCATATAGTTCACATAATCTTAATATCTGCACACATATCAAACCCATGCCTTGAGCGTACTTGAAAAAAAAAAGAGAGGAATCAATCAAGATCTATGCAGTTTGACTACAGCTCCTTAAAACAAATCAACTTAATGACAGCTATTAAAATTGACTTTGCCTCCAGCCATCAGTATTTCCATGAGATGGGGTGAAATCCATATGACGCTTTCATCATCTTGGAAAATATTGAGTGTGCACCTCTCATGAATGTGTGTGTGTGTGTGCGTGTGTGTGTACAAAATCTTATACATACAATGTGTAAGCCCTTTGTCCTGCTTTTATCACATGACTAATATCTGCCGCTTATTTGCCCCCTTTCTGAAAAAATATTTTAACCAGAAAATACCATGTGGGTGTTGGCAATGCAGTAAAGGCAGTCTCATTTTGCATTCTGAGGTAGTACATGCAGATCTGTTTGCTATCAGAATTTTCTGATCAATGTCCCACTGAAAAGGGAGCTGAAAAAGGACTGATTCTGCTGGAAAAGTTATCTGAATGAAAATCATAACCTAACAATCCTCAAAAAAGTCCTCTTTTTGAATGTTAGATAACAAAGGAAGCTGTCATATTGGGGAAGTTGACACAGAAAATGCAGGTGTGGGAGGCATGTTGAATTCTGGGAAAGGAACCCAAGGGTCCAGGGTCCACACTTGTGGGTGAAAGGTCATCTTATTAGAGGCTCAAAGAAGCAGAACAGAATGAGGAGAGACAGGAAGGCTGAGGAGACGTCTGTCCAGATTGATGAGCAGAACTTGAAATTTTTCAGGTGGGTTGGGTGTGAGAAGCTTTCACTGAAACAGGTGAGGAAGTTCAGGCTAGATCATCCTGACAAACTGCTCTGCTGGAGCTGTCTTCCAACAAAGGTTAGTCAATTAAAACTCTCACGCTCATACACACCGATGCTTGTGACATTGACCGATTCACAGGCACGCTGGAACTTGTTTGATGTAAGCAGGGCTGAAGGCTGAGTTGTTGCCTAATATGTGATGTCACAGCATTATGTTGTGGTTGATGTTTTTAGCACATTAGATTGTAGGTTAACTTCATACACCTGAACAAATCATGACATAATTCTAAACACTTGCTTTATGCGATAGCAAACAATGTTTATCAGTAGCACAGGCCTGTTCTGGCCCATTGAAAACAATGCGATTTCTGCACTCCCTGCTTCTGTACAGTCACACTGATTAGTTGTGGACATCACAGATGCATCATTTTTTAAAGCTTGGAGTCTGCTTTGTCTTCTTTGTAGGGGCGAATGCTGAAACATGAAAGGATAGAGCACATGCCATATTATCACAATTCTGTCAGGAATACTGGCATAAACAAAATTTTAAATTAGGCTACTAAACTAAACCAATGGTTGGCCTATTTTAAATTCAGGCAACACATGCAAATAGCCTCAACTTTTCATAGCAAAGTACACTGTAGTAGTTGTAGGCTAAACCATAATATCTACAAATAATCTCCAAAATAAGCTGGCTATTCATGCAAACTGCAAGTCTTTCCTCCAGAACTGCAATTTTGCACTTAAAAACACTGCAATTTTAACACCTTTTTTGTTATTTTTTGTAAGGGTTGTAGGGAGAAACACACCAAGATTAGGAGCGTCCTAACTTTTGACCCTAAATGTTTTTCAGATTTTTAGAGCCATTTTTAGAGGTTTTGTGGAAAACGTGTGATTTTACTTAAATATGGATTGTGCTCTGCTCATGAAAGCTTAAAATGATTTCTTCACCGCATTTTTACACCTGTGTGTAAATTGCCTGCGTGTTTTAAAGATATCATGCATTGCATAGGATAAATAAATCTTATTACCTTTATTTTGATTTAGTCTGCATGTAAAATGAAGCTTTTCATTTTAACCATTTGACCTACAAACAGGCCACAGGCCAGTGGTGCTGCCATAGGCTACCTTGACCAATCGTGATGACTCATCTCGCCTCTCCATTTTTGGACATTATGTTTTATGTCTGTAGCTTTGCATCTCTTTACAACAACAACAACAACAACAACAATAATAATAATAATAATAGTAACCAGTGAGTTACAGTGCAGTGCCAAGTTGTGAAATTATGGTAGGTCAAGACGGAGTGAATAGGGTGGGAAAGTAACCTCATCAACCCCTGCTGGAAACGTTCCAATCTCTATGGCAAAATGAATGGGAATTTCTTTTCAAAAAATTATATTTCGCTTCACACTCCAAAGTTAAGGCAGTGGCTTCCATATGATATGTGTGTCTGGCAACTCTACTGATCCTGGTTATAAGTAATTTTTCTCCCCTATTTCAATTGTTTTGAATTTAATCTAACGCAGTGTAGGGAACTACACTGAAAGCAGGTAATGCGGGTTAAGTTGCCTCCTCCATTTGTTAGTGAAAACATTGATTTGCCAGACTTACCGAATGTTTTTGTAAAGAAAGTTAATGATGTTTATCATGGGATTATAACCTTGGTGTTGAGGTACTACTCACAAAAAGAATTGTTAGTGTCTTCCTTTTATCCAAACAGGGAAGGGAACATGCTAATTGTGTAGTTCATATTTGACAGGACTGCACAATTTATATTTTTTAAAAGAAGGCAAATTTTCACTTGACACTTTCACAGGTAGTAGATCATCCCAATATATACAATGAGAAATATTTTTGTTGTACAACTTCGATGTCATGTCTTTGTGGGATTTTGTAAAAAAAATCGGGTTCATTGTATTTTCAATAGGAAGGCTCCCAGGTTAGAAACCCTACTGTTAGGATCACTGTGTTTCACTTTCCGTCTCTATAGATATGACACAGAGCTTTTTCTTTTTAGCCAGAAGTGAGAGACTCAGGAGTCTCAGTCCTCAGGCTATCCAAACTCTGAACACACACTCTACTGACTTTGCACACATGAACTCCTCAATACTCACAAACACTTCCTAACAACACACACACACACACACACACACACACACACACACACACACACGTACCTGACTTGCAGCACTAATACATCCCCTACTACTTCATGGACTTGTCTTACATCTCTTCACATTCCTCTGCATCACTCATCAACCTAAAAACCTTGTTTGCCCTTGTTGCCTTTTTGCCCTCCCACCTATACTTACATACAGCACAATTTGTGTGGTTGAGTGAGTGAGTGAGTGAGTGTGTGTGCAGTAGCGGTTTTAGGCACGGGCGGACAGGGCAGCCGCCGAGGGCGCCATTTCGTAGGGGGCGGCACAAGCGCTGAATATCTATCATATCACTGGGCAATTGGCGCACTGGCGCCCCCTAACTGCAGGCGTCCTTGCTTGCTGAGAAGGTGCCGTGCACAGAAGCTGTGTGTGTTAGTTATGCTTAAGTTATATTGTTTTGGGAATTGCCAATAATTTTTTGGTTTCTTTCGGGTGTGGGGGTGGGCGCTCGGAGGCGGTCTCACCCGGGGAGTAATTCAATGTAGAACCGCCACTGTGTGTGTGTGTGTTGTGTGTGTGTGTGTTGTGTGTGTGTGTGTGTGTGTTTGTCGGTTAGGGATGGGGAGATCTGCCTGAAGGAAAAGGTGGGTCATGACCCCTGTTTGATGGAAATCCTAATGCTTTATTGCCAATGTGTCCTTCAGTGCGGAAGCAAAAAGGCCAGTCTGCAGAGAGAGAGTCAAGTGATGTCAAATGGCATCTTAATTACAAGGATCAGCTTTTGTGAAGAATCTTTTTCTTATTGTTAGTATTTCATGAATACATAATTGCTGGATTGCTGTCAAATAGGCTGGTTTAGATGAGGTGAGAGAGAGAGAGAGAGTAAGAGAGAGAGAGAAGGACATGGAGGAAAATGGGAAGGGAAGTGCCTCTTAAAGAATGCACACCTCCGGCAGAATGAAGTCCTTTCTTGTACCATTTGATTTTGTATAAGATTCTGAATACTGAGGCGGCACCTATGTGTGTGTGTGTGTGTGTGTGTGTGTGTGTGTGTGTGTGTGTTTGTGTCATTGTTCAGGGAACAATTGTTCAATTGACTGTCAATGCCAAATCTGATGGCAGTTTAGTCAGTAGCCATGTGTTATTTGCTCTCTGAGTCAGCTGTTAAGAGCTTCTGTCAATGATAATGGCAACAATGTTATTAACATCTCCACATGCCTTTCAGAATGAGTAATGAGACTGTGTGGCCCATCTTCAGAAGGACATCTATAGCACGAGGTCCTGATATCAGGAAATGGATATCAGGAATGGAATATTGAACGTTATCCATGTCTTGAATGGAGCCAGCAAACAAAAGCAGACATTTTGTCAATGACCAGTTACTTACAAGATGGCTGCCTAGAGGATGGCCACCTTGTCATAGCACAGGATGGAGTGAAAGGTGTATTGTTAGACAAAGCTTGAATAGAATAATCTGAAACAAGGTTGTTGCTGATATGCCAGGAACTTACTGCTTAGCTACTGACAATTAGCATGTTCTAACACAGAACAATTAGCATGTTCTAACAGTGCCAACAACTCTCTGGGAAGTGGAAGGTCTTGAGCTCTGTAACGCTGTTTTAATTGCTATAGCAAGTATCAAGTTAAATTCCATTGCCTTAAATGATCTGTTAAATTAAATGAAATTAAATGTGAATGTCAGCCTCTATTGTGATGGTTATGCAAGCAATTTCACAACATGGCACATGATCTGTAAAAACTTGTCAGTCTTTGGCATCCACCTTGAGGCTCTGACATGTTCATCCTCAACCGTCAGTTCATAATCTTCAAGTGAAATAAACAAAACTAGACCAAAACAACCCTCATGTTCACATAGCACACGGACATGCTCATTGTTATCCAGGTTTGAGTGTCTGATGTGCAGGAGCTTTGACTAACCTTTAACGCTATAACCTGCAGCTTTGTACCAAGTATTTGTTTCCACTTCTTCCCTGTTTCCTGTGGTTGTGCCTCCTTTCTTCTTCTTGTTTCTCCTTTTTTAATTAGATCCATCGATAGTGATCATATCAATGGCCTTTTCAACAATTTGGTGGTGTTTGCTGGTGGTGACCAGCAGTGGTTTTGGATCGTTCAGGATCATGAAGCATCTCGCAAGCAACGCAGACTCTGCAACAACACCTTACTGTCAGCCTGCATTTATAATGCATTACGGCAGCATTCATAATGCATGGCTTTTCAGTTACAGCACTTACCAGCACTTTTGTGACTCATTATACTTACATATGCATAATAGCATATGATGCAGTGTAAATCTGTTGTATCGCTCCTGACAAATATTGCTACAAGCATGGCTTTGGTGATGCGTAATAGGCTACTTAATAATCACCCATTTTCTATTATGTATTTAAGTATTTATTGATAGAACTGGTTGGCCATGCGATTTATCGAGAGCACCATCCTTTTTAGTGATTTTTATACTCTCATGTTTTCTAATCATCTCTTTGTGTCACGTAATCCTATTGCCATGTAGTTCTGATCTCATGACTCAATGAATACATGGCCTATAATATACCCCAGTGATGGGTGCAAGCCACTAAATCTGAGGTTTTTTTTTCAGTCTTCAGAAGTTGCTTCTTATCCGCTCAGCTAGATCAGACAATCTGCTGAGTTCCATCACCTCAGATAATATGCAGAGCCCTTCCATGTCGCTATGCAAAAAATTCTTAGAGTCCAACTTTAACTCACATCTTATTTGAAAACAATTACAAAATATGCAATGCCACTTGCATTGTTTGACTTATACATAACTCTGCAGTACATGCAATGCTTCATTGTACAGTTGAAAGTCTAGGCTTTTGTGGCTGCATATTCCATTTTGGTGAATTACAGAGCTGTTTGAACTGGACTATAGGGAGAGCTACTGTTTTTGTGAAGGGTTTCAAAGTAGCAAGCTATTCAAGCTATTTCTGTTTAATGGACCAGACATTAATCTACCTTGACCTAAACATGAGTTGACTGATTTTTTAAGCCCTTTCATACTGTATTTTAGAACGCATCAGAGTCTAAGACCCAGACCCAGGCCTAATATTCGCTGCACTCACCTGTTATGACTTCTGTAATTCAGACAAGGTGTAGCTCTGGGGTGGCTTTGGCTAGATGTGATCAGAGCTGTGTCCATTGCAGATTTAGCCATTTCCTTTTGAATATATCATATAAAAATGATGTTAAACCAGTCTTGAGCTGTAGTTATTCTGACTGATATTCTGTGTAGGGATCTCCACAAATTCCCCCACATTGTCTTGATGGTGAATACAATCCTGCAGCTAGCTCTTGGCTAAACAGTTACTGGTGCTCTAGAACTGGTGCTGATGGCAACAGTCTTTGCCTAAAAGTGAGAAACTGGAGAGTTGTTGCTGGCCCTGAAAAGGGGTCCTAATTAACATTAGGGAAAAGAGGAATCAGAGATTAGATGTTGTGAATCTGGATTTGGACCACATCTGTTGCAGATTAGTGCCAGATTAACTAACAGTCAAATCTTAAATGGATAGTATAATCTAATCACGGCTGAAATCATCCAATGAGAATCAGTTTATATCACAAAATTGATCTGATTCAGAAGAACCAGGAGTTGGAATGCTTTTGGACCCTTTTCTAATAAAAGATTTTAGATCCCAAATGAGGCCCACTCTGGGTCTGGGCTGACTGGACCGGATCTAGACCCTTCAGGCTGTATTTTGTTTCCCACAAGGGAGGGGGAAAATACACTTAGACTGGAACTTAGACAGGTTACCACTGGCTGATTTAATTCATCAGCAGAAAGGATAACGAATGGGTGTTATTCCCATGGGGTGTGGATCGAGCAGGTCGGGCCAGTAAAATTAAATTAACTCAAATGTGTCGAGTAGGGGAAAGACTGATTGACGATATAGCTCACTCCTTTCACAAATCTTTCATTTGCTTCAATTAGCTGTGAATTGAAGAAAGAAACAATAAAGAGGATTTTTAATTAAATTAATATCACTTTCAGAGAAGGAGGCTGGTAGCGGGAAGATGGACTGCTGAATAGCTTGAGTCAGAATTAAAGTCTGTGTGTGTGTGTGTGTGTGTGTGTGAGAGAGAGAGAGAGAGAGAGACAGAGAAAGAGAGAGTGTGTTTCACTGTATTTTATTAAGTTTCCTAGGATATGAATGGTTGCAGTGATGTACATAACCCATGGGTCTTTATATTGTATGCAAAATACACATTATCATTAATAAATCCTCATTATAGCTATCAGATTTATTTCACCTGTGTTTCAGCAAATGCAGACATACCCAAAACTGTTTGATTGAACTGCCACATCCACACAGTATTCTTTACACACAAACATTCTCTTCATTTTTTAGCGGAATCATAATTTTGCTAAGCTGAAATGAAAAATAGCCCCTTTGTTGAGATCAAGGGTTAAACAGTTGTTGACATTTGCAAGATTATGCATAGTGGATTGGAATCACCTGAAATAGCACACACCCTTGTTTCTGATATTTTGTTCAAAGGAAAGTGACCTTTCCATAACAAGGCATATTGAATCAAATATCATGATAGGCATGAACTGGCATGGTCGTACAAATAACAGACATGCATTAAGAGCTCATATCAGTACCTCCTCCGTTAACAGCTAAGCTAAACTGGTTCAAAGATACTTGTGGTTTTCTCATGCCATGACTAAACCTATAAAGCAGGTAGCTAAAGGAGCAAGAACGTTTTTGGCCTAGCTGGGCTGAAACCCTCTTGTTGTTATTACTGTCGACAACATTACCCAATGCATGTGAAATGGTTACGTGAGGCCTCAACCTCCCATCACCACAGTTCAACCGTCACATTTTTGTTTCAGAAGTCTCACTCTTCTCAACTGCACCTCATGAGGCAAGACCTTGTAATCCGACAGCTACGAGCAGGAAAGGGAGTCTGAAAGCCTTTGTGTGTACTATGAACTCTCTGTCTCTCTCTCTCTCTCTCGTGCTCTTTCTCTGTCTGTCTATCTGTCTGTCTGTCTCTGTCTCTCTCTCTTGCACTCTCTCTCACGTTCTCTCTCTGTCTGACTGTCTCTGTCTCTCAATCTAATGTACTGCCAGGCCCAGCAAAGGGAGAATGTTTTCAGACTTCCACACACAAACAACATGTGGTGCACCTGTTGTGCATGACAAGATCAGGCAGTCGGAAGGGATTGATGGGGAAAGATTGTGGATGAAGTCAGGGGAAGACAAGTGAATGTGATGCTGGAATATGTAGAGGCGTGTTTGCCAACGCAGCGTCCATTACTGCATCTCAGCATTGCAGTCCTGCTGATTTTATTTAAATGTCATCAACAAGAGTCAAAATATCCATGAGGGAAAAAAAATATCATGAATTCAGCTTTCACACCCTCTGTCTCTCTTACCGCAGCAGTCTAACATGGTTCTGTCTTTTTGGGTTTGCAAGTATTTGTCTTCACCCGCCCATTGAACCAGTAAATTGATGTGACAGATGCGGATTCATTTCACTTTGTGCCTCAAAGCAAACTTTGGCAGACGACATTGCGTCAAGCCAGAGCACAGGCCGAAGACAGCAGCTCCTTTGCAGGATACAGAAATGATTATAAATATGATACAAAAAAGACAAGGAGAGAGAGAGAAAGAGAGAGAGAGAGTGCTGGGATTTGGGACCGCAGACAGAGAACAGGCAGAGTGAGAAATAATTAGAAAGAGAGAGAGAGAGAGAGCACTTAAGACCCAAAAGCTCAACGTTGCCAAGATGATTAGCATTTTTAGATCTAATAAATCAAGCGAAGGCCTCTCTAGCCGTGACAACCATGACTCCCAGTGAAACAATACATTGAGCAATCGCCTTTTGTGCAGTAATTATATTGATATAAACAAAACAGTGAGATAATTAAACGGATGTGTATTAGCTGCAGGTGAATGTCCAATAACACTCTGAGTCAAAATGATGTGTTTGTGTCAGGGGAAAGGAAAAAGAAAGCAATAGAAAAAAAACAAACAAGCAAGGAGAACAACAAACATGTAGCTGGAAAGGATAGAAGAGTTGGGTTAGTCCCCCCCGCAGGAGTCCCTTCTCTCCTTCTATCCCCAATAAGCATTCTGATTTGACTTGGAAAAAAAGCAGCCATAGGGACACTCTATGTTGTTCAGCAACACTTGAACACCATAAACTCTTACAGACTAGAAGAACAGTTTCACATACACTGTCATTGTTTTTCATAACTGCTTAGTGATACAAAAGTCACTTTATAGTTATGTGTACTGGCCATGTCAGCTATGTCTGCTATGAGCAGATTGTTGATCATTTTATCATGGTGTGAAAGTGCATAGCACTAAGCACGACTCTGTGAAGCTATAATAATCTGTATATTTATGTAATATATTGCTTGCGTAAATGTTGACCTACAGGTGCAAAACAGATGATCCATCTCTCATGGCATACTGTATCTAGGAGTATTATCGCTGTTATAGTCAGTCCCTCTTTGTGTTGAACTTCATCTACCATAGAGTTTTACAGCAAGGCCGGAATGTATTGCATCTGTTCCCCTGCCACACTGTTGCTTTTGTGTTAGATACAGTATACAGTATACTGGGTTTTGTGCACAGAACCACTGTGCTATCTTTGCCTTCACACAGAGTTGTTACACTATGCTTTGGAGACGTTTTTGTCAGAAGCATCGACTTCCTTTGTGCAACGGTAGAAAATCCTGAAGGTTTAAAACTTTAGCTCTCCTGAAACCACTATGGAGGCAGTGGGGGTCTAAACAGTACACATCCTTTAGCTGTCTCGCACACTTTTTTTCTTCCTCTCTCTTGCTCAATCTGTTTTTTTCCCTTCCTTTGGCCCAGGATCAGTCTGTGCTATTTGTGTTTTTCTTTTAAGTAGGTCTGTCAGCGCTTGTAGTGTTGTGCTTACTTAAGCTTTAATTTTTTAACACTGCTGCTGACCTGCACATTTTAATGGGGTGACCGAGGACCATAAGAGGCACCAATCTATTGTACAACAATGTCTGACAGAGTAGCGCAGTGAGAAAATGGGAAGTGATGCCGATTACTCTTTGACGTTTTGTATGTTTGTCAAGACCATGTAGTCAAGCAAAGCTTGGGTAACACATATCTATGTCTGTGTCTCAAAATATTTACAATACAGTTTTAATTTCACACCTAAACTTGTCCCAGAAGTCTCTGTCACAGACAGTTGTCACACACAGCCACCCACACACACTAACACACACACACACACACAGGGAAGACAGAGTATTATGTGATGACACAACACTGCAACTGCAGATCATTTGTAGTTGCACTTAAAACCAGGGGACAGTGATTGTCCTGTGCACACAGCCAAAGATACACACAGGTCTTTCTCTTCAGTATCTGCTCTGTAATGTTTTATTTCATTTCCCTTTCAGATTTTTTTTTCCTTAATTTGTATCGTTGTGAATCTAAGAGCATAACCTTCAGCTCAAATTAAGTAAGAGTAAGTGATTCTCTGTATAACACAGGTCTTTATTCAACTTTGCTTGATGATAGCTTCCCTTTCTGCCTCACTCTTTTTCTCTTTCTTTCCTTCTCACTCTTTTATTCCTTCTCTTTCTGTCCCTTTCATGTGAATAAGTGAATTCTTAAGCCCCCCCCAAACATTATGCCGTATTTATTGGTAACATGTTTATTCTGCAAGACGGCTGATGTGTAATATGGAGGAGCCCGTGAAGGGATCAGTTTTTATTGCCTCAGTATTATTCTAGACATCCATCAAAGTCAGATGCTATCCCTCTGAGTGTGCACGGTGGAGTTTTTTTTTTTTTTTGCTGTGGATTTCTTATTCCCACTAACCTCAAGACTCCTATTTCCTTTTCAATTTTCTGTGCCTTTGTTATGAGCTAGGCACAGAGCTCACTAAAAGAGAGAGAGGAAAATGGAAATGACGGAGGTGGTGTTGATGTTGGAGTTAGAAACTCAGTGGGTGCCTATATGCAGCTTCACTGCTTGGACTCCCAATTACAGAAGTGGCCTTGATGAGGAGTTTATTTGAGGGGAATGAATATGCATTCAGCATACGAGTATTCAAATCTCATGATAACCTCTAAGGGTGTTGATTAAGAGGTGGAGGTGGAGTTCTAACGTTGACCTTCTCAAATACTGCTATATGCACTAGGACATGAGTAGAATTCAAGAGGAAAGCAGTTGCATGTAAAGTCTGAGAGGGTTGTAGGAGATCAACCCTACCATTCCTGTATAACTTTGGGGAATACAAAAATCTGACTCCTGTGCACAGTAGCCTACTTCAACTCAATATTCAATTTTGAATTCAATATTCAATATTGAGTTCTTTTTTGTTTGTGTTAAAGCAGGCCTTTCACACCAAGAACAGTATCTATAACTGCAGCAGCGAATAATTATCATCCTAGCTGTTATGAATGATAATGTCCACATCGCAAGCTATAATGATGACGATGTGTGTATCAATATTGTTGGGATCACTTGCAGACCAATTTTGAGAATGATAGAAAAGCTTACAGCCAATCAGAAGCCACTACATTTTAGACATTAAATATGTGTGCGTGTGTGTGCATGTATGTATGTATGTATGTATGTATGTATGTATGTATGTATGTATGTGCCAGAGACTAATGACGCACATTGGCAAACATTTCCTTTACACTTTTTTTTTTTTCTGCATTAATCATAATTGCACTTGCCTCCGCTCAGCAGGATGTGAAGCTGCTCCTCACTGTAGCCGTACTACTACACAATTTCTCAGTAGAGCCTTAAAGCACAACTCTCCCCCTGACCGAGCTGTGGATTGTGTACAGCTAAGCTTGGAGGGAAGGTTTAGAAGATGCATGCCTTTGATGTCTCAGGTTTTAAATAACCAAATGAAACATTGGCGGAATGAATTCTTGAACGTGATTGAAAGTGGGGAGCGGCGTGTCAAAAGCATGGTGTGTATGTGGAATTGCCCTCTCTGCCCACTCTGAGAATGTGAATATTGTCAAATGTGGAGAGACTTTGTCTTTAGCATTTCCCCTTGTCTGTCGTAGTGAACAAACATGCACACACAGAGATGCACGTGCACACACACACACACACACACACACACACAAACACACACACACACACAAAGTGAGATCGAGGATGTGCTGAGAGAATGAGGACTTCAGTGGATGTGAATAATAGTACTTCATAGTTAATGACTAAGACCTCACTGCATGTTTTAGATGTCCACTGTTGCGGCAAATCGAAACCATAAAAAGGTATGTGTGTGTGTGTGTGTGTGTGTGTGTGTGTGTGTTGGGGGGGAGAGCACAAAATTACCAGTGCATCACATCACACTACATGCTCACTACAGAGGAGATTACCCATTATTATTACTGGCTTCCTGGAGTTTACATGTGAAAATCCAGCCAACAGGCTCACGGTGAGACCTGAACTGGCAGGAGAACAACAGTAATTAAAAGCTTCTCACTGCAAACTGTGTATGTGGCGACGCCGTTGTTCTCTGATTAAATGTCACTTTCCATCGCCATCTCTTTTGTCACTCCTGTGTCGCACATTACGCAGACTAACTCGAGAGACTGATTAATGAGAGGGTAGGCGAGAAAATTAAAGGACAAAATCGCACTTCTGGCAAAAGTGCAGTTTTGAGTGACACAGAGGTGGCAAATCCGCTCATAATCACCAGGCATTCAAAGGTGTCTTTGCATATCAAGTCTGAGTACTTCAATTCACTGGGTTTTGTGTCTGTGAAGTTTGCTTAACAATTGGAGGTTAAACTTTTGAGTCATGTAACGTCTCATGTTCTCCCTCTGAAAACCAAGGTTACATTAGTAACCAAAACATTATTGTTATGTTATTTATTGTTTATGTTATCGTTATTGTTATGTTTATGTTATTGTTATGTTATTACCCTTTCTGGCTCTGAAAAAGTGGTCCTTGACTGGCAGGTTGGTAATGGTAGCTGGGTCAGGCATTGCAAATCCGCAGGTTCTGCACTGTGGCCCTTCTAGTGCCCCGGTGGCAGATTAGGAATGGGGAAAGCAGGATTGGGTCTTAGCTTAACTGCCACCTGGATTGTCAGCTTGCCACAGGGGGTTTATTGCTGTTTTTCATTGGCCAGCCAGTAGGCCCTCTGATTAGACACAGATACACTGCCCCCTCTCCACCCCTCACCCCTCAGCCATGCAGACACAGACACACGGTCTCTCTCTCTCTCTCTCTCACACACACATACACACACACACACACACACACACACACACACACACACACACACACACACACACCTCTTCCTTTTTTACACGCATACACCTCCATTACCTCTCACATACACCTCCCTTACTTCTCACACACTCTTTTTATCTCTCTCTGACACACACATGTGTAAACACTGTTGTTGTCTAAATCCCCCTTCTCTCTCTCACACACACACATGTATACACACATTTTTGTCATGCCCCAGACAGACACACACTCACACACACACACACACACACACACACACACACACACACACACACACACACACACACACAGACAGTCCTGCAGTGGAAGAAAGGCCTTAACAGTCTCTGTGGGTGAGCTGGCCTCTAGTGCACAGCAGGTGAGCTGCTTGCGCTGTCACAAAGGTGGCTTTAGCAGCCTTCAGCTGCTGTCATTCAGTGTCCCTCCACAACAACATATTGGTCAAATTGGATAGGTTTATGGTATTTGGTGTGTGTGTGTGTGTGTGTGTACTGGAGTGACAGGAGTTGAGGATTGGTGTGGCCTTGTTTGTGGATGGGTCTGTGGATGTCAAGAGAACCTCCAAGGCAGATTAGAAGACAAACTTGTATGTTTCTTTTTAGTCTTGCTTAAACATGCAGTTTTTTTTTTTTTTTTTTTTTTTGACAAAATTACACTCATTAGGATGTAATTGTGTGTTAAATGTGTGTTTGCACCTTTAGGTCATTCAATGAAATGGATTCTAAGATTTGAAATGATTCTTGATATACTCGTACAGTGCATGCATGCTTGAGGTAAACTTTGTAATATATTGGTAACATTTTCTTTTGGGGCATGGCCGCTTAAACACAGAATGCAAACCAAACCAGCCTGGTGTGAGTTAGATAGAGCCTAGTCTTGCGTTGCAATCTGATGAAACACCAGTGAGATGAACCAATAGGTTAGCAGTCGACTCGTGGGGGTAGGTTGAACACAGAAGTCATGTTACATTCTTAGCTGTGCCATAGAATGAGTAAGGGATTTGGGGAGGCAGTGACATTCTGGTCACGACTGACAGAGGGCTGTCAGAGAGAGATGGACAGAGAGTGAGAAAGAGAGAGAACTTCATTACCATGACATGAACCTACTGTGAGTAGTAGTGTTGACAGGATGTTGAGAGAACTTGGTCAGAGAGTTCAACCCTACTATTAGAACTGTATTTGTGCTTTTGCATGTGTGTGTTAATTAATAAGTGGCTTTGTTTGGGACTATATTCAAAGCAGACTTACATATGTCAGTCAAAGTCAAATGTGTGTGTGCGTGTGTGTGTGTGTGATGTCCAGCTGTGTCATATACATAGGGTTGATTTAGCATCCGCTGATAGCCACAGATCTGAGCATGCAGGGCAGCAGCAGTGGACTTGGGCTGAGTCCAGCTGAGTCTAGTCATAATGGGAGTCAAGAATACAGAGTAGATTTGCAAGCCGGGTGCGGGTGTGAAGCGTCGCTCTCACTCACGACACCTCTCATCACATCACCACGGCAACGGCCGTCGTTGGCGCGCCTCTCATCGACCCATGATCTGTGCTGACAGGCGAGATAAAGGCAGAGACAGGCCAGAGTGGATCTGGCACGGCCTATAAGTGCAGACGTGCTGGGCCCATTTCCCCTCCACCAGTTCGCCTTGCACGTCATCAGCTACATTCCTCCTCTCTGTGACTTTTCTCTCTGATTTTATTTCTTCTTCTGTCATCTTCACATTCCTTAACAAGATAGCTCTCTTTTTAATTTCTCCGGGTTTTTTTTTTTTTTTTTGATGATCTGTGTGTATCAAAGCTCTTCTCATGCCGTTTATTCCCATCTTCTCTCACCAGGCTTTGATTGGAGAAGCCTTATGCTTCTGTATGAGGCAACCCAGTGTGTCCATGTTCTCCATGGATGTCAGATTAGGAGAAAGAGAGAGAGAGAGAGAGAGAGAGAGAGACCAAATCCTGAAATTCCCCTGGCATGCAAAATGGCTCTACAACAGCACAACTGTTGATGTGGTCTCCTCTCCAGATGGGTACTTTATCCGTGGCACGTGCAGGTTTTGCGTTGGCTGCCAAGCATGTTTTTGTTTTACTGCAGCCTGCCTTCACTCCATTACAATCACCCCAACCAGCACAGCACCACAACCATCCTTTTCTGTCTTTCGTTCGTTCTCTTTTTTTGTCCTCCTCTCTTTTTTTTGGGAAAGGATCAGAATGCAGAACCATCACACATGGGAGGGCTCGGCGGGAATCGACAGAATGGCTGTGAATTTTAAACGGTGGATTAGGGAGATCCTGTAAGAGGGTTGGTGTGTGTGTGTGGGGGGGGGGGGGGTGAGGGGGTGGGTGGGAGAGTAGCGGAGGATGTGAAAGGAGTGGGGTGGACTGAGAGTGTTTGAGCGTAGCTAATTTGTATTTTTTTTATGTCACGTCTCAGCAAAGTTGTAGTAGCAGAGACTGAGAGTCATGCTTCCTCTGTATTGTTTTTTATCCATGAACTCAGTAAGTAGTTATAATAGTAATAATGTGCTAATATTTGCAAGGGGCAGTGTCTCCGGATGTGATTTCTCCACGACGAATCAATACACAATGCAAATGGATAAAGTGCAGTTACAACTGTGTATACATTTTGTGATACGAGCATGTTGTCAACAGTGTTGGGGAGTAACGAGTTACATGTAATGCCATTGGGTAATTTAATTACAAAATAAAAGTAGCTCGTAACTAAAAAAAAATGTGTAATTAATTTACACTAAGTTTCTTTAGTTTCAGTTTAAATTCAGTTACATACATATCCTCCAGAAACATTCCCTATATTTTCAACAACATTTTTTTTTGGTGCTTTGCTGGTTTTGTCATGGTATTGACATTGTTCAATGTATGCAAAGTATGTTTAACTGCTTTATGAAGTAGAAAGGACACCATGCCACACCATACTGTATTGGATATGTGTTTTAGCTGCATAGATGCCTAATGTAAACCCAGCAGTTAGTAATGCCTAAAATAATTTTGACAGTAGTCAGTGCTGAGTAATGCTGTGAGATTAACACTGCTAGGTTTCAAAATTTTAAAATGGTTGACGGTTGAGAATATTTGTTCAGAATATCTGTTCATTTCTTTAGAAAAGTAACCCAAAAGTAATCAAATGTAATTAGTTACATTATTAAAGTCATTGAAATACTATTGGATTGCTTCTTTTAGATTTTAGATAGGTTAACTTGGAACTGTAACACACTACATTTTCAAAATAACTTCCCCAACTCTTTTCTTCACTATCCCCTTTGCTACATGTCACATGTTGGATAGATCAGCCTGAGACTGACTAATGAGGATGTGGGCAAGAATATTAAAGGACAAAATCACACCTCTGAGAAAGTGTAGATTTGCACTGAGTACAAGTTTTAAAGCTGCCATATGGCATTTATGAAAACATATTGTGGAACATATTGATGTACTGTCAAAATCACCTTTGCACACTGATGATCAGATCTCTGAAGTTAGCATGTGAACCAGCTAGCACCAGGGTGACTCTCTCAACCACTGTAAATATGTTTAAAATATGTTCAAGATGACTTGAAGCAGAAAGTCAGTTCAACAGCCATATAGGATAAAACTGCCATATGAATAGCATAGTCTTGTCATAAACTTGTAATGGGACATTTTATTTATGACAGCCTACAGGGACTTAAAAGAAAACAAATACAGGCCATTGATCTCAGATGGCAAAGAATGGTAAAAAAAATAAAGAGCTACGTCACTGAAAAGAGCACAGCAAATACCACTCGTAACCTCAGTAACACTGATTAAAACTTGCTGACGTCTTTGATGATAGTGCTGTTAATGACATCATTGTTGCTGTGAAGGCAAATCTTTAGCATAGATTCTTGGAGAATCTGACATGTGTCGATATAAGACAACTTATTTTCAACAAAATGAGAAAGAACAATCATTTTAGACTTGCAAATCAGCTGAATCTGTTACTCTCTAGCGCCCTAGAAGTCCAGTGCATTGCAATATGTGGGAAAATTGTGAACGACTTTTGGGAATACCAGATGTCTTTATCTCTCCTTTATATGAGCATATTTCAACAAACTGTGTCTTAAAAAGTGGGATATCACTGGATAATGTTCCTAAAACAGTCATAGTTTAGACAACAATAGTAGCAATAGGTTCGACAACAATAGCTACAATAGTCTTGACAGTTATCTGAGGCCATGACATCTATCACATTTGGTGTTAACACCAATAATGTCAGCATGGCACAGATATACCATTTTAAATCAACTGTCATGGTGACACATAGCACAAGACACACAATATCTGAAATGAAAGGGTCATGACAATCTTCAATTAAAGTGTAAAGTGAATTGAAGTGTATTTTTGTGTCCCTCTTCCTAGATTTGTTATCAAATTCATAAACCAATCATGGCAGCTGAGTTTGGGCCCTTTGCTGACACAGGCAGATGCTATCAATCATCCATGCTGTGCGCTCATAGTACAGGTCCTAGATGGTATTGACCTTTTAAGCAGCCAATACAACTCAATGTTGCTGTTTCAAGGCACAGGAGGGTCTTATAGGGCAATTGAAAGGAAACGTCAGGCTTGTCTTTTCTCTACACTTGCCTTTCACTTGAAATTTTGCTCAGCATCATGGCCAAAAAAAATAAATAAATGTGACGAGTGAATTTGTGTTGTCATTTTTGTCTTCACAGGTGAGGAGTTCTACGAGGCCTCACCCTATGAGCCTGTGGATTCATTCCGTCTTGCCTCCATCCTCTCAGGTAAGGGAGCCTGTCCATTGTCTCTCTGTCACCTTTGGTCATATCAAGTTTCTCATCTTCACTGAACAAAAGCCCATTTCCTGTGCCTGCCCTGCGCTATTTGCTATGGCCTATAGCAAAATCAGTATGACCTCTCTACAGCAAACAAAGTCTAGGAACCCCATCTTTGGCAACATCAGCATTGTCTCACTAAAGCAAACAAAGACGTGGTATCCAACCCTTGACTTGTTGCTCCATCAATACAACATTACCACTCTTAGGCTAAATTCCAATGTGTCCCCTATGCCCTGAGCTCTTAACTTCACTTAAGCGATAGTTTGAAGTAGTTCCAACCATAGCCCTGTTGAACAAGCCTGCTGAGTTTGAGAGGAGGAGGAGGAGAACGAGAGAATTTGGAACAACAGAGACCAAATAGCAAACTGGCAGCTAACACTAACTGAATGGTACCATAGTCAGTGTCAGAGAAAGTCAGTTTATGATGCCATTCAGTTAGCCTAAGCTGTGTGTTCGCCATTCGGTCTATGTTGTGCAAAATTCTCTCATTCTCCATCACACTGACAGCACTCAGAAAGCTGGTAAAGTAGGGCTATGATTGAAATGACTCTGAATTGTCACTTTAAAGAGACCCTATGCAGCATTTTCATAGTCATAAAAACATAAAATCTTATGGCTTCATCATTATACGTTGTCACCAACCACTCCCACATGTAGGATTCAAAACAAAAGGCGACTCGCAACAAGTTACTTGTTCTGTTTTACCATAAAGAGCCAAAACAGGTCAATCAACTAAAAGAATCATTTTCTAAACGGTTTTACGACTATGAAATTGCTGCGTAGGGTCTCTGTAACACTAAGACTTCCTTTCCTGAGAAGCTAACTAAAAGTTTAGGTATAAGTAGGGTTTTATTACGGGGAGCAGCATGTTAGATTCCCACTATCAGCTGCAGTCTAGACTGAGTATAACAGCGTCTCTCTCACATCTACACTGAACAAATGTCATATTTGGACAGTGGACTCAACATAGGCTGGTTATTAATGTACTTGAGCTTTTAAAGAGTGATTATAGGCTCATCCTCAGAAAATTACACAGTCAGTCAGATTATATATGTATGTTGACCTTTAAAGGCCTAGTCATTAATTCAAATATCACGTCTTCCATCACTAATTTATTCAGAAAATTGTGGAACAAATCATAAAATTAGACAGAAGGATTTGCCACATTTGTGGTATAGAGTACATGAATTGATCTTTACTTTTCCCTATAAACTATTCCCCCGCTGGTAGTTTGAAGAAGCACTGATGTGTTTAGAAGAGACAAATGTCTACGGCTACTGCTGGCCGCTGAAGTTAACAATGTGCTTTTTTTGATGAACCAATCAACAGGTAGCATATTCCTGTATTTAAATTTCAGAAAGACGATTGGCTCACCTATGGTGCACATTTTCATGGTAACCAATCAAATGCTAGCACACTTCCCACACTTTTTGCGAATAGATTTGCAACATAAGTATCAGAATAAAAAGAAAAGAAAAAAGTAAGCAAATAGCAAACGCTTAGCAACCTTTACAGTACTAATGAAAGATCTTCAGTGATAGCAAATCAATCAATTAAAAACAAATGAATAATGACTGAATAAGCAAAAGCCTGTGGTGGCAGTATGCAGCAAGTATCCTTATCCATAGGGCACATTTCAACCCATCATCATTTTGTTTGAGGTAAATGAATGCTGCCATGGGAAAAAGAATGAGAAAGTATAGCACAACAAAGACCGAATAGTGAACTGGCAGAGCTGACTAGAGCTAATCAATGGAGGAAATAACTCTGAAACTAAATGTCCTTGCCCCCATTGGTTAGCTTAGCTGTGATCTATGTTTTTTTATTTTCACATTCTTTTACCTATTGACAGCACTCAGTGACCTTGAACAACAGGACCACAGGGTGGAATGCACCAGAATTTTTCTTTAAGAAATTCTACCCATTTCACCTCTATTCCCAACCTCATTACCTGTCTAAATACATTTCTGGGAGACTCAGTGGGGTGGTCATGTTTTAATCACTAGCAGCCCGATCTGGTCATCAGCACCAAACGTACTGGCATGCTATGACAGTAAATCAGGGCATCTAAAAACATTCAGAGTTGTCCTGACTGAAATATGCTAATGTCCTAACACCTCTTCCCTTCATATTTTCTCATTTGCAGTGTAATCTGTCAGGCCTGAAAATCCTAATCATAATGACATGTCCCTTTGATAAACGGACTCTCCAGTGACCGATGTAGTACCGCACCCCTGCACATTTTTAAAGCACCTTGGTGTCAGATATGAACCAGCCTGAGAAACAGCCCTACTCATTCACTCACTCTCTACAGCAAGATTTGAAGAGATTTTAGTTCAAATGCTATCATACCACACAGCTCACTTGTCCATGACTGCCACACTATACTCTTCTAAAGCCCCATGAATAGAATCCATGACGCCAAGGAAACCGCCTTGAAGTGGAAGATTAGCAATTTTCAGGCAGCAAACTTACTGCTCACTCCAGGCAAGGTGTCTCTACAGCGCTTTGCTTGGCATCTGGTCAACAATAGATGCACATGTACGAACATGTGGACAGATAAATGCCTTTGTGTACTATGCACAGCCAATGGATTAGCATAGTGCTTGCCTGGCTAGTTATAGAGGCTGTGTTGCTGTGAATGCTGAAAGTATTTGCTGAAGCCCTGACAGGGAATCAGAGTAGAGTGAGGGAGAAAACTTGTACATTAATTTAGTAGCAAAATGACTACCAGAATTTGAACATTACTGGTCATCACATACTTTATGGAAAGGGGGAAGATAATTCATGTAATCCGCTGATAAATACTTACCTCCTTGTATATCTACATGTGAATGCTTTTGTTTGTATTGAAGAGCAATAGCTCAGACTAAAGTTTTTGTGTTATTTCAGATCCTTTAAGCTCACTTTCTTATTTTTGACACACAGTAAGTGGAATCCTTTTGTTTGATAATTCAGTAGCTTTTTCATCTTCATCCTTTGGAATTTGGATTTTTTTTATTTTTAAAACAGGGCTTCATCTTTTCAGGTTGGATGCACCAATCTACTTGTGTGTGGAGTCTGCTGGTTGTGACAGTTGCGATTGCAATGCAAATGATGTGTCAGAGCAACCAGTCTTTATTTCTAAAAGCAGTGAGTCTCAATTCAGGCACACACAATGTTGTAATCACAGTTCATGTCATGACAGTTATGAAGAGAGGGGAGAAAACATGACACTGATGCGGCAGTGTTTGGACTTTTCCATTCTCTTGCATGGTTTCAATAAAGTGAATTTCAAAATTCATGAAGAGATGTAGGTTGAAGAGGGATAATGTCAAGTTTGAGGAACTTATTTTCAGTCTACAAAAAAGCTCACATAGATTAATCTGTTTTAAACATCTAGAAATGTGAACTGTTGCTTATGAAGGGTTGCTTTGGGAGGATAAAAAAAGGATCTATTTAGGTTCCTCTAAAATATAAACATTTCAGATGAAGGTAATGCTTCAAGCTATTTTCACATCAGGCTGGAATAAATCCATAAATGGGCCAATTAATTGGGTTATGCTGCTGTAAGCTATGATGATCATGCATGGGTTTCTACTCACAATTCTCATTTGGCCTTATTTTTCCCCATTTCATTCACTAATTGCACATTAATAGCTTATGCGAGGGTCAGCGCACTCATCTGACATTTAATGTACAGGTTATTAGCGAAAAACAACATTAGTAACTGAAATTGTGTGTGAGGGTCCACATCGCAAAGCACACACACACACACACACACACACAGTGGGTGGATCACACCTCTCACAGATCTGGTCAGAAGGCTTGTGTGGTTCATTCTATAAGAGAGATGATGATAAAGCTAGCTGGTTTGAGCACTATTGACTCTGAGGCCATTACCGCCCCAGCCGAGGCACTTTAAATGGGAATAACTCATATTTTTATGTCTTTGCCCCAGCAATAAGGCAAAGCGGCAGGATGACAAAGCTTGTTGTTGCTTAGAGAGCCAGAATCTGATTACAGAAGAGTATTCCTGCCACAAACCCCTACCCCCACCCCACCCCCCCTGCAGTTGACTTGAACGAGTCCTTAGATGCACGCCTGCGGTGAGCTAGCATTGGCATTGTACATTTGCATAATCTCTTTCATGCCTTATCCAAATAAAACGTAATGTTTTGGGGGGAAATGTGGCCTTAAAAGAGGAAAAAAAGGGAGAAGGCTTCAACTCCAAGACCATCACTGGTTTCATTTTACTACCAATTTAAATGCATGCAGGTAAACCCCCCAGTTAGAAAAAATCAAATTGGATGAGGAGTTTGTAGAAGTGTCCCTTGAATTGCATATGAACACTCAGTTGGTTCCTTTTTTGGAGGATTTGTTTCAACATTATATTCTTGTGTGATCACCGCAGGATGTTCTGAATAAAATTTCATCACCAGGCATTCCAGTGTCCAATTCTGATGTTTTACCACTCCATGTTGGCAGTAGCTTGCATCGGGCTTGAGATAACACCCAGTTTGACTTTAAGTAAATCGGTAAAGCAAAAAATCAGTAAATTACAAGCAAGCCTGAAATTTTTTACCTCCAGAGCTCCACGTACAGGCACCGATTTGTTAGAAACATAGCAACAACATTGTACATTCTCACCAACAGATGTGGATTTGTTTGCAAACTAAAGCATCGGAAACCAGTGATGATCATTTTCATGGAAGGAAATGAACGAGATTTCAGTTTCATTCAGTTTCGGTTTCGTTTTGGCTCTGCGATGAGAAGCTGCAAGTGCCTATAACTGTGCTAGGGAATTGCTAGATGGCCCGAGAGAGCCTCCATTCACCCCTTAATGACCCATTTAACCATCAAAGTGGTTAGCTGGTAAATTAACCTAAAAAACCCTGTCAAATGTTGCCTGGTGCTGCTTTAGTAGCTCTCTGCTCGTGCCAGCACATGGCATCTTAAAGCTCCTGTATATTGTACATACTGGCCCCTCTCTTTGAGTATGTTTGTGTGGCATGTATGTCACCCCAGAGAGGGATGTTAAGAGATAAAATGGTTTCCTAGGATAACAGGGGGAGCCCACAGAGCTCTCGTCTGCCTAGTGTACATAGGGAGGGAAGTGGTGGCATATTGAGGCTAGTGCCCATGGCCTGGGTGGTACCAAATGACCACCCACACACACCCTTAGTAGAATAGCTCAGGCCGGTCTCTTGGTAAGTAGAGCAGCATTGTGTGCCAGTTCCAACATCTAGAGATATTAGTCACAGAGTGGCACTCACATTGCGCCTGTGGAAGTTTGTGTGTGTGTGTGTGTGTGTGTGTGTTTTGGGGGGGGGGTGCGGACGTACAGAATGTAGCATAATTGGATATCTTGTCCAAAAAAGGGAGGAATTAACACACACAAAGTACACAAGAGACTAGAAAATTGTTTGTTTGCCAGCTTTGTTTTTTTTTCTTTTTGTTTTCTTTTGTTTGGCCATCCTTACTGTTCTGTAAGAAATGATTTTCCTTCATGAAACGACAAAACACAACAATTGAAAACCAGTATAGAGGCACTAACACGATAAAGCCATGAAAAGTTACGTTGTGATGGTTTACTGATCTATGCATGTCAGTGTCTGAGCTGAGGTGCATGAAGGAGTGAGTGAGTCATCAGCCACAGTAGACGATGAATTATTAGGCTGTCCGTGAGATGAGAGGACTTTTTACGACATGACATAAGACTGCCGTCATGGGTCATTACGCCCACACATAAAGACACTATTAAAACTAAAACGCCATTTTCTCTCTCTCTCTCTCTCTGACTCTTGTTGTTGCTAATTGACTCAGAATTCATGCACATTGTGCTGACCAACAAAAGTAGGACAACTTTGGAAAGCAACTTGGAAACAAAATCAAAGTCACACATTATTAATACCTCACCTCTTTGGCAGGAGGTAGATTCATTTAAAATTCTCCCTGAAACAATAGCACTGCCCCCGACTCTACTTTACCGCAATAGCTAGGGAAATGGTTATTGAATACATTAATCTAAAGCTCTAACACCACAGCCAGATGGGACAGTGGGAACAGTGACGGTGTCTGACATGAGCAATATGATCAACTCCATGGGCAGCATGTGGGATACTTGTTAACTTTATTTGCAAGAATCTGTCTTCTGTTGGTCATTTGTACACCTTGTCAATTATGTTGGAGTTGCTGCCCCTCTCTGTAGAATAACTATACAACAGTTGTGGGTCTGAGTGAGTTTCCCAGGCTCATTATTATCCCCAGAGAGGGATTGAGTGGAGCAGAGTGGTGCACTGGACATTCCACAGGTAGAGGGAAGGATACAATACACACACACGCACAGTCACCTCAGCAGCAAATAGAAAGGCTACATTACATCTATTTAGGTATGCACAAGGAACTTGCTACATATGAGCTGTCTGGCATGTCTGGATAACAGCTCTTGACTCTAATAATCTGAGGCCTGGTGTTACTGACATATGCACCTCTCAAGAAACTGACAATTAGCGTTCCCTTTTGAAACACACTAGACTGTCCGTCGGTTCTTGCTTTTGACAACAGAAATCGGATGTTCCAGTAATTGGATATGTTCCAAATGCTCCAAATACACATGAAAGGGATTCTAACAGATATATTTCCCCAGTAGTTTATTTCATTCCTGTTATCTCAAATAATTCCTCAAGATTTTTTTTTCCTTTGTAACAAGACAAAGGGAGTTCATTTTTCTTTCTGAGAGATTTAAAGATTTAAAGTGCATTAATCTATTTAATTGGATTGTTCTAATCGTATGAATAATTGAAACCAGATTCGAATGGTAGAGTAGGGTCCTGAGCAGCCTTGCCTTCTTTTGTGCTTCATTATATATGATCATAGCCTGCAGCTCTGGCTCCCATTCAATATTTCAGAGTCCGCAGTAAGCAATGAGTTGCTCTTCACACGAGGGCTGCAGGGCCAAGCAGGTAAAAGAATTGCAGGCTTGTGTGAAATGCAATGAAGGACCTGCCTTTGATTCTTTCCATCAGGCAAACAGCAAAAACATGGAGTATGAAAATATAATTGGACATTTCATCAGCTTTACATAAGCGTAAAATCTGTCTTGTTTATTCAGTATATCAGCTGTGTGGACTGATATCTGTATGAAAGGAAATGAGTATATAAAAACATATCAAACCAGTCTTCCAGCATATAATACCTGCATACCCACGTTTAAATGCAATTTCAAATACACTCACAAAGGCATACTGGAACCAACACACACACACAAACACACACACACAATACCTTCTTTGAAGTTATTGAGGTATTGTGGTCACCAAACCCTGGATTTATTTGCAGATATGTGCTTCACCTTGCACAGTAAGAATAATGACGTGTCAAACAATACGCCGAGTTCTACTGGAGCCAGTCGTTATTAGAACAGGCTACCACAGGACAATAGAAAGGTGGTGAGGGGAGAAAATGCAAACAAATTGTGCCATAGACTGTCAGTGCAATTAAAATCTCTATCTGTACCATCTGTAAAAGTTACAAACATCAGTGCACAATCTAGAAACTTCAATTCCATTTACTGCTGGCATTGCATAACCCTCCGAGACTTTCCGTAATGAAGCTTTGTTTACAACGTACCCCTCCCTAATCACCAGAGAGTCAGCGTTATTCAAACACCGCCATGCTGTACATGGCATCTGTATGCACCGAGAGGCAGAATAATCCCGCAGCCGCCATCCCTCTAATAGCTTTTCCTTGGCTTGCATGAGCCTCTTTTTCGATACAAAGATGTGAGATTTGATTTGTACGCACAGTATCTCTGGTGGGATCCCAAGGTGTAGAATTAACCCAGCTACTGGCAAACCACAACATATTCTAACTGCTAAAATGAAATATTACGCTCTTACATAATGAAGTGCTGTAAGCAGATATTACACTTGTGGTGTAGGGGGCAGACGCATTAGAGAAAGCAGAGGAATTTCTTTTATGCATTTATATATTTTTCCTGCTTTGCTTGACTTTGCTGCGGCTAACGTCTCTGATGCTTCTGCCGTTATAATGCACCGCAAGATGCACTAGCACACTTGCAGACTTACTCAAGCATGTATGTGTATGTGTGTGTGTATGTATCCTAGTATTTGGGCTCTCCTCTAGCCTTCCCTGTCATATGTGTGATGTGAGAGAATGAGGGATGGGATGGGGATAGGGAGAGGACATGTGGCACAGTTCTAAAGAGGCTAAAGACTTTTGAACATATGTGCATGTATGCATGTAGGCACACACACACCACACACACATACACATACACATACACATACACATACACATACACATACACATACACATACACATACACATACACATACACATACACATACACACACACATTTTCACTCTCTCTTTCTCTCTCTCTCCCTCCCTCCCCTTCACACCACACACAAATGCATGCACACACACATTCACACACACATGCTCGCACATGTGCACACAGACACACACACACACACACACACACACACACATCCAGCACAATGCTGGATTCAATCAAAATGCTGGCACCCCTCCTAATGACTCTCTACATGGCCTGTGCCAAGCACTCTTCATAACCTGACACGAACCTGCTGTCCCCAGCAATACCACCGCACTTACAAAATGCATTATTCATAGTTGAGAAGGCAATTATTAAGATCAGATCCTTAGACTCAACCAGGAAGGTGTTAGGAGTCCACATCCCCAAGGTCCTGGAAGGAGCCCTCCGCAGTGAAATGAGTTCAGATGAATCACAGAGATAGGCTGAGTTGTTGTTGCATGTGTGTGAATCTATGTGTGTGGGGGGAAGAGAAAGTGTGCAAGAGTGTCGCTGTGTATTTCACTGTGTGTGTGTGTGAGCTAGAGAGATTGATAAATTGTGTATGTATGTGTGTGTATGTATGTACGTGTGTGTGTGTGTGTGTGTGTTTGTTTGTGCCACTCATTGTTGCCTTTTGTTTGTTTGTATGTGTGTGTCAGTATGTGTGTGTCAGAGAAATTGATAAATTGTGGGTGCGTGTATGTATGTGTTTGTGTTTGTTCCACTCACTGTTACCTTCTGTTTCTTTGAACTCTCATTCTCTTCAGAAGGCTCAAAGGCATCCTCTACACAGCATTTCACATTAAAAGTCAGCAAGAGCATCCATCTTAGCCTCTGAGAACTAGACAAATAAAACCTTTTACTATACTGCAGAGCCTTCAGTCACCTTCACATCTTCAAAGCAAACAACAACTTCATCTAGAACTACATTTCATAACATGACGTATGCCATCTATTTAGTTGTGCTGACTGGATGTTTCTAGATTGACATGCTTTAAATCATTTGTGGTGTACCCCAGGCACTGACAGAATCCAAACTGTAATGCAAACTGTAAGCTCTCTCTCTATCTCTCCCTCCCTCCCTCTCAGACTCACAGACAGACACACATGCACACACACACATACACTCCTGCACACACACACATACACACGCACATACACAGACACACATCGTTTATCATTTCATAGTCACCAGAATGGGCCATACAACATCTGCCCTGTGATCAAGTCACACCAGCACTCTTACAGTCCATCTGTGGCCATCATTGTGTGGGAATGGCCATCTAAATGTGCCCGAGCACACTGATGATGTCTGTGGTGCCTAGTGGCAGAGGACCCTGATGAAGTTTAGGGCTAAACAGGATGAGGATCGAGGGAAGTGTGTATGGGGTAGAGGTATATGTGTTTATGTGTGTGTGTGTGTATGTGTGTGTTGAGAGGGGAGGGGGGTCAAGGTTATATAGAGTGAAAATATAGGCCAGTAATGGACCCATTCCCCTGTGCTGGGTCCCTGGATGTTGACGGAGGCTGGTGACTTATGATCAGAAGGAGCAGAGAAGACATTCATTTGCACTCTCCACAGGCTGTCCCCACACCACTCACCCAGACACACAACTAGACATGTATACTATATATGTATTCAGAGGCAGTTACATGTGTAGAAAGTGTATTTCACCATATATGGCACTATATTTTAGCTTGGGTAAATCCAGATGGACCTGTTATCTGATCTGAATTTGCTGAGTTGAATCCATTGCAGATAATTTCTGAATCACTTAAAAATCCAAGAACCAATCACAACCACTTATCTGGAATGCTTCATTATAATTCACAACCAATGCCGTGCCTGGATTACTGCATTACTGCCTATGGCTAAATTATGGCTGTGCATTTTCCTTTGATTAAAAGCAACATCAAGGAACTTTTGTCATGAGATTTGCTCTTGAAATGAAAGCATAATTGTCCATTACCAATGTCATAAGTGCATAAGGCTACTAGTTGTTACAGACACATTCACATGGTTTTGATAGCCATCCTTTGCAAACACAGGTAGCTAAGTTTTAGCAGTTGAGAACGCTCCTATGGGCACTTGCATAAAGTGACTTATCTCGAAATACAGATTTCCTGCCCAAGCAAGCAGAGTTGCGTAGCACTGTTCTAGGCGCTAGAGGGCCGCAACACATTCGGCAGAAGTCCCTTTTGTCCTGTTCAGGATTGTGTCACAGTGGCTTTATTAGTTGAATTGAATTACATTTTTGTTTATATGCATTTTACATAATATGCAAAGATTGTTATTTTTCTTTTACTTTTTCTTTTTTTTATACTTCTTATTAATGTTTTACTTTCTCTATCTGTTACTATAATGTTCCTGTGTAAGTACACTGGACAAAGTATACTAAGATATACAAAGAGTTGGCTATGCTTATGTGATAAATATATACAGTATTATTAACTATCCACTGAAGTACATTGTCATAATAACACTTCCTAATATGGGACCAAATAGTATTACTCACTCCCTTGACCCTGACATCATTTTTACTCCATTTGCCCTTGCTGTGCCTCAAGGGCTGCACCCCATCATGCTTCTCTTTTTGAGAGGGCCGGCGAGGACAGAACCTCCACGCTCTGCCCCCTAACCTCAATCATCATCACCCACTCCAAGCCCTAAGGCCCAGTGATGGGAGAGAAAAGGAATGAAAGAAAGTGAGAAAGAAAGAAAAAAAAAATTCCCTGAGCCATTCCACATCTCTCTCTCTCTTTTCTCTCTCTCTACCTCTCACTCTATAAGATATTTCTCTCTTTTCTTGCCTCATCCCCTGGCCACTGAAATTAGTAGATCCAGATGGCCGGCTGAGATTAGGGATGTCATCTATCATGGCTAGTGTGCTGAGCTGTGAAACCTCAGGGCAGTGGGCACTGCCGCAGTGATGGAGGCGAAGGCAGTGGCACAGGCGCACACGACAGCACGCTGTGGCTTTTAGAGTCCTACTGGCTGGAGTTTGTTGTGGATAACACTGCTGCCACTGCTGTTGGAAACATGGGGCCTGAAATCCCTCTTTGGCAGAGGCCTAAGCACAGCAGTAGCACAGCAGACTGTGCATTCAGTATCACCACAGCAGGCTGTGGTTTTAGTGTTAGTACAGCAGACTGTGAATTCAGTATCAGCACAGCAGACTGTTTTCAGTGGCAGCACAGCAGACTGTGGTTTCAGTATTAGTGTAGCAGATTGTTGCTTTAGTATTAGTACAACAAACTGTGGTTTCAGTATCAGCACAGCAGACTGTAGTTTTAGTAGCGCAGCAGGTTGGTTTCAGTATTAGCACAGCAGACTGTTTTCAGTGGCAGCACAGCAGACTGTGGTTTTAGTATTAGCACAGCAGACTGTGGTTTCAGTATCAGCACAGCAGACTGTAGTTTTAGTAGCACAGCAGACTGTAGTTTACCTTTCTTTGTATGTGGGCTCAGATCTGCTATCTCTGTGGGGCTGTGAGTGGAGTGGGAGTGGTGGACACAGAGGCATCGTAACCGCATGTTCATAACCGCAGCACCAGGAGCAGGTGAGGGAGTTCAAACTCCAACCAGCAGGGGACTTGGGAAAAAAAAAAAAAAAAACACTGCCTTCTCTTTCCCCAGTGCTGCTGCCACAGCCGGCAGTGTGCTCAGTCCTGCTGGCTGGGTTTTGTGTCTCTGCTGCTGCTGCTGCTGTTGGTCCTGGTTGTATAGATGTGGAGGCGGAGGTGGAGGTGGAGGTGGAGGTGGAGGCGGAGGTGGATGCTGATTTGGCTGCCTGTGTTGCTGCTGGAGACCCAGTAGTGGGATCGGCTGCTCAGGTCAGCACTCCTGCTAATCCCAGTGCCACAGTCCAACTCTCCCATTGGCCCCCTGTCTGCTCTCTCTCTCTCTCTCTCTCTCGACCTGAGGCCCAGGGTTTCGCTGCCAGGACAAACACACACACACACACACACACACACACACACACACCCTCTCTCTCTCTCTCTCTCACACACACAGACACTCACTCTCTCTATCTTTCACAACACACAAACACACTCTCACCCTTTCTCTGGCATACACAAACAAACTGGTGTGAGTGCAACCAGACATGCCTTCAAGCACAACAATAACAGGTACACCTGGGTATTCTCTGCCCCGCCCGTCCCTCTCTCTCTCTCTCACACACACACACTCCTTCCCACGTTCTGTCTCTTCATTTCTTGCCCCCACCCCTTTTGTTTTACAAAAGCACACACACTTATTGAGTTGTATGTGTAGAAATGAACATAGCTATGTGCAGCTCCTACAGCGCTAACACACATAAATTAGTTATGATGACACTGAGCTGCTGCCAGTACGGTATTAAGCAGCAAATTGCATTTCTCTGCCTGGATCACGTCATGAGTCTACAGAAGTATGTCTCAGGCTCTGCCTCTGCATAAGAAAAAGCATTATCTAATCGAATGTCCTCTCTCGATATGCACCATGCCGAGGCCATCGAACCGGCAGCCGAAGCACCTCACTGCGGCACTTGTAATCTGTATGGCAACAGCTTGAGACAACGAGGCCTCAGCAATCATTTGGAAATGGATGTCTTTCTCTCTTTCTTTTCCTCCCTCTTTCTTTGTGTCTCCATGAACATTTTATTCTCCCTCTTGTTCTTCTATCCTTCTTTCTTTCTCTCTTTTGCTCCTTCTATTTTATATCACCCTTGTTTTATCTGTTTTTTTTCTCTTGCTCCCTCCTTCCACCTCTCCCCTCATTCTATCTCTCTTTATCCTTCTCTCTCTCTTTCTCGTTCTCTGCCTCACTCTGTCTCTATGGCCAGGACATGGCTAAAGATCGATCCACTCTGGTTGGAGATGGATGCTTGTGCCTGTCACCGCTCCTGTGCCTCGTATGAAACGTCATTATCTGTAGATGGAGCAAGAGCGTGATTTTCGCCGCTTCCTGATGGATGTAATGGGGGATGAGGGGGATTGAACGAGCTAGTTTCCAAGCGTTGCACTTTACACATCCACTTATAGGAGCACTTGGTCCCCTCATTTAATACAGGGTTGGGGGGATGGAGAGTATCTGGGTTGCTATGTAGTTTATAGCCTCGTAGTATGCTTTTAATGTTTGTGGTGAGATGCGTTTGGCTGTTTCTCTTGTAAATGGAAAAGTTTCTTTTTTTTCCTCACTGAAAATAATAATAATAAAAAAATGCTTAACCTCGCACCATAAGAAACTGATTGTGATTTTTTAAGTGGAAATATTGCTTATATTATAGAGGTTTACATATTCATTAACTATTAGACATTTTATGGCTTCTCAAGCCTTATTTTTGAGTGCTTTCCTGTATAGATTCGCCTTTGCCTCAATCAATATATTTCACTGAAGCAGTATTTCTTAGAAATAACTGTCAATGGTCATGACTTCTCTGTGCTGTTATGTTTTTTTTTTTTTTTTTTTCATTGTTTCTTTTTAATTGACTCAATCCAGGCAGCCTCTTGCAAAAAAAGAGCCTCGCTCGATACTTTAGAGAGTTTCCTTTCCATCTCTCTAGGCTTTCCAACTTAACTTACTGATGCAACCCGCATCGCTGCTGTTGCACGTTCCCCTGACCTCCAGACAGTGGGTGGTGTTTTATGTACATACTTAACAACCAATTTCATACCTCATTTACGACCTCTCACCTGCTTGTGCTGGGGGAAAAACGGTCGGGAGAATGAGCCCTCCAACACAAATCTGCTCCCAGTTCAGATTGGCCAGTCATCTCAGCACGCCTCTTTAGTTGGTGAGCAAAGACGCACTTGGGGAAGAACAGAGGATGGGAGATAGCATGGCCTTTCTCTGCTTATAGAGAACATGACCCCTTATTGTAGAGGCAGTGGCAAGAGAACCAGGGTTGTCTTAACCATGTTTGGACTGCAGTCAGCTACTGACATTTTCGCTCTGCTGCCCTTCACTGCTGAAAGTCTAATCGAAAAGTAAATAAATAAAATCATAAAATCTTTTAGGTCTCTCCCAAGTTGAATGTTAAGGTGAAAAGGTTGACATGATTCATGATAGGTTGAAAGCCATGGATGAGAGTTCCCACAAAAAACATTAGATTGGCTAAATATGAAGGCTTCCACTGAAGTGTTTCTGAATTTCACTTTTAGTGAAGTCCATCATGTCATTTATTTTTATACCTCTCCCAAGATCTGTTTTCTTTGACCTTTTTCATTCCCTCATATTTCCCAAACATATTTGATTAAGCATGGCGTTGCATTTCAGTAATTCAGCATTCTCATATTTACCAAAAGCATTGACAAATGTCATTACATTGCTATATTTGTCTCATATGGATCATAATAGCTATATTTTCAGCAGAAATGTTACTGGGGTTTTGGAAGAAGCTTTTTAGAGTGCCATATGTGTGTCATATCTTGAAAGCTTGCATAGCATTAGCATTGAACAGCGTTAGTGTTATGGACGTCCCTGGTGGCCCTAACCTGGTCAGCTGTGCCATTAGTCGTCCTATTACAGGCCAAAGAGGCTCTCCGTGTTTGTAGTGATTATATTTTGAAAATTGATGTGGGCTAATCAATTGGGTTCTCGGGTCTCGGAGCGTGGGTCCTCGGGGACCGGCGAGGGGCTAATTAAAACTTCAGGCCCGGCGAGCACGGGGGAGAGAGGAGAGCGAGGAAATCAATCCAGGGCAGGCTCAGAGGTGACATTTTTACAGAGAGGTGGCCAACGCTTTTCTGATGCTCCACTGCAAAGGTCAGGGGACCAGAGTGATGAATTGAGAAAAAGAGAAATATAGAGCCAGAGAGAGAGAGAGAACACTTTGCTTAATTCAAAATATGAATCTTCCTCTATGTTTTTCCCCAGAGTGGGTTGAAAACAAGAACAGGTCATGCAGAACAATGTTCAGTAATTCACAGACACCAAAGGCTGACATTTTACAATCAATTTATACAGTTGAATACTGTTCACTGTAACCTGCCAGAGGAATATACATTTAATGGTAATTCTGTTTAGAAACACCACTAATTTGCCATGTGTATCACTGGAACTGATCTGTAAGTTTAGAATATCTTGTTACCTCTATGTTGTTCTTATCAGTTCCATTTTTATCAGCTAGGATCAGCTTCATATCAATATGCTTTATTCCATTCCTGTCAAATACTTGTCATAAGTGATGAAATTAGTAGATTCCTTACATGAACTCCAATAACACAGCTGTTGCCCTCATCCTCAAGTGTAGAAGTAAGCTGCCTTGTCCACGATGGAAGGGTAGACGTTGACGACCTATTTGCTATGGTTTCCTTCCACCTTGCCTCTATACTCTCTAAGACCTTTGCATGCCAAACACATTTTTATCATGGCTGTTGGTCACAGTGCAGTGTGTGTACATGAGTATGTGTTATTTGACTGAAGTTTGACAGGATGTGTATACACAGAGGCACTCACAGGCACTGAAATTACACTTGAACTGCAAACCAGCTGTCACTGTAGCTTAGATATCACATTGAGTGCCTTCCTCTGGTGTTACTTACTCTTACTCATGTACAAGTGCAGAAAGACTGTCTACATGTTGGGTTTCAGTTAGCAAGGTCATGCTAGACTTGAAAAGTAGCGTTGGAAGAGTTGACTTGAATAGTGTGTTAAATGATTGCTATTATGTGCTCGTGGCAAACAGGACATTTTGTCGGCCTAATAACACCTGGTACATCTGCAGTCTCGCCAGAAGGTTACAGTCTGCAGTCTGAGGTGAAGGTTACACTCACTGAGGTTTTGAGACTTGCATTATTAGAATTTGCAAAGTAGTTTAATGAAATGTTAGGATCATTATTCTTTATTATGCCTATTTGCTTTTGTTGAAGTGGCCTTAGGGCCTCGGCACACCAACTCTGACAAAGTGCGGAGCACTTTTCTTCTGACGTTCCATTTCATTATCAATACAATGTGGATTCCGATAGAGGTCTGTTTTCATCTGAGCCATTCAATATTATATATCCTTATATTGTGGTGAAATTAACATATTTAAAAAATAAATCTCTTTTCATGTTGAGGCTAACACTAGGCTATCATGTGAGAATGTTTTGATTGTATTCTTTTAGTCACGACTACCCTATTTTTGTGTGTGATTTAGTGTTTAAAAAAAAAACTGGGCATTGGTCCAATATCAGTTAAGAAAATAGTGACGTCAAATAAGATTTTACAGCCAGGTTGACAAGTGATGAGACCTACACAGTACCCACAGTGGAAGTGTGGATTCCATGATATCAATTCTCTACAACAAAATCAGGGTTGCTTTTATTCAATGGGCACTGAGGAATTGAACCAACATCTTTCTGGCCATTGTTGGCATGCTCACCTAGTTTGTTAACCATTATACAACCAGCATCCATTTGGAAGTATTAAAGCTGCTTTGTGTGGGTCTCAAGCTGCATTCAAGACCACATGAAACCTATATATATATGTAATAACACTTTAAATTAGGATATGCATATTCGTTGTTAACTAGCAGCTTGTTAACATGCAAATTAGTAACATACTAGCCATTTGTTAGCCTTTATGTTAGTCATTTGTTATTCTGCATGACCTTATTCTACCCATAATAGACCATGAACTAAGAATCTATCCAATATAAAGTCCTAATAACTGTTTATTCATAGTTAGTAAATTAGTTTGCATGAAGTATGATCGTAATATTCTTTGGTTAGTATGGGGCTTATAAGGCAGTAGTACAGCAGGAACAGTTATTCTCCTTCAATAATGTTTAGTAAAGATGGTCTATTCATAGGAACAAACCCCCAAACTTTAAGTGCCTAATAGTGTCTAAATAAGTCCTAGTCACGTCTTTTTGAATCAAACTGAATCACTGCTCCTGTTGTACTACCTTATACGTCCCTTATTGAGCAAAGCATATTGTGATCATAATTCATATATAACTAGCTTACATGGGTATAATAAGCTTATGTAGAATAAGGTATTAATAAGTGATCTGTAATGACTAACAAATGGCTTGTATGATATTAATTTGTATGTTTATAAGCTGCTAGTTAATGGTGAATATATGTACCCTAACTAAAATGTTACCAGATATATATAGTCTTAGTAACATCTTTATGGCAGCAACTGATCCTCATTTGAAAATATGGAGATCAGTTGCTGCAATATAAACCCTGTCTAGACAATTTTATTATAGAGCCTGTGTGTGTGTGTGTGTGTGTGTGTGTGTGTGTGTGTGTGTGTGTGTGTGTGTGTGTGTGTGTGTGTAAAAGCAAATCTCTCTCTATTTGCTCTTAGGAACAAACACACATAACCCCTCATCTCACACACACACACACACACACACACACACACACACAAACACACACACTACCCACCCCAATTGTCATTAACAGGGTTTTGGGGATATTGATGTTGGTTTGCACTACACGCCCTCACCACAGGGGGCTCTGTCAGCACATCACCATCAGCTGTCCAAATTAAAACTTTGACAGCCAACAGGGGTTTATTCATCTATAAAAGTGTGAAAGCATGGTCAACTTTTAAGACCCGCTGTGCCTGCTGCCTTTCAGATAGAAGCCTGTCATCATGGAAATTTTCATTTGTCATTTCACACAGGGAAAACAACATATCATCCATTCAGTCTCTGGGCAATTTAAATGTGTTATATCATAGCCATTGAAGTCCATTTTTATCCACTGTATTGTTGAATGTCTTAATGTGCTGTGGAAAATTAAGTATCTCTAAGGATACAGCATATTGTGTGAAATGCTGTAATGCACTTTGAATGCACCACTTTCAGGGGCATTGATTTAGTACTCCATGGCAGTCTGAAGCTTTTAAGATTGGATACTTTATACAGTCAAACCTCCTTTTCAGAAATCATTTAGTCATCATAATAATATGGAGAGTCTCATGTGAAATCAAACTATCCATCATGACTGAACATGATAGGCTACCTTGAAAATACTCCTCTATTTTTAGATGTCTTAGGAAATGTATCTGTTTATATTGAATGACTGCACAAAGAAAATGTAGACTTTGTGTGCCACAATCTGCACAATTAGTAGAAATGAACGACACGGTTAATACAAATTAAGTGGTATGTATTTTGTTGACAATCGCCATAAAAACAATCAATTGCAGCAAAGAACAACTGTTTTTGGTACAATACGTCTGATTTTGTCTGCTTGCTGTTGCTCAAGCTTGAAGGTCATTGTCAGTATACAATGAATCAGAGTCTCTTGTTGGTATTAAGTTGGATTGAAGAACAAGTTAACTTTAAAATCTCATTACCTTTCAGACAGTCTGTAGAGAGACAATGACTGACACTTTTCATATCTTTTTTGAAAGCCAGACATGGCTATATTACTTTATTTAGTTTGTTCAACTCTTGTTTTAGTATTAGAGGAATCCTGACTTTGTTTCAAATATGGTGTGTCTAAGGTTAGTTACAATAGGTTTGGGTAAATTCTGTTTATATCTCAGTATGTCTCTGCCTATTAACTTTAAACCCACTGTTCAGATGTAGTTGTTAGAAGATAGTAGAGTAGAGTAGAGTTACTTTGTTGATCCAGAAGGAAATTAAGGTGTCCAGCAGCATACACATAATACACATAATACACAATGCAAAAACAGGTCAAACATATTGCACACATCTACATTCAGACAACATTCACTGAACAGGAAGGAAAAAAAAAAGCATCTGTGCTGTTTTGACTTTTTTGATGTATGCAACAAGCTCAGCACCCCCCACAGCAGACAGAAATCTCTATTGTGTGACATTTTCTTGAGCGACACTTGTCACCTAAACTATAAAATGGCCCTTAGTTGTAAGATGAAGAGTAAATGTCTCCTCCCTTCCACAGGCATGCACTCCTCCACCATGCGGGCCAGTACTCACTGTCTGGACTCTACCCGCACTTGCAACCCCTGCCTGGACGCCACCAAGGCTTGCAACCTGAACGACACGTGCAAGCGGCAGCGCTCAGCCTACATCGCCACATGCAACAAGGCCCCTGCACCTGCACCCCCCGACTCCTGCAATCGCAAGCGCTGCCACAAGGCGCTGAGGCAGTTCTTTGACCGTGTGCAGACCGAGCACAGCTACGGCCTGCTCTTTTGCTCATGCCGTGACAGCGCCTGTGCCGAACGCCGCCGCCAGACCATCGTGCCGTCGTGCTCTTTCGAGGAGCGGGCCAAGCCGAACTGTCTGGAATTGAGGAGGAACTGTCGACTTGACCCGCTGTGCAGGTCTGTACTCCTTTCTTTGCTTCCTGGGAGAGGTGTGCAAGTGTGTCTGTGTCTCTGTGTGTGTGTGTGTGTGTGGGTGTGTGTGTGGGACGCTATTTGAGTGTATGAGTCCTCGGGATACAGGTGTGTACTGGAACACTTGTATGTGTGGTTGGCTAAGTTTACTGTGCGTGTTGCTCTATGTGTGTCTTTTTTGCCTGAGCAAAGGTGTTTTGTGTGTGTGTGTGAGCACTGCAGAAAGGAGAAGCCTTTCTGGGAGCTGTTCCAAGCCATTTCTCTCTCCGAAAAAACTGTATGGTTTCTCCATTCAAAATAAAGTATATGGTGCCCCAGGCACCTAAGTTCAAATTCCCTGCTCCTGCACAGGAGCTCTCTTATTTGGGTGCCCAGTGAAGCGACTCTGGACCATGTGGAGTTTCTGTAGGATTTTCAATGCATACTGAGCCTTTGAGAAAAGATCACGGAAACAGAAAAAACATAGCACACAAAGCTTTTTCATGGAAGTGAATAAGTTTATGGCAAAGACAGATTAGAGGCAGGGTGCATAGAGGCAGTGGATTTGTGTAGGTGTGCTCAATTGAATGAGCGAAGTGTGGGTGGCTGCTTCGTTTCCTCTCTGAGCTGATCAATTCATACAGGACTGAATGTGTAGCATACTTTAGTACACTGGAACACAGCATATGCACAGCTTTGCTCTACCACCTCAGACATCATACACAATACAGCATATTTCTTTTCCTCTGAACCTACGCACTGTAATACACACTCAAATAAAATCTGTGATTAAAAAAAAAAAAGAAAGAAAAAGAAGAAAAAGTCTGTTATGATGTCATTTTTCAAATGTAATAGGGGTTTAGAATGTTGTTAAACAATAGTGTTCTGCCATCCGGAAGTATCTTATCGCTAGCCCTTTGTGTGAGTCAGTTAACAGACGATTGAAGCTAAGCTATTAACTAAAAAGTGTAGTATCTGTATCTAACGACAGCTGTAGCTGTCGTAGCTGTATCTAACAAACAGCAACGACTCTCAAACATACATCTCAGTTAACAAGATCATGATAACATTTTTTTTTTATCTTGGTTAAATTGACATGAAGGGTTAGTTTAATAGTGATGCTATTCAGTCCCATTGGAAAATAAGCTGTTCTTGCCACCCAACTAGCACATTTGCTAAGTTGCCACATCCAGCTGAAATGTCCTATAGGCCCATAGCACAACAGTCCTGCCTGAAACTCCACTACCCCACCACCTCTGACCCTAAGTGCAAAGTCCCTGGTTGGAGAATGAGGCCTCATTCCCATAGATATTGCGCATTCGTAGGCCATATTCATTGCTGTCCGGGGCTGTAGGGCTGGCCTGCTGGCTAAGATAAGGAAACAGCCACTCAAACCTCCGGTGCCAAGTCTCTATCTCTCAAACGCTAGATCCATGGTACACTAAACAGACGTTCTGGAATTACAGCTGGCTGGAAATCGCTATGTTTGTGATTCTGCACGCTTATTATCACAGAGACATGGCTACATGCACAAATCCCAGATGCTTCAGTGCAGCTAGCAGGCCGCACGCTACACAGATGGGACAGGAACAGCGACTCCGGAAAAAACAGAGGAGGGGGGCTCTGCATCTACGTGCATGAAGGTTGGTGTAACAATAGCACTGTACTGGACAGACATTGTTCTGCAGATTTAGAGTTTATGTTGGTAAGATGCAGACCTTTCTGTCTGCCTAGAGAGCTAGCTGCTGTTGTCATCATTGCAGTCTACGTACCGCCGGACGCTAATGTTAAGATAGCTCTCTCTAGACTTTAATAAGGCAAAACTCAAATCTGTTTTACCAAAATTCCATCAGCATGTGAAATGCCCAACAAGAGGGGAGAACACTCTGGATCATGTGTATTCCAACATCAAGCATGCATACAGAGCCATACCCCTCCCCCACCTGGGCCAGTCAGACCACCTCTCCCTGTTCCTCACCCCCACATACACCCCCCTCAGCTGACAGACAAAGCCCAAAAGACAGACCATTATCACCTGACCTGATGACGCCCTCTCCCGACTGCAGGACTGCTTTGAACAAACACAGTGGGAAGCCTTCCATCATGAAGACCTGGCGACATTCACAGACACAGTACTGTCCTACATCAAGTACTGCATTGGTATGGTCACTGTGGAAAAGAGCATCCAGGTGTTCCCAAACCAAAAGCCATGGATGACTAGCCAGGTCTGCAGGCTTCTCAGGGCCCATAACGCAGCCTTCAGATCGGGTGACAGAGCACTGTACAGCGCTGCTCGCGCCAACCTGAAGAGAGGCATCAAGGCCGCCAAGGAGGAGCACAAGAGGAGGATGGAGGATAGTGGCACTGGCAGAGGAGCCGAACAGCTTCTTTGCCTGCGTTGAGTCCCAGGCGCAACACTCAGCCCCAGCACCCCAAGCTAGCCAACCTGCCACTCCCACTATCCACCTGCACCTGGATTAAAGACTTCCTGGTCAACCGACCCCAGCAGGTGAAACTGGGTCATCACCTCTCTTCCGCCCGCACTCTTAGCACCGGCTCCCCCCAGGGCTGTGTGCTGAGCCCACTTCTCTACTTGCTCTACACGTCCGACTGCAGTTCCACACACCCAGAGAACATCATTGTCAAATTCGCCAATGACATAACCGTGGTGGGGCTGATAACAGGGGGAAACGAGATGGCTTACAGAGATGAGGTCCTGATACTTAGTGAGTGGTGTGCATCTTGTGCAACAGAGCAAACAACATGGCACTGAATATCACCAAGACTAAGGAGCTCCTCCTGGACTTCCGGCGGAATAGAGCCGCCCCTGCCCCCCTGTACATCAATGGCGAATGTGTGGAGCGAGTGGAGTCCATCACATTCCTCGGGGTCCACATCTCTGCCGACCTCTCCTGGTCAGCCAACACCTCAGCTCTGGTCAAAAAGGCCCAGCAGCGGCTACACTTCCTAAGGGTGCTCAGGAAGTAGAAACTGCACACTAACCTGCTGGTGACCTTCTACCGCTCCACCATTGAGAGTATGCTGACCTACGCTGTGTCAGTGTGGCACTCCAGCTGCACAGAGGCTGACAGAAAAAGCTTGCAGAGGGTGACCAACACCGCACAAAAAATCATTGGCTGCCCCCTGCCTTCAATTGCCACCATTTTCAACTCCTGTCTCAGCAGGGCCAGAAACATCCTAAAGGATATGAAAATATAAAGGACAATACCCACCCCAGTTTCCATCTCTTCAACCTGTTGCCATCTGGCAGGCGTTTCAGGTCCATAACAGCCAGAACAAATAGATTCAGGGACAGTTTCTATCCCAAAACCGTCACCATTCTGAACTCACATATGCACTGAGGACTGTTAGATTTTGTATGTGTCTGTAGTTAAACCAGGGGAACCGCTCTGATACACCATCCCCCATGTGCATTTCCGTACAGCTGCCTGTGTGCACTTTTAAGGATCTCATTATACTGTGTATAATGACAATAAAGGCTTTCTATTCTATTCTATTCTATTCTGTCCGATCACAGTGCGAGTGCATTTGTGTATTCACACCATAAACGGTTTCCTGCATGAACCAACTGCCCAAACTCACCTTTAAAGTCTATCTATGGAGACCCCGTATACCATGTGCAGCTTGCTTGGGAAAATCAAATTTTTCCATTTCAAGCAGGCAGCGTGGGAGCTGCACGGTGCTGCCATTAGGAAGCAGAATATGAAACAAAACAAAAACAGACCAAAAACGTGTCTGCACCGCGTACGTACTACAAGCACACAGATTGCGGAGACACTTCAAACCCAATCATACTTCTTATCAGCATCTTCTTGGGAGGAAGAAACATTCTAGGTTTTTGTTTACACTATTGATTTCAGGCTGAGAGCCATACATTTTTCCAGTGGAGCTAAATTGAAGATCAATTGAAGCCACAAGCCAGCAGCTATAGCTAGCTGTATGTTTAAATGTTGCTCTGCCTAGTTTTATTTTCTTTCATGACTTATACCCAGGAAATATACAGTACACGTACAGGGGTAAAGAAACTAAAAAATAAATAAAGTTAGCAATTACAAAAAGGAGAGAATGAGACAGAGCGCAGGAATTAGAGAGAGGGTGGGAACTGGCTGCTAAATTGAGGGGGATGTGTTTAATTATCCTGAACAGAACATTAGTAGATCACTTTTACTGTGTTTTTAGACCAATTTAACAGGCCACTGTTTAATTAACAGTTAGACTCTGACATGTAGCCCACCAACGCACATGCTCACTTTCCCCCCTTTGCAGTTTGGTAAGGGATGCCAATGAAGACACGCGAAACACAGAACTGTAATTATAGTAACCTTGAGGTAGCACACGTATACTCTTGGCTGTACACCACTGTGTCTGTGGGACTGCCGTCAACTCACAGTACTTCTATTTTTGGCTGTAATAACCAAGCGCGGTACTTTAACCTTCACGAAAAGAAAAGAAAAAAGTAAAAAAAAAAATACAGTGAATGAAGTGCGCCTTTAAAATAGCATGTTTATACCACTATTATCAATGCTAATTATCACTAAGAAGGCCTAGTTAGTTAACAAAGAATGAAAAGGCTCGTCGTCCTACCCTATCAACATTACAATGAGCAATGTCAAGCTTCCTGTGTGTCCTCTGGCAATGTCTGAGTATTTGTTTTCTGTAACGCAAGTCAGAACAGGATCAGAATCATTTTGAATTGAAAACCACTGCACTGTGTTCCTTCATGAGGCCCACAGACAGACACAGCCTGGCCCTGCCAGACTGAACTTATGACATAAAAAAAGAAGAAAAAAAAAAGATTTTAGGTCTATAAAGCATAACATGAAATACATATATTTAATATTACATAATAGCTTGAGAAAATATGATTATAAAAAGCAGTGGGACTATAGATTTAACCCAACAATCATTTGGGAATTTCAATTAAATGTAGAAAACACATGTTCTGTACACCCAAAACCCATGGGAAATGATGTGTATTTTTCTTCAAAGACTTCAGTCCTTGCCGCCTAAGGTGAACTAGCTCGCTTTAGCAATTAGTGAATCAAGAAGGAAGATATCAATGCAGAAAAAACATACACGGAAAAATAAATATATATAGAACAGATGCTGAGGGGGAGTCACACCATCAAATGACAAAACAGTGTTAGTAAACAAACATCACAGTTCCATAATAGATTCATGTCGTAGCTGATGTCTTAGATATGTGATGTGATATGTGGTGAGTGGCAGTCTGTGTCCATAAACTGCCATTGAAGAGAAAATAATTAAATACTAATTAAATAATTATTAAATAATTAAATTTCCGTACATCTGTTAAACTTTTCACCTTTTCTTCGTTGGACTTGCACATGACTATATAGGAGCTGAGCAATAACATTTGCATAAAGCATTAGATTTAAAAATGTATGAAGTCTGAGGAAGATAGGAAGAGAGCTGTGTGGTTCAGTCCATGTCTTGATGGTGTAATGTAGCGCTTAGTGCAGGGTTAATGCAGAGACTAGTAGTAAAGGCTTTTGGATTGTATGTGATTCTACTTAGCCTCCATATTAGAGCAGTAATAAAATTATAAATATGCATATTAAAAAAAGACTCATCAAGTGAGATGGAAATACACTGGAGGTACTTAACTGGGACTTATGAAGTGCCTGGACCTCTCTGACACAAAGAACCTCTTTGCTCATTTGTGTTGAGACATCTCAGAGTTATTCAGACGCTCCACAGTGTGTCGGCAGTGTGGTGGCGAAGCAACTACCTGTAGCCATTACAGAAAGAGGGCAGCCATTTTGCTCATTGTTTCTCACTGGGGGCTTACAGCATTATGGAGGGATTTACATGTTTAAACAGCTTTGTGGCTCACTAGCAGATCCCCACATGGCTGCCGCAGGGGAAGTCAAAGATTCCCTGCAATTTATTAAATGTATAACAGCACACATATGCTGTATATGTATACGGATAGGTCCTTTCAGTGGGTGGGTGGATGGGTGGGTGGTGTAATGCTTATCCTGAAACCTATCATATCATCATCATCTTCACAGTGCCACCTTCTCTGCCCCACCTGAAGACCGATGGGGTTTTTGGATACTATTTACTGGAATGTTCCATGGCGATCTCTCACCTCTCGTCTCAGCGCCTAACGCCTAACGCCTAACTGGAGTCTGATGAGTTATAAGTCCATTTCCTTCACCAGCACCCACTCTAGGAAATAGCCCTGTACAGTATCCCTCACCCAGCATCTCCTTCTTTCCTGCCAGAGCCGCTCGGCAATCGAAATACTTTTTAGATGGGATCTCCGTCATTCAGCAGCAGGCGTTACAGGCTGTAAAAAATGGCTTTGTCTGTGCAAGGTGATTCATGACTGACTAGGTAATGAGCCGGGGATCTGTGCATGGTGCATTTGTCAGCTGTGGAGAGGCATTGACGGTGACCTCTCTGGGCCCTTGCATTGACTGAATCCTCTTTATGCTGCTTATTTGGGATATGGTCGAGGGAATATCATTATCTGCAAGCTTGTCCCTCTTCTTCCTCCATGTTTTTTTCCTAAACTAAGGTCAAAACCCCAGTGTCTTTTGAAGAGCAGTTGAGGATTACCATCCACAAAAGGGAGCAGTGAATGAGTAGCTAAAACAAGTGAGCAGTGTAGCAAGATCATTTCTGTGGAAGCAATATGTATGTAAGAGGAAGAAAGTTGAGAACAAATAAATACAGTATTATTAAATACTAACACACATAGTCGCAGACACACACTTGCACAAACACCTGCTCTCTCTCTCTCACACACACACGCACACACATGCTGCCAAAAGTAATGAGATGGGCGTGTGGGGGGGCTGCCTCACTGGATACAATGAGATGAGGAATTAGGAACCTTTTTTTGTTTGGTGGTCGGCAGGATTTAGATAATACCCTGGTAATTACACCATGGCCATCTTGGCAGATATCAAAGCAAAGTTGCTCTGCTCATCCAGTGTGGCTTGCTATATCTGCCAGCATTAGTTGGCTAGCCTTAGTTCCCTGCTTTCACAGTTGTGCTCAGGAACCAAAAGAAAAAGTGCAGTCCCTTCCACTGGCCCTCGGGAAACCAATGGGAGGCAGTTCTAGTGTTGTGACAGTATTGCTTCTGTGGACATGTCTTTACAGTTCCCTCAGTGGAATCATCAGGGGAGACTAAACTACCCTACTTAACGCACATCTGTTGTAAACAGCTCCTTGATTTATTACCAGTCTCATTGAGAAAGGAGATGCACAGAGAGCCTTTCAAGCTTTACCCCAGATGTGTGTCTGTGTGTGTCTGCGTGTGTGTATGTATGTGTGTGTTTGTGTGTGTGTGTGTGTGTGTGTGTGTGTGTGTGTGTGTGTGTGTGATTGTGTGTGTTTGTATGTGTGTGTGTGTGTGTGTGTGTGTGTGTGTGTGTGTGTGTGCGTCCTTATGTGTGTGTGTGTGTGAGAGAGAGAGAAAGAGAGGGAGAGGGAAAGCATTAGAAGGAGCTCCCTATACAAAGACTGTCTATATGGACTATGCATGAGTAGTATGCTGTAGTATGTGGAGAAAAGACAAGAGTGAGCAAGAGACCATGAAGACGAAAGTGTTTGTATGCATGTGTGTGTCTCTGTGTGTGTGTGTATGTGTGTGTGTGTGTGTGAGAGAGAGAGAGAGAGAGAGATGGATGGGTTTTGGGTGCTAGGTAAAGGAGGGTTTATTGATTCTCAAAATGCTAGGGAGGTGTCAGACAGAATGGCTTTATGTTCCTCAAGTCTACCTGCATTGCACACACACACACACACACACACACACACACACACACACACACACACACACACACACACACACACACACACACAGACACATACACAGTGATATTTTACTCTTGTTATCTCCCCACCCCTATTATATATAATAACAATTCATCAATAGCAATATGCACTCCTTGTTAGTTATTTCATTGTGTTGTAGCTTGAATGTTATCCTTTTTTGTAAGTCGCTTTGGATAAAAGCATCTGCTAAATGCCTAAATGTAAATGTAAATATGTGGGTAATAAATTAGACAGACAGCTGTAATCAGTCTCTGTAATGTAGAGCAATGCTAGTATTTTTTTTTTTTTGATTCAGGTGAGAATGCCCAGGAGTGCACAGAGACACACTTAATTTGAATGTCATTTTTCTCGCCATCAGAAGACATCCCAAGTCGGGCTCTCAAGGGGGAGATAAGTTTGCTGTAGATAGACAGCAGTATATTTGGAACAGCAGAATGCAAGCTCCCCTGATTTGTTTGTTTGAGGTTTGAGATTTTCTGTCTCCAACTCTGCAGACACGCACACACACACACACACACACACACACACACAGACACACAGACACAAACACATGTTAAAACACACACATACACACATGTGCACGCTGATCTCCCGTGTGAAAAGTGAAATGTTTCCCAGGCTTTGATTTGTTGCTGTCTGATTTTTTTTTTCATCCCTTCTTTTCCTTTCCATCTGTCACTCTCGCTGTCTCTGCGGTTGCTGTTTTGCCGGAGGTGTGCTGGCCCCTCAGTCTCTCTGGATGTAGCAGCGAGGGGTCCCTCCATGTCTGGGATGCTCTCCTCCACTTTCAGGCTCATATCCATGCCAGCCAATGATTGACAGGCTGTCACTACATGTCAGGCTCTGTAGAAGATGGGGCTGATGTGATGTGTGGAGTGATCCCAGGGTTTTGGGGTGGCAGAGATGAAAAAATAACAACAACAAAAGCATCCTGTAGTTAGAAACTAGTATTTAAAGGGAAAAAAAGCAAAGCCATGTTGTATGTAGTGCATTTTTTTGCCTTGATCCAAACACTATGGTGTTAAGATATCAAACTGAGCTACATGCTCTGGTAGTCTTCAAATAAGATATTGCTTTTTGTCAAGGCTGTGGAGTGTAACACCAAAAGCCCTCATTGGAGCCTATGCGCTTCATGTCTGCTTGGTGAATGCGAGTAAGAATCCAGGAGCAAAGCTTTGGTCTTGAAACCTGTCCAATAACAATGTTGGCATGCTTGAAGTAAACACATGTCTAAATTTTTTAAATCCTTGTGTGTGAGATAAAGGTCTCCTGAATATGTTTTTTTTTTTTTTTTTTTCTGAGGGGAGCCATGCATTATATTAGGCAGGATCGTGTGTTTTAGCACTGTATACCAGGGTTCTGAGTGGGTAGGGGTAGGCATCACTGCTTGGTGAGCCTCTGTAATCCACAGATGGATGCCATGCCAACTGAAACATTTTAAAAATAAATAAATAAATACAAAATAACATGGCACGTCTTGCTTTTCCTTGTTTTGTTTTGGTTTTTTTTGTTTGTTTTTTTCTTTCTTTCTTTCTTTTTTACCTTGTTTTTTCCCCCTCTGCTCAGTATTATCACCTAATCCTAAATAACAGGAAGGAGATGAGAATGAGCTGAGGAAAGTGTTAGCAATTATGCCACTGGAATCTGTCTTTTATGTTTGAGAGCCTGTAGTTGATACCCAGAGCTCTCTGCTGTAGGCTAGGCTAAAAGTTATCACAGCTATTCTTCAAACTTTATTACAAGGACTGCCAGGGGCAAGAAATCCACAGTCCCACATGTCTTTTTTTGTTCTACACGTTTGTATAGCTAAACACGAAGGAAATTAAACTACTGTTGTCTGTACTCCTGTACGGTTCAATTAATTGCCTTTTTTCTTCACTTTTGTTGTCTTCAGGAGAAATATGTGCCCTAAAGGGGTACTGGAAGCAGTCTGGATTTCATTGCAAATAGAGCCTGAAAAAGATGAATTGAGGAACTGATTACTTATTTTATTTGAAGGTCCAGTAGCCGTCTGTACCATATACACAAATGAATTAGACATTGCAGTACTGCAGTGAATTAAGTCAGATTTTACACAAGCATTTCTTGAAGATACACTGCAACAGTAGGTGTATTACACTGCCAGCTGTTGTAATGCTTTGCTACCGCTAGGTTTGTGGTATAGCTTTCCCTCACCAGGGATGTGAACCTGAATGAAAAATCACTAAAAGCAAGGACAGTGGTGTCATTATGCTATTAACTAAAAGAATGCTCATGCAATACTATACGTCTTAGCATAGCATGCATTTAAACAGATTTTCCTCGTTACGTAGTAAACCACTGCACAGGTTAACTGCCATTTTTCCACCGCCTTCAAAACTGTCTTTGTCTTCCCCTCCTTCTATTAGCATTGACTTTGTGGACTTCCTTAGCCGTAAGCTGAGTGTCTGCTAAAGACATTGTTTGCAGATGCAACTTTGTACACAGAACATTACGCTCTCTTAAGTCTCTTGTTAAGCTCTGTGATGGCATTAGATGTTTTCAGGTCATATGTGATCAATAATTCATCAATAATCATGAAGGTTAGAGAAACCGTAACAAACACACAAGAGTCTATACAGAATAAAAATGTTTAAGTAAATAAATGAATACAGAAATAAGTAAAATGAAGAGCTTCACAAATTGGTATCCATTTTGAGTTTTAAAACTTCACCTCTCTAAATGTGTTTGTATTTCCATGTGTATTTCCTCTTTTCCTCCATATGTCCATAAAAGCAAACGCACTCACTTGCCTGAGGGCTTGTCATATTCTCCAGGATCTCAATAAACAATTAATGGAACTGCCACGTGCTTGTGCAAGCTATGTTGTGGTCTTTGGATGTTTTGCTGTATAGCACAAAGCTGGTAAAATCCAAGAGCTTTCAAGCAAGTCACCTTCAAGGTCTGATTAGAGCAAAACCTCTCAAAGAGCTATACAGCTTTGATGTGCCAGTTGGGCAGACTTAGCCTCTGGCTAACCCTGGTTTAGCCTCAGGCCAATAGAATGCTTCACTTTAGATAGCAATCAGTGGCTACATTTTGGGATATGCAGTGAGTCCATAATTTATATCTGTATCTGACTTTGTTCAGATCCTTAGCAGTATTTCTATGAGAGGGTCAGCTAACTTCAAAATGAAGGACTATCGACCAAGTAACAGGAGCAAGAACAGAGAATGAGAAGTTGTGCTCTGCGTTCTGGGGAACAGATGGCCAAATTCACTGAGAAATTAAAATGAAGAGTTTCATTTTAATTTTAATATCATCAAGTTTGATCAATGATTACTAAAATACACAATTAAAAAACATGACTTTTGAATATTGTGAAATGTATTCATACCGTTTTTGGAACCAAACTCTTCAATTTATTCTAAAATGTTGGAGGCAGTTAGCCTGGTACGCCAAACGCTTTCACATCATTTCGCTTTGTGCAAAGCATCTGTGATCCCTCAATTGGTGTACGTTTCCTTCCTTTGTGTGCAGATACTTTCTGTGTCCATTAAAAATACTGGGCATTCTAGAGCCCTCTGTTTGCTGACTGCCCATCCAAAAATTTGTCTTAGGAAACCTAACCTAAGTTAATGGGAAGATCCCTGGATGCAATGTAGCGAAATGTGATTGAGCCTAAGCACTCCGCAGCACTAGCCTGACTAGGAAGCAGTACCACTTCATGTAGAATGACAAAACACTTATGCACGTCTATGTGCATGTGTCCCAGAAAAAGATTCGGATATATTACTGGTCTCTGTTTGTTACATTTTTGCCCATACTCAGTGGTATCATCTAGTATAGATTGGGTATGCCAATACATACATGCTACTGCATGCTATCACATGCTAGCAAATATGGTTTGCATACGGTACATGACCCCATTAATACACTATATTTGCAGGCGATGTTCAGACAGCGGTAATAGCCCACTATCATTATTAAAAAGGATTAAAAATAAGTTGTCTAATTTTGTCTTTATTTTAGTTTAATTTTGGATTTAGATTTGGCTTTAAAAAAAAACTTTGCAAACTAATTACTAATTTAACAGGATAATTAAATTACCCAAACATTTTCTTTGCTCGCAGTTGCTTGTTTCTCAATATGGTTTTGGTTTTGGATTTGCACACCATCCAGCTGTGCTCACTCTGTCTGTACTGTGCAGTACACAGTACACTCCATCTATACAGTACGGAGCTTTGAGTTGTCAAAGACGCATGATGTGGAACAGAAAGGATGGGCTGCACATTACAGGGCATTCTGGGAGTGCCGCGCAGACTTGTGTCACAATGAATGGATTCAGATGAGTTGTGCCAGTGTCTCTGTGTGTCAGTGTGACTCAAGCTGTGTGGGGGTGACAGGATTTAAATGCAGATGCTTCAGCCCAGTGAGCAGCACTGGAGGTGCAGGGGAGAAAGGAATGCTGAAATGGCAGCTTGGAGAAAGAGGCTGTGTGTGCACGGGCGTGTGTGTGTGTGTGTGTGTGTGTGTGTGTGCGCGTGCATGCGTGCGTGTGTAAATATAAAAAGGATACAATCATCAAATAAAGCCACTAAAAGTCAATCATCAAATTTGGCTCAGGAAATAGTGGTTTGATCTGGGCTGCTAGATGGATAAATGCTGACAATGACTGCTGGAAATGTTCAGTAATTAATTTATGGAATAGGATTTTTGAGAACTAGTGGGTGGGTGAGTGCTGTGGAGAGGGCAGATGAATGACTTTTGGCTCACTGCTTAGAAGGCCATCACTTGTCTAGATTTTGAGGCAGCCTCAGACACCTTGAGGTGAACATGGTTAAAAATGGATATTTCAACCTTAGTCCTGAAAGTGAGATTTGTTTTTTTTTTTGTTGTTTGTTTGTTTTTCTAAGCTTCTCTTCAGTAACCCTGAAAGTTTTGAGGAATGTTTTTAGTGTTTATTATTTATCGCAAGGTTTATACTTTTTGAACTAGTGTGATGTCATGAAATTTTAGTTAGCTTTGTATTGGTCTGGAAGCATGATATCAGAGGAATAATTCAAGAAACTGTACCAAAGAAACAAGTCTAAAAAGAATCTTTATTAATCACCAAAAATAAAAATGAATATTGGCAGTGCTCATTGGCATGTCTGTTGAACATCTTTATTTAGTTACTTCTGTAACAAAACGGTTTTAAAATCAAACAATGCACATGATAGCCCCTGTGGTCCTCGCACACTCTCTCACCAAACAACAGTGCCATAAACATCATATTTCGCTTGTTCCAGATGAATGTGCTTTTCGGGGGCTCTTATGCCATAGTGCTCCTCAGAGCGGAGTGTCCATAAAAATGGCTGAGTGGGAGACAGCATGTAATTTTAACAGCGTGTGACCAGCGCAGGTATAATGGGAGAGAGACGCGTGGAGAGCAGTCGAATGGGCTTCATCCCCGACGTCGGAACGCTCTTTGTACAAACAGTCCCCGACAACCTTTTCTAAACCTCAAGTGAGCAGCAAATTGCTGCAGTTATATAGTCCTCCTTTTTTTGAAAAGCAGACAGAGAGAGAGAAAAGAGAAAGAGAGAGAGAGAGAGAGAGCGCTTGTTTCAGGCGTTCATTTTCATTCATTCATTATGTTCCCCTTTAAACTTTGGTAAGAACAGCTAGTCTCGCTGTGACCTATCCACTTTCATGGACTTGACAAGAGCACCCCTCAGTATTTAAGTTTTCCATAAAAAGAGATCCTTGAGGAAATAAAAAATTACACTCTTACACTCAAATACAAGTCTCCAAATACAGATGACTTTGATGTAATATCTAAAAAGGAGAAAGCAAAACAAATAAGAAATCTGTTTCTGCTCCATTAGATGAGCAATGGGGCACAGGCAGATGTAATTAGAGGCCAGTGAAATGCCTGTGGTCTTAAATCAGCTGGATGGACCTGATTCATCCAGTCTTGAAAGAGAGTGTGGCTACATTCTTCTCCCTGTATTTTTTGTCCCCTTTTATTCCTTTAAAATAATAGGAAATAGAGTTCAGGGACACATCTGCAAAGCCTACCTCTCCTCAACTAGCCAAAGAATGTCTAGATTTACAGAGTCCAGACTCCTTCAACCATCAAGACCATCAAGATGCAAGAAGCAAATAGGATTGAATCAGCTTTGTGCCTGCATGGCTTCCCACAAACAATGCAGCACAAATATTTGGGGTTTACACAGGCTACTTAGTGTGGATTACCAGCTTTTAGCATTTGGTCCTCAGACAGGGTGTGTTCACAGGCCGTGTCCGCATTTCCATTGCGAGGCCTAACACGTTCTTGCTGCATGGGCAGGAAAGCTGTTATTAGGCATGTAAATCAGACAGGGGTCCTGCACATCAGCCTAATTAAAAACTCCATCTCTTATGCTTGGAGAGGGATGTTATTAATAAGAAGGAAAAAACCCTGCACAGCAGAGTAGCAAGACCCCCCCCCCCCCCCACACACACACACACACACCTAACACCCACACACAACCACACACACACATCTCCGCCCGCCACCAAGACTGCTCACTGCCTTTTCTATTGCCCTCCAGGTAGTACAAGTCACCCTTGAGTCTTTGCATAACTCGTCAGCCGTCTTTCCTGGTAAAACAGTAATACCAATGAAATTTGCGATGACAAAGTATGCAGGGCAGGTGGTGGAGAGAGAGGGGGAGAGAAAGAGAGAGACCGAGAGAGAGCAAGAGAGAGAGAGGGAGAGAGAGAGGGGGAAAGAAAAAAGTGGCATGAAGCAGAGGGATCAATCTTAATTCCCATGTCTCAGTGAAAGAAAGAAAGAAAGAGGAGTGAATTCAACTAAACAAAGAAAGGAAGATGCAAGGGAGGAAGCATGATACACGTGCATGGCTGTTTCACCCAAGTGGTTTGATTAGTACAAGTGAAACTATTCATGAAGGTTGAGAGTTCTAAACAGCATGGTTATGTCAGTGTTTTATGTCTGGCTGTTATTCTTCATTATCCCCCAACCTGTGGAGGAGTATAACACAGAGACTCTTAATGGCTGTCACAGAAAGACAGATAATTGGAAGAAATTGGTGTGTCAGTCATCTAGTGAAGTAGCCATGTATCTTGTTCTAATGCTTGCCCAAGAGTGATCTTGAGTGCACTTCTTTTGATTTTGTGTGACAGTTTGAGTGGTGGTGAGAGTCTTTTCTCTTTCTTTCTCTCTCTCTCCCTCTCTCTCTTTCTCTCTCGCTTTCTCCTACCACTTTTCTTTTAATTGAAAGAGCCTTGTTAGTTTCTCATCGTTATCTCCCAATTGTGAAATCTACCAAGTGAGAACTGTAATAGGTACATGATAATTGCCGCAACACTGACACTGGGAAAGTGTTGCTGTGTAGTAAACGTGCTTTCTTGTGTCGCCATGGTAATTGTTTTCCTTTTTTCGTCAAGGAGACAGGTGCTTTGTCAAGGGCAGCTGTTAAGTCTGTCCGGGGATATGCCTGGAACAGGCAGAGGTGTGTTTCTGCTTCGGCAGGCATGCAAAGGCCAACAAGTGCTGGCAGTCGTGGAGGTGTGCACTGGCCTTTTAGACAGACCAGGGGCTGCTATGAGCTGGCACTGGCATGGGGATTAGGCCAGCTCTGTTTGCTCCCCCTCCCCTTATCTGTACCCACAAATTCTTTCTGTACCCATTTTTTAGTTCTTCTTTTAGACAGATGATTTTTTAAATGATTGTAGATGTGAATGGCTTCATATAGCCTCACATGGATTTTATTCATTGTTGAAATCGCAAAAATGTCACAATGACATTTGTTTTGTCACAATGACAAAATGTTTTGTCACAAAATCTCAACATTGTTGGCTTTCTTCCTCTCTCTTTTTTTTTTGAAACTGACCAAGTATCTGTGATCACACAGAAGGTTTGCATTTACTGAACCAGATAATATGACCTTTAGGGAACACTCTCACCTTTGCCTTGCTGACCTCATGACTACAAGCCCAGCAAAAGGACAAGGAAACGTTTCTGCAGCACTGTGCTCTCTCTCTAAGGAGTGTGTGAATACATAGTTTTTAGTTTCACCTCCGACTGAGAGAGACCAGGAGGGCGTGAGAGAAAGGGAGAGAGAGAGAGAAAGAGAGAGAGTGAGTATATGGAAGGAAACAAGACAAACAGCTTTTGGGGTTCAAAACTGTCCCAGAGCAGGATAAATATCTGCACTGGGAAGTGGGAAGAAGATCATTCAAATTGCAAAGTGTTTTACCTCTGAAGGGAAAGAAGAAAGACAATAAACAGAGAAGGAAAGACAGAAAAGAGAATGAGAGGGAGAAAGAGAGAGAGGGAAGAAAAGAATACAGAGAGAGCAATGTCCACACACAACATGTTTTCTCTCAGACAGTGCTGTGGCCGCAAGACACATCCATTAGTCACGGGGGAGCAGTGCTGGACAGAGATAGCACTTCTGACAGCCTGTCATTTGCCACTCACACTAAAATGAGAAGACAAATAGAAAAGGGAGAAACAGAGATGGAGGACTGGCAGGAGATGGGAACAAATAAGGGGATGTACGGAGAAGTAAGAAAGACAGTGTGAAATTAAACTCAATATACTGTAGGTTTGGTTGATGCCATCGAGGAGGCAGGGACAGGCTGTCCTGAAGCTGAGTTGTGGTCATTTCTCAAAATGGACACAGGAACTTGGGATGAGGAGACACATAATGGACCAGTTTAAACTAAGAAAGTGTTTCCGTGCTTGCTCATACACTGTAGTCTAGGGAGAGAGAGAGAGAGAGAAAGAAAGTTTGTGTGTGTGTGTGTGTGAAAGTGAGAGGTTGTGCATGATATTGATTACTGATGTGTGTCCATGTAGGAGGATGATTTGTGTGTGTGTGTGTGTGTGTGTTTGTGTGTGTGTGTGTGTGTGCATGTGTGTGTGTGTGTGTGTGCAGATGGGGAGTTTTATGTGTTGTTCAGAAGCAGATGTCTTGGCACAGAGTAGTGAGCCTGCTGAACGGAGGGAAGAAAAAAAAACTGTAGAAAAACAAATGGAGTTTAGAATGAAGAAAAAACAAATGGAGCTTAGAATGAAGAAAAAACAAATGGAGTTTAGAATGAAGACTGTGAGAAAGAGCAGGATGATGATCCACCAAGGGACTTCAGTTGCAGTGCGCATAAGAACTGAACAGAGAAGTACCCTGCACTGCAGCACATACATGCTTGTACACACTTACGACAGAGAGCCTGCTGGGGGGGTCGACTCTCCCTATCATTATGACAAATAATTCAACAATTGTTCATCCAACACTGGGACTGTGAGCAGGGTTTTTTTTTTTTTTTTAATATGCTGTTTAGACCAGGAGTGATAACTATAACGGTGACAACGGTATTGCTCCATAGCTAATGTCCACAATGTCCGCACCAGATACTTTAACGATAATGACATGAGGAAATATAACTTTAAGGATTCATTTCAAACCGAGTAACTAATCAAAATCCTAGCCATCATAGTCATCAACATAAGGATTCCTTATCCTTGATCAGTATAGTTACACTATAGCTAGTCCTGTATTTACATTTTGACTGATCATAAACGGCCTGTTCTAAGTGGCCATTAAGACAGGTTAGCTTTGCTGTACTGATCATATGTTGTTGCATTGCTAATGTGGCTCAGTACGTAAGGAACCGCAGGAGGAGAGAGGGAGAATGAGCAAAGCTGTTTGCTCTTAGCTGTTTGCTGTTGTTCTTGTTGCTGCTGTTGCTATGCGATGATCAGAGGACCTGGTACCTTTTGCAAAATTACCGCAGGAAAAAGCAACACAGCAGGCAGAAAGAAATGAAAGGAGACAGACAGCGACAGAGAGAGAGAGAGAGAGGAACACCTGCCTCTGTGACGTAGGGGCTGTGGCTTTGGCCTCCTTTGCCTGGTCAGGCAGCCCGCAAAGGGAAGCCTCACAGTGGGCAAACGCCTGTAGAAATTCCCTTTGAACTGCAGACATGGGGAGGTCAGGGCAGTGATCCATCAATAAATAATCGAGAGAGAAAAATAGAATGAGCAGGCAGTAAAGGCAGAAACATATGCAGCAGTTTTATGAAAACGAAAAGACATGAGTGAGAGTAACCAAGTGGAAAGGAAAAAAGGAGAGAACAAGGAAGGAGGAGAGAGAGAGAAAGAGAGGGACACAGAGGTGGAGGAGGGTGGAAGGAGAGGGGAAGGAGAGTATGAGACAGATGAGGAGGAGGTGGGCATAAGAGAGTAGGGGACAAAAGCGGAGATGATGATTCAGACCATCTTTGGAGGCAGCAGTGATCCGTGAAGTCAAGGTTGCCTCTGTGCACACACACGCTCAACTCTGCCCCGACTAGATTAGCCACTAGCCTCCGCGGGCATAAACACGCCAACACACACATACACACAGGCTGATCTCCCAAACACAATCTTTTACTTACACACACACACACACACACACACACACACACACACACACACACACACACACACACACACACACACACACACACACACACACACACACACACACATACACACACAGCAGAGCACACAGTCTGCCCCAACAAACATGATCCTAGATCCACAAATACACAGTCACAGCTAACATGCACACACACACACACACACACACACTCTCACACACACACATACACACATACATGTCACAGGGCATTTTAGCTCCAGCCAGAGAGGAATTTGACATTTGAGAGACAAAGCAAAACATGAAAACATGAATAAAACAAAAAACTGAGAGGAAAAGAAGGACTAGAGAACGACTGTGACACATTTCCACAGATACAGACAGATATACACTGACATCTATGGAAGCCTCGGGTAAAACACAAGATAGTGATATAATATGCATAACCCCTCAGACTAGCATTATTTAACATTATTAAGATGCCTCAGATATAACAATGAACTTCTGATCCAGTAAGGCAAATGTAAAGGAATAGGAATGTGAATAGGAATTCTTTTTATCTAGCCAGCTCATCATAAGTCTGTCATTTATGTTCGTCCAAAGGTCCAGACTGGCTGATTTCCACACAAACTGTCAGATGAGCCCAGAGTCCACAAACAGCTGTCCTAATGAGGACTACCAGGCCTGCCTTGCCTCCTATGTGGGACTCATTGGTGAGTGGAAAAATGGGTCCACACACACACACACACACACACACACATAAACACACACAGGCACGCATGCACCCACACAGACACACACACTTATTACACTATTACACTTATTACAGTAATATGACTCTTGATTAAGAGTAGTACAAAAAACAAAAATGCTTTAATGGGAAAAGTCTAGTAGGAAAAGTTTATTATACAGAGTATCTGCTTGTGACAGTAATAGACAGATATGGCTGTGAGATGAGCCAGTACTTGTCCTGTTTATGTACTGTGTCTTTCTCTTTGTATGTAGGGACTGACATGACTCCCAACTACATGGACTCCACACCCACTAACTTCACCATTTCTCCATGGTGCTCGTGTCGTGGCAGCGGCAACCAGGAAGAGGAGTGTGAGAGGTTCCTGCAGGACTTCAGAGAAAATATCTGTCTCAGTAAGTCAACGAGAGAAGGAGAGAGGAAAAACTCTCAACCAAAAAAAGTGAAAAAGATTACTTGTGTATTTTGATGAGTTTGAGTAAAAGAGTCATATAAACAGATCTGATGACCAGACCAGACCAGACAACCAAAGAGGTCGTGAAGCACTAATTCCCTAGCCTTCATGGGTCTCCTCACAAGACGATGCAGGATTGAGACTCCCTCAAGTACCATTCGCCAGTCATCCGAAACAATGCAGCATATATATATATGTATATATTCACATCACATGCTGGCTCAGGCGTTTCTTCTGCAGATTCATTGTGCCTCTGCTTCTGATCTCCATCATCATCAGTAGACCAAAGACACAAAAATGGCACAATTCTTCACAGACCTTTTTTTACATTTTCTTTATGAGAGATGGGTTGAGGTGAGACACCCTCCAGCGCTCAGCATTTTCTTCCAGTCTTGGAAAGCTCCATTCTTTTGTCTTTGCCACACATCCCCCACCCACCCCCACACACCCCACACACTACACACACACACACACTGCTTACTGAGTCATTTAAAGAACATAAGACCAACTTGACGGGAAAATGTTTCCTTGTCTCTGTGAGGCTGGGAGACAGTCTCAATAAATTGCAGCATTGTGTGTGATTTTCATTTGTTTTCTTTTTGGGCTGAGTATGCAGAAAGAGGCTTGGGGTATAGGAAAACACGTTATCCTGTAGATGCCACTGTCAGGAGACATTTGTCATTTGAGAATTGAGTAAAAAGCTAGATGCTGTAGAATACTAACTGTGTGATGCTCTGTCTGTGAGGGTATTTCTGTGTGTGTGTGTGTGTGTGTTCATGTTTTTGAGTGTAAAAGAGAACAAGGTATTGTGGAAGAGATGTGCCTGTGTGTGTGAGTGTGTGTGTGTGTTTATGTGACAGAGAGAGAAAGAGAGAGAGAGGTATCTAAGAAAAAAGGAAGGCAGACTCAAAAGCTGTTTTCCTTCTTCTCTTGGCTGTTTACTTTTGTTTAAAAAAAACACTAGCATTACTCTGAAACCTCCAGAGTGCTGTTGAGTCACATAAATGCAGACAACATGACTGCAGATGCCTTTAAAGGGAAATACAGCTCTGTGGCCTTCTGATGGTGCCCCATGTGGGGCCTGTCTCTGTCTCTAGATTACCCTGTGATTATCTAATACAGCTTGACACAAACCAGAGGCAGGTGGTAACAATGGAATCTAGGATGGCGAATCTAGGATCTTTGAATTTAACATTAAGGCACTCCTGTCAGTGACACAGTTTATTTTAAGAAGCAAACTTACATATGAAATGAAGAAAAGGAAATACAGCATAGGCATGTAGCCACACAATTTCACGTTTTGAATACCGAGTGTATTGTGTACAAGCATAATGAACTTTATATTGCTCTCATGTCTCATACACCATTTTTATACTGTTAAAGAAACAGTTTAAAATGACACAGAAGTACTGACAAGTCAGAATATGTCTGAAAAGATTCTACATTTAGCACAGATGGCAGTTACAAGGTCACTTCAGGGTATAATTGGACAACACAGTCACAGATGTCACAAGCACATTACAGAAACACAAGCACATTACAGGAACATAGGGAATAATAGTGTAGGGATAAAAAAATATATAATTTTAAATGACAGTGCATATTGTGTAAGTGTGCGGAATTCACTATGAATCATGGGAAATGATTGCACGATCGAACTCAGCCTCTCTGCTTGTTTCTGCTTGTTACCACCAAGTCTCCCCTCATTGAAGTCTCAACCTTTGTTTGAGTGCCTCCTTGTCCTTTCTTGTCCTAATGAAAGCACCAATCCACTGTTATGGCGGAGCTTGAAGTCAAAACTTTTTTAATATCATGAAGTTTGTTGAGGTCAGTGCTTAACATATTGGAATGAAGGATTAAACCCATCAAGTGTCTCTGCTTCTGAAAAGCTGGAGCACCAGTGGGCTATGGTAACAATGGCGTATTTGCATAATGATCCTTTTTTCAGTGTGGCGGCCACCATGGAGGACCACAGAGGCTTTCTCTCAAGGACATCCTAGTCACTTTAAGAACGTCTTTGAAAGAACTGGATTAAAATTTGTCTCAGAGAGACAACGCTTATCTGACGCCACCCAACATATCCATTAGGAGGAAAGACAAGACACTACTTGATGTTTGTGGCACTGTGTTGTCTAAAAGCTAAACAATTGGCATTGAAAACATACTTTTGATGTGTATGCGGTTATGGGTGCAGTTTGATGGCAGTGCTGGGTAATGACTAGGAAAATAATGATTGGACAACAGAGTATTGACATTTATATATAATTGAACCAGATAAACACCAGATATGGGCTTCAGTTATTCAAAAGCCCAATGAAAGGGCAGAATGCTGTTTAAGAAACTTTTACTGCGTTAGCAGAGCCAAAGGCCACAAGGCACACACAAACCTGTTCATGTAGCAGATGAAACCAAAAGGACCAGCATATGAAGCTTAATCGGTTGAAAAGACAGACTGATCGAATGTGTTTTATGTCCCCCTTAGGAAATGCCATCCAGGCCTTTGGTTATGGCACCGACCGGCCCAAGCCCGCCACTGTCCCACCCACCACCTCCGAAGTTAGCGTGCGTGTCACCAAGGCTACACCGAGTTCATTTGAGGAGAGACCAGTTGAGAACCCATGTTCTTTTCCCACCTGTAATGACCTGGTGAGTTTTTGTTTGTTTTTGTTTTTTTTTGTTGTTTTTTTTACATTTGTTTCAGTTGGTTATGGAGGCGAATCCTTAAACAGATTTCAGCAAAACAGATCAGTTAGGTCAGGTAAGTGAGGTCATATAGCCCCATCATATAGCATGGTGTATTAGCAAATACATATGGAACACATTAACTTGTCTCATGATCTTTTTTGCATTTGTGTTGTTGAGGTGTCACACACACACACACACACACACACACACACACACACACACGTGCACTCACACACATCCTTCATAAGGCAGCTAATGGAGAACTCAGCACAATAGCGGAATTTAAATCACCTGGATTCTGAAATTCTGCCATGTGTCATTTTTTTCCAAGATGATTCTGTCAGTATGTGATTGGTCGAGCCTGTTTGAGCCTGTGTGATCGGTGTGTGTGGGTGATTATGTCCCTATATGTGCTCTGCAGTACTGTGATGTTCAGATGATCTTCCAAAGAGCTGAAAGCCTTTTGCATGTCTAAGGTCTGAAAATAAATGTGGACCCATGCAAGGCACTAATTTGTAACACTGTTTCTGAAAATTGTTCACACACAAAGTGTATTTGATTTCCTCTGACGTGTTTCCTACAGACTGGTAAATATTAGATAAATGTCCCAGTACATGTAGTAATGAATGTTTTGAAAGCCTTTTAATTGTGTCACATAGTATGTGTGTGTGTGTGTGTGTGTGTGTGTGAGAGAGAGAGAGAGAGAGAAAGAAAGCATGTGTGTGTGAGAGAGAGAGGGAGAGAGAAAGAGAGAAATAAAGTGTGTGTGTGTGCATCAAAATGAGTGAGAAGGGGGTGAGGGAAGCTGGAGGCGGTAAAACGGCGAGGTGCAGAAAAATGCAAATTCAGCCGAGCACAACGGAGACGCAGCAAAGCTGCTCACCGAGAGGAAAAATAAATTGGGTGACGATGTGTACCTGAACACCTCAGTGTCTCAGGCCCCAGCTCCATGGCTTATTGAATGGTCATTCGTTATAGTGTGTCATTTGCCTGCCTTGTAAACAACTCTCCCGAGACAGTGATGGGCTGCTAATTAACCAAACAACGAGTGGGAGAGCAGGCGGTGTGAGAGCGGGGCTTTCCGAGAACAACACACTGGGTGGGAGCCGAGACGAGTGCACGTCCTCCTGCTCTCCCAAAGGAGCCTCCAAACTGCATGTCAATATTGATTCAGGGCCATAGTGTGTGTGTATGTGTGTGTGTGTGTGTGTGTGTGTGTGTGTGTGTGTGTGTGTGTGTGTGTGCGCGCGTCTGTGAGTGCTGTGCTGTGCATGTCCCAGCCTCCTCGGTGCAATGCTCAATTTATTGTAAAAATGGTAATTAGAGAAGCCAGGACATATGATTACTCAAGCAGGGAGTTTATAATTAGCAAGTGCCTTGGGGGAACATGGCCAGGCTTTCACAGTCTCCTCCGACAATGCCTGGCAATTAAAACTTGTCAAACTTGCATCAGGGATTTATTGAGAGAAGAGCCTCAATGTATCTCTTCCTCCCTTGGAGAGATCGTGGTGGAGGAGGCAGAGAGAGAAAAAAACAAAAAAAGGACGTTGGGCTCCATGCCAGTGTGTGTGTGTGTGTTTGTGTGCATGCATGTGTGTGTTTGTGTGTGGATTTAGTAACATATGCAAGATGTTTCCCAATCCCTCTTCAATTTGTTCACATTCAGGGGAAGACTCTGAGGTAAAGGGATATAGCTTACACAGGGAGATCCCTCCCAATCTATTTGTTTCCTTTGAGAGGAAACTCCCTTTGATGGGGCAGGTGTGAGTTCAGCAGTGATATCATAAGTATATATCATAAGTATGTAGAGATGCCAGATTTAAACATTGAAAGGGGGGGCACACTCTCACACACACGCACACACACGCACGCACACACACACACACACACACAACAATGATTGTTTGGCAATGATTCTGATTGTACGACAACAAAATCTATTGTGCTGCTCTTGTTGACAGCATGACTAACATGGATAGCTGTTGACTAGTACTATTATTGACTTCTGTTTCATAACTGAAATATTCAACCCTGATTGGTAGAAAAGGGCATCCAGAAGTCAATTATTTCTGATTATCTTTTGATTGATCATGGGCTTAGGTAACTACTGTTTGTTTGCTGTATCAGGTAGTATGGATTTCCACTGGATAGTACAGAGTGAATTAATAACAGCAATGCAATGATAAAACTGTCCTTAAACAACCTTAGTGAGTTGTGTGGCATAGTATGCCTGTCTCTGGTGTCTACAAACTTTTTTTACAAACATACTTTTAAGGTCAGTGTTACTTCTTGGGATTGCAACATAAGGAATAGCATATGGTGTTCACACGCCTTTGAAGGTCAGGTCTGTCCCATCAGATGGTGAAAAGAGCAGGATAAATGCTGAAACAAAGCCTGGGAAAAAAGACTATTAAGGAGGAGAGATACGGGCATAGATACAGAGGATATGGATGCACAGAAACAGATGTCAGTTGTTTGGATGACATTCGGACACATATCGACTCAAGACCCTTAAAGATTCATCATCCTGTGTTTCAGACCGTAGATAGGCCACAGCAAAGGATGCATAACCCTTAATAAACAAATTGATCTTACTTAAGCTATGAAGCTAGTGCATGTGCAAGTGTATCCACAAAATATAACCATATCTAAACAAACTGTTTGAATATGCAAATGAATATTACAAATCATTTAAGTCTCACTAAAGGCCCCAGGACAGCGTTATGAATCGTCATGCCATGTCTCAAAGTCAGCATTTCACTGAAATGTCCTTGAAGCCTAAAATATGTGCATGTTAATGAGAGCTCAAAAAAAGCTAGATGAGCTTGCTTAGAGCTAGCAGCTTGCATTCGCACACCCCGTCTCCAGTTCTGCAATTACTGACATTATTTTATTTTTCCTTTATATGTTGGAATTAATTTATTCTATCTTGGCCCATCTGCGAGAGCCTAATATAAGTGGGAGAGGCACATCTTGACGTGATTGAATCTTTCTTGAATAAGAGAAATGCACTGTAATCGAGTTAGAAGAGGATGGCTGAGATAAGTAGGTCAGTGTGCAAGTGCTTGGTTCTGTCATTTAATGAAAAAAAAGCCTCAAGATTATTGTTTGATTTGGTTTAGGACATCAGTTCTGAAATATATATGTGCGGCCATACTAGAGGGGAAATATTTCAATAGGAATATGGTATTCATTTTGCGTGTGTTTGTGTGTGTGTGTGTGTGTGTTGCACATATGTGCTGCTTTCATTTGGATGAGTACAGTATCGATGTATCCCGGCATATGCCTTTGATCCTCTAATTTTTGGACAACACTTTGTGTGTATGTGTGTGTGTGTGTGTGTGTGTGTGTGTGTGTGTGTGTGTGCGTGTGCATGTGTGTATATGTGTATATGTGTATGTGAGTGAGTGTGTGTGTGTGTTTGTGTTCCATATTTATGTTTGTGTGTGTGTGTGTGTGTGTGTGTGTGTGTGTGTGTGTGTGTGTGTGTGTGTGCATGGGTCCCTGTGAGTGATAACAGTCCAAGTGCTGTCTGGACAGCGATCTGGACACATGTCAACAGGCTGTCTGCGCACATGGCTGCCGGCCTTAATGAATTGAATTTCAGTGCCGTTCTGCAGTCTCCCCCTCACCTCAGCACTGCTCTGGAAACCACATTCATCAAAGCCAGCCAGCCAGACCAAAAAATATAAATAAGGCAACCAAAAAAACCTACTTATACTCAGTTCTCACTAGCCACACTAAGTTTCTTTACTGAAAGAAATAATAGATACATATGCTTTTTAGGATGATCTTTTTATCTTGTGGAAATAAGTGTGGTATATGGTAGTAATAGCTTATCAAAATGTAAACCTGTCATCTGTTAGAAGTTAATTAGTAGGTCGAAGACCATGGTAGTTTTTCTACTCTAAAGGACAAAAAAGGAAAACAGTTATATATTTATAGAAAGCTCTAGAACACACACACACACACACACACACACACACACACAGTACATATGTATACACTTATACATAGACACGTCAGCAAGATGTTGAATGTGGAGTATGCAGCATTCTCTGTGATTTCATCCAGTCAAAATACATTCTCTGCTCTGCTTTAAATACTGTATACTGAATGCTTTCTTTTTTCTCTCCATGTGCACACTTTAAGATTGCCCTTCATCATTGCCTACATCATTCCCCTTCATCATTGCCTACATCATTCCCCTTCATCATTGCCTACATCATTCCCCTTCATCATTGCCTACATCATTCCCCTTCATCATTGCCTACATCATTCCCTACATCATTCCCCTTCATCATTGCCTACATCATTCCCCTTCATCATTGCCTACATCATTCCCCTTCATCATTGCCTACATCATTCCCCTTCATCATTGTCTACATCATTCCCCTTCATCATTGTCTACATCATTCCCCTTCATCATTGCCTACATCATTCCCCTTCATCATTGTCTACATCATTCCCCTTCATCATTGCCTACATCATTCCCCTTCATCATTGCCTACATCATTCCCCTTCATCATTGCCTACATCATTCCCCTTCATCATTGCCTACATCATTCCCCTTCATCATTGCCTACATCATTCCCCTTCATCATTGCCTACATCATTCCCTACATCATTGTCTACATCATTCCCCTTCATCATTGCCTACATCATTCCCCTTCATCATTGTCTACATCATTCCCCTTCATCATTGTCTACATCATTCCCCTTCATCATTGTCTACATCATTCCCCTTCATCATTGCCTACATCATTGCCTACATCATTCCCCTTCATCATTGCCTACATCATTCCCCTTCATCATTGCCTACATCATTCCCCTTCATCATTGCCTACATCATTCCCCTTCATCATTGCCTACATCATTCCCCTTCATCATTGTCTACATCATTCCCCTTCATCATTGCCTACATCATTGCCTACATCATTCCCCTACATCATTGCCTACATCATTCCCCTTCATCATTGCCTACATCATTCCCCTTCATCATTGCCTACATCATTCCCCTTCATCATTGCCTACTACAAGCTTTGTGTTTTAATTTGTGTTTTAACACACACACACAAAAAAAGGTAGCAGTCCTTGGCTGTTTCTGGGATTCAAGTCATTAGCTGTTAGAGTTCTTCGGATGCCCCTTGTGGAAATGGAGGCTGAGGATTGCACCTGCACCTGCATCCCCCCTCTCTCTCAAGAATGACATCACCACTTTCACAGCTTTATCTGGGGCTTGTTTTAATCATGTAGTTGCTGTTCTTGGGGATTTGTTTTCCGGCCACTGCACAAGGTGATCAGTGAAATAGCATGCTATTTTGAGTATCTACTAATAGGCAAATACACGTTTGGATTTCTAAACACAAGGAGGAGACAGAATGTATAGTCCATAATGAGTCTGACATGATGTTTTGATGGATTGAGCCATTTTGGACGGAATTACTCTTTAATGAATAGAGAAATGGAGGAGGCTGTACCTAATTTTATTTGACTCATGAATAAAGACGTTGAGATGAGAGTCTTGTTTTGAAATGGGGTAGAGAAACTGATAGGAGGAGAGAGAAGTCACATAATGAATTCACAACTCTTTTATCACACAACCAACTGCTTATGAATAGGCAAATTCAGGTAATTCATCAAACTGCTGGGGTAGTAACAAAGAAACCTTCCAGGAGAATTAGCCTTGTGCTGGGCTTGAATAAACCAACAAACAGAGAAAGAGGGAGAGAGAAAAAACAATGTAAACATTGAATCAGTTAGACCAGGCTCCCACCCTCGCTCAGCCTTCCCCTGTTCGTTTTCTCCAGTCACAATGATGGATTCCAGTATAGCTGTAATATGTGAGTGAGAGGTTTATGTCATCGTTTTGATCACATCAAGCCGAGAAACATAATTCATCAAAGCAGAAGTCTGACAGTGCTGTGTTCTCTGTGTACTGTCTCCTTCCCTGGCTCACTCCCAGCCATGTGAGCATGAAAATGGCACATCACAATGACATGATTGAAATCTTTGGTCTTATAATCCTCAATGACCTCATAACCGCTACTCTCAAGGTCATTATGTCAGACCCATCCATCAATTTTGTCTTTATGTCTCAGTAATGTCCAATTTCATCCTGCACTGACTCACAAATCTCTACATTTAAACATTCTTTGACACAAGTGCACACCCCATTTTATCCCAGCTAATGAATTAGGCTTGGCGTAGTAAATTAAGGTAAAAATAAGGACTTTTTTCCACTTCAGTTGACAATCAAGAACAAATTGACATCAGCATTAACAGTTGCTGTGCTATGTCAAGCACAGTATTTTATTATTATTATTATTATATATATATATATTGTGGATAGCATAGAAAATTATTGTTTTATTAAAGATTGATTTTATGGACACGTTTAATGAATGTAGGTTTAACGTTCTATGTTTCATAAATGTTTCATCATTTATTGTGCTACTACACATATATAAAAGCTCAATTAGTAAACTTTTAGTAATTTCTTAAGATGTCTGAGCTATGCCTAACATAACATCTGGTCATGCCTGACATAATTCCATCATATCAGTGTGTTCAAGTGAAATGGAATGGAAATTCTAACAGTTTGACATTTTCTAGGAAGTTATTAGAGTTCCTAAATAAAAACAACTGAATAGATCACTTGTGTTTGTTATCCACAGGAGTATGGAGAAAAATGCAATGCAGCATGTGGAAATGAGGTGAGGAAACACTGATTTGTTTGAAATCACAACAAACTTCCAGGTTTCAAAAGCTAAACTACAGCTTGATGGTTCTCAAGATTTATTCAAGTCAGCATGGCTCCCAGTGTTTTACCATACAGGCTCATATGGCATAGACAGGAAAGAAATGGCCAGAGCCTTTAATCAACACTCAAGATTTAAATATTCTGGAAATTTAAATATTGTAGTGAGTGAGTAAGTAACTAAATGAGTTAGTGATCAATTCTGGTTGATTTTATGTGTGATGTGATATACTGTCTCTGTTTTGTACCGTAGGGATCACCACGGCCCATAATTGAGATTGTGGATCCAGAGAATGGCTCCTCTGACCTCAGAGCCCACGCCTGGATGTGGCTCACCTGCCTCACCCCTCTACTGGGCCTCTTCACTCTGTAAAGAAAAAAAAAATACTTTCCAAAAATAACAATATAAACAAAAACAACAACAACAAAAAAAAAACAAATAGTCAAGGACCAGGGAATGTTTTGTATGGCCAGGCAGCAGTAAAAGGACAGGAATGGCCCCCTCCCCCAAAAGCAAGCCCCCTGCCCCACCTTACTCCACCTATCGCCCCTTTTCTCTTCCCTTGCCTCACTCTCTCCAATGGGAATCTCAGACACCAAACAGACTCTTTATCCTCTCTGTGCTGCCTCAGTTTCCCTTTTTCTTTTCAGCCCTCTTTTTCTTCCTTCCTTCCTGCCCTCCTTCCTTTCTGTTTTTCAGTGACCAAGATGATGGATCGAGAGAGGCAGATGGACTGACAGTCTGTGGAGGAAGCCCTTGTGTTACATATCGAAGACTTGCTGCAGCCCTGCCACCAACGCTGAAAAAATGAGTGAGAGAGAGAGAGAGAGAGAGAGGGAGATAGAATTGGAGGAGGAGAGCAAACATTGTGAGTTATTTAAAAGGAGAGTGAAAGCGACACAAAAAGAGTGAACAATAGAGAAAAAAGAAGAGAGTGAGGTGTCGGGAAAGCAAGAGCCAGTGAAACTTGGAATCGAATGAAGAATTAAATGAATGTGTGAATGATTGAATGAACAACTGGGTGAATGAAAGAGGGTTAAAGATAAGCAAAGCATAGCTGTTGTCCATGCCATCTCCTTGATTCCAAAGCGGAGGAAGGCCTTGGGTTTTAACGACTCTTGAGAGGGAACGAGAGCGAGGCTTATGTCCTATGCTGCCTAGCAGAACTCTAACAGACTTTTGGTGTCCCACTAGTGGACACTCCAGTACAGTATTCTGTCTCCCAAACTGCCGATACAGGAACACCTCCGAGTCCCCAATCCCTCCTCAACAGCCTTTTCTAATTTTGGTTCTCTCCTTTTTTTTTTTTTTTTTTTTACTGTTGGTTGACTTCAGGAGTCTTCTTTTTTACTTTTATCACTGTTCCTGCCTCAAGTCACATTCAGATTTTTCTCTGGATCCTTTTCTCATTAACACAAAGGCTTCCCCTTGCCAATCATCCTCCTCTGAATTTGTCACTTTTTTATTAAGTTATTTATTTTTATTTCAGAGCTACAATGGATAATCTTTCTTTTTTGTTAAGTCTTTTTGGAAAGAAGATGTACTTGACGTTTAAATCTGGGCCCTTATTGAACTCGTCAGAGAGGGAGCTTACTGATGGGCCTAGCTGCTCCATTTTAGTGCTGTATTGTGTCAACAGATTATTTAAAGAGAAAAAGAGAGGAAAAACGTAATTAAAAATATTGATCAAAGGGAGACTATGTAAAAAAAATAAAACTGAACCTCACTTGGTAAGCTGTCCTTGTTAGAAAAAAAGTGGGTGAAGGATTCATACAGCCACTCACAGATGTATAATTTTGTTTTTCTTTTCTGTGACTATAGAAAATTTCTTTCTTTCTTGTACAAATGTTAAATATTATGTACTGTCTTTAAGGAACAAATTGCAGTGTAAAAGATATTTGATTTTAGGTCAAGAGCTTTGGGAACAAACCTTGATATAAAAAGGAAACAGTGTTTATATCGGAGATGTTCATGAAAACCAGTCTTGGGCAGCCATTTTGAATATTCTCACCCACTATGTTTAAAAAACAGATACACAGAAAGGGAAAAGCTTTTTTTTTTTCAAAGAAAAAAGGAACACCATTCTGTGGAAACCTAACTGTCAGTGTGTAATATAGTGTGCAATTTCTCATGTGGCCTTACTGTAACCCACCCCAAGAATCTTCAGTGTGAAGACACAGCTCCTACAGTCAAAAAATGGGGGAGAGCCCAAAACAAGATGGATGACCAACTAATGACAAAAAAGACTTTGTTGTTTTGAAATGTTTTAAATGTTTCAAGAATAGTGTATCTTGCTTCACTAACAGCATCAGTAAATGCACTAGATATAACTCTTGTATTAACATTCCAACACTGAACTTAAGTCAAGTGGTAGGACTCTGCGGGGTGGCATTTGGGCGTGGATGAGCAGAAGAGAGAGAAAGTGAGAGAGAAAGAGAGGAGGGTTTTTGTGAATGGTGTGGGAAGATTACTGTTTGTGTTTCTGGCTTGTTCGACTTGCATAGGCTACTGACCCCATTAAAGCCAAGCAAAACGCACTTCAATAAATACCAATTACTGACATGCTCATCGACAAAGTTTTTTGACATTAAAAAGATTATACTCTACTCGTAGTGGTTTGAAGAATTGAGGAGGGCCAATTTGAAACCACAAGTGATTGTATGGTTCATTGTAAATTTATTGATTACATGATGCAGCTTATAACATAAATATATAATCATTCCACAAAGGGTTTTGCCTTCCTTGGGATGTATTTATTAAGCCATTTCACCTGTGTGCGATTAACATTACCAGGCCATTGATCATCTTTTAACTCTGTCCGGTGTGGTAGATGGCCATCCCACTCATGTCTGGAACAACAGAGGAATGGTTCTGTAAAATTAAAACTGTCAAGGCAAAAGGGGTTTCTGGATTTCAGAACCTAATAATCAAAGCCTAGTAGTAAAACTAAGAATGAGAAAGTTGGACTTTGAGAATTCAAAAACAAGCAAACAAAACAAACAAGCTTTTCTTGACTTGGAGGCTCATTGGGACTTAAAAGGAACATTACAAATAAATCCAGAAATGAAAATTTTTCAACCATGTTTCTCCAGTGTACCCTCACTCCACTAGACTTACATTAAGAACAGCATGGGAGATTCAGAGAGAAAATATCACTAAGTCACAACTTTGTAGTCAATGCCATACATTTCCAACATCCTGAAGACAGTGGAAGAAGTCTGTTATTTAGAGAAGTACATTGTAACTCCATGGAAACACCATCCAAGGATCAACTAACATTAACAATGTGAAGGCTCCAATCTCACAATAAGATCTATCAGTCTGGTGTTGTGAATGTGTAACAAAGTCTAAACCTACTGCAGTCCATTATAGATGTTTTGTGTTTCCAAACAAAATAATGGTGGAGAGCAAACTGAACCAACTCCTAATGGGAGGACCAGAATGGTTTAAATGCATGCAGGATTGGAGGGATGACACAAGAATACACTAAATTTCAGGTTCACAGGATGATCTCTTCTGGTATTAACTGATTCCAGTTATTGAGTTATTGCAGTTCCAGTTCCAGTTATTGAGTTATTGTTCAATCTTGTTGTCAGCAAAAAAAATCAAACAGAAAGAAAGAGAAAAAGACAGACTGACACTCAGAAAGATAGATCAGTATAGCAAGTGATGTCTTGTGTATAACATCAACCTGTCATGTCTTGGTACAGCCCATCCTGATAAATATAAATCACTCTGTTACATGACAATACACAGCTTTCTCCTATTCTCTGTAGTTTTTATTGGCAGCCTTCTTTGATGTACATTCTGGATGACAAGCCCATCTTTATTGTGCTAGAATGCTTAGACGGCTTACTAGACTAGATTCATAGAATGACATCATAGTCTCACAGTTAATAAACAAAAAAATGTCATGTTCCCATACACTGAAAAGGACTTACACTCTGGTGTTACTGTGGTCGCTAATGGTTTGGGTCCGGTTTCCTGATAACGTTCACTTTTATTGCACTAAGAAGATTCTAAAGATATATCTTACCAAAGTTGATTATTTTTCTACTTGTGTTCCTATCTCTTCAAAGTCTTCTTAACTAAGTTGGTCTATCTTAAGAGTCTGAACCCATGTTTCTGGCATTGATTGTTGTCATTTGCGCCTTCGTGAGCATTGTTTTAGGGGCATTAAAGTGCAGAAATAGAAATATGCAAGTGAAAATATAATTAGGGCATCAGTATGACATATAGGTGACATAGTTGCATTTTAGAGAGATTAAAAAACAAAGCAAATTAACCTATTAATTATCTATTAATCATTTTTTACTTTTTATAAAATAAAGCACAAAATGCAACACAACCATATCACATCTTCCATGGCAGTAAAGTCTTGAGACCAACATGACATTTTGACATTGAACATGACATCATGACATTAAAGTTGTAAAACGTTTAAGATAAAAAAAAAAAAACTGTTTTAAGGTAAAGCTTAAGAGTGGTCCAGATCACTCTTACAAAAGTATGACTTACAGAAGATATACTTGAACATGAACATGTTGGGAATCCTAACCTTAAGGCAAAGGTTAAGGTATGACTTAAGAACTTATTAGTGTGTTGGTGTAAGAAGGTTTCAGGAAACCGGCCCCTGTTAATATCTGCATGATGTCGACCGTATGTAAGTTGACAGAAGTGTGTTGGAATGAAATGGATCAGAAAGTGCAGAATGGTTTACATGACTGGTGGATAGAGTGTTTTTTTTTTTTTTGAATGATGTGAACCTTCCACTGTAATGTCAGAGATTATTAATGGACACATGGATGCTAATGGATGCATACACACACACACACACACAGAGAGAGAGAGTAAGTACAGGTCAGCAGAGATAAAACAAGTACTTCAAGTTGGATGGATGAACTGAGTTTTACCTTGTTCTCTGATGTTAAAATACCATATATTCAACTTTGATTTATCATAAATAACCTCAAGTGCAATTTTGCAAGCCCAATTAAAACCTTCTATTTAGGCTGAGTAATGAAATTGTCCTTTTGGCTAAATTGACAATTGAACTACAATTGCTTTGTGATATTTGACATCACATGTAGGCTTTGTTCTGATTCACACATGTTTTAGTGGCTATTTTTAAGTTCAGTATTTTCATATGAAGGAGGGCAAAACCATGCCTCATATCACAGTAGCTCTCTGGCCATCTACAACTTCTAATTCGTCAAGGCTAAGGCAAAAATGGGTTTCCATTCTATGTCTCAACTGAAATGCAATATAAAGGGATGCAAATAACGCCAGGTATAGAACTTCCATGTCCACTCACCAACTAAATATATAACTACATTCACAAAAGTCTGGGTGATAGCTTTGTAATTTTGGCTTTATTCCCTAATGCATATTTGACTGAATTGTTTAAGTGGTTGTATTTCTCAAATGTATTACAGTTCCACAGTACCGCATATTACAAGCACACCCATAATGATTTAGGTCCCATAGCCATGGTGATTGTGTTGCTGTATTTATTCATACGCTTATTCCTTTTCTCTCTCTTTCATTTATTCCTTTTTTCTCTGTCTTATTTTATGATTTTTGGTACTGCCGGGAGTGTTCCTGAATTTGAATGCTGTATGGACCTCAGACACACAGCTAAAAATGCTCGTTCAGTAAGATGGACGATCCCATTTGGCTCTGAGACGAACTGTCAGAAAGACAATAAGGTCTTAAGTAGACAAGCACTCTCCCACGTCGTGTTTTTTGCAGCTTCTGAAACACTTCAGTGTATTGGAGCAAGTCTTCTGGGGTCTGTTTGCCTGTGTGGGCATGTGTCTGCATTCATATATTTCATGCACTAATGTATACATAAGTAAGTCTGTGTGTGTGTGTGTGTGTGTGTGTGTGTGTGTGTGTGTGTGTAGGTCTGTTTGCACTGAGGGGAGTCTTTGTTCTACAGATCCACCCACAACCTTGGTGAAATATGCTCAACATCTAAAGGGAAATAGCATGACCTGCTCACTAGTCCAAGAACTGGACAAGAATGCATCATCTTTTTTTCTCTCATCTAGGTTGTCTCATCCAGTGTAACCATCTGAGATGAGCTAACCTGTCACTTGAGCTATAAAAAGCTCTTTAATTTTTTTTTTCCACTTAGACAAACTTTGAAATATTTAGAAACTGTGAAGTTATGGGAAGGCTGGGATTAATATCATATTACGTGTTAATTGAGGAGTAGCATGCAATCTTTTTGGGCTCCCTTTTTGTGGGGTGTTAATCTCCAAGCTCTATGTAGAAAGTGCTGCAGTGATTAAGCTGTGCCTTTGTCCTGGAGAAGCACCATTTCATTAGTTGCAGAATGTGAGTTGCCACTGGCTTAAGCAAGTTATATCTTATTATGTTTATGTTAGATATGTTATATTATGTTAGATATTTTCATCTAAAACAACAAAACAAACACTTCACAGTTAGAGCAGGTTACACATGTTTTCACATGGCATTGTCTGTTATCTACCTTTGCTGCACCTGCAAAGTAAAGTAATTGGGAAATGAGTGGATCTTTTTTACAATCATAACTTGAAGCAAAGACCAATTTAGCCTCGGCATTGGATTTATCACTCTCCATAAATGTGTGTGGATGGTTTTTGTGCTTACAGCCCTATAGTCATAGCTTCCTGTTGACCTTGAAGGCAAGAAAACTTGCCTTCCTATAGAAGACTCTTGGTGCAATATGGCTCTGTATGCATCCATATAAGGTGACCAGGGATGGCGACTCTAAGTCTCCTTTCCTCTGAAGCTCAGAGATAAGCCTGTGGAGACTCAGATAGCACAGTGCACTTGACTTTAGGACAGCGAGATATGGCAGCCCAACTTCATGTTGGGATTCCTTTGGCGCTCTGTATTTAATGCGTAATTAAATGATAAAAGTTCAGAGCACTGTTGTGCATCGTTGTGTGTTGTTACATGATATGCAACATGCGGTTAGAAGCGCATTGCCAGTGATAGCCATGTAGTATTTACTTACAAAGGAAGTACACGGTTTTTATTACTTTTGTAAGCATGTTGTCTTAAAGGTCCTGTTTGATCTCAGAGTAGCAAATCAACTGTATCAAAATACTGAGCACCAAACGCACACTCTCAAAATTAGTCACTCAATGCATTCACATCAGACACACACAATAATGAATGTGAGATGGATTAATGGAACTGAGAAAAAAGAAAAAAAGATTACAAAACAGCAAAGTTCACCTTGTGCTAAAAACTTTTATACATGCTGTGTATAAACACTCACACACACACGCACGCACGCACACACACACGCACACACACAGAAAGAGAGAGAGAGAGATCCCTGAACTCAGATCTGGCCAAAGGTAAGATCTACCTATTGAAGCACTTCATGAAAGACATCTAAAATCCAACTTGAGGCCTTGTATTTAGGTCAACTGAGTCACTGAAATACAGGAAGCAGGCTACTTTTGTTCAACTTTAAAATGGATACAACCAGAAAATTTTGTAATCAAACAGCCGCTTGTCTTGCTTTAGGAAGTGTTTAAATTAACCGAGTCATTATTTCATTAAAAACTGGTCACCTCGAGGGCCGTTATCCCACTTATCTCCCATTTGCATTTAGGATATAATTTTATCTATAATATACATTTTTGCCTTGGCCTTTCTTTATAATTAGGAATCATGTGCATGAACTACAAAACAATAACCTATTATAGGTACAGTTAAGGGGGGAAAGTGCAGCGCACTGATATGGAATGGTGATTCAAACTTTTTTCAAACTAGCTACTTCAAAGGTAGCTAGTTATGTAAGGAATAACATTTTGCAAGGCAGTCATTATCATGGAATAATTTCTGACAGAGTGATGGAAGCCTGATGCCTGCAGAGGGCTTGAATCACTCTGAAGGGAGTTATTCCACGATAATGACCACCTCGCAAAACATTATCCTACTTATTACATGGTTACCTATTAAATACATCAATAACATGTTATCATAGTCATTTTTATAATTAAGATGGATAATAGCTTCTGTGAAAAAACAGTAGTCTGTTAACTTACAGATCAAGATCAATTGATTGGCTATGGCAATGTTCTGTTTAATTTTCCCTAACAGAGGTCCATTATCAAAAAAAAAAATTTAAATTGACGTTTGTTCCTTCTACACAACCGGGTGATAAGCGGGATAATAGCCTTTGTGGTGTTCTCCACCTTTGGTGTAGTGAAGCTATTCGCCTCCACCTCGTTCATGAATTCTGTATAACAGCACACCTCGTCTACCGTTATCCCTTACTATACCACTGCTTTATCAGATTTCATATTGTGATGCGTTATTTAGAGTATGCATTACTTTCAGATAACCGCACCTATGAAGAAGTAAAGAAGAGCGGAAAGAAGTACTTCTGCAAACGAGCCTGTGTTAGCTATCAAAACGTGTAAATTGTTAGCAAAACCACATAGCGCAGACATGGCAATAGTGGTGTAAGTGGAATAATGAACTCGAAGGTGTATATCGATGAATATTGCACTTATTGAGGTGTCTCCTCCACTCTGCGTCGGGACCTATCACCACCTCTAACATGCAATATTCACTGATATACACACCCCGTGTCGTTCATTATCTCTTACTTATTTCTAATTTATATTATTTATATTTATATTTATATTATTTATTATTTATAATGCTGAAGAATGCTGTGTTCACTTCAATGGGACTTCCCAATGTTCTATGGTATAGTTACAAAAAATTACTAACAAAGACAAAAAAGTCTCTGCACTCTGACTTGAAGTGGGTCACACAGCTTTAAGATAACATCACTTCCCCAAATTTGCTGACTCTCAGCAGTTGTGAGTATAACAAGCTAGGGAGAACAAACAGGAGTCTCTCCCACATCCCTGCACCAGGACATAAATAACAGATGGGGTCTTGTGACTCAGTTAACAGACTCAGTCAATTAATCAGGTCAAAAACGACCTGCACAAGCATTTGAAGTTCACCGCTTTTGTGCGTCACTATAGGGTTCACATAAGCATATACATTAGAGTGAACATCACAGGCATGCTGGCAATCAAGTTGTATTGTCGGCATGTGGGTCAGTGTATTGATCCACACTGATGTATTGTTCCACTCCTAGGAGATTCTGTCCGGTTGTGCTCATGACAAGTGAGACACTACTGGAGTCAAGGCCTATGAGACGTCACAGGTGAGAGATTGCTGACAGAGAGACAGCTGTGAGGTATGAAATCCTTGAGGAATGTGAGATTTCTGTCTTTTTTCGTTCTCACTCAGACACAAATACATGCTGTGTGAGCTGCCAAAGACTGCGAAGGAATTTTTATGATGTACTGGTTGTGTGTGTGTGTGTGTGTGTGTGTGTGTGTGTGTGTGTGTGCGCACACAGGGGAATGAAGGTAAGAGTTTGCATGCGTGGGAGAGAGACAGAGAGTAGAGAGAGAGAGGCATTTTTACTGGCTACTTTGGGACAGATACTGTCAATATTTCCAATTAAGTATCAAAACTTCTCAAATCCACACCAGATTAACCCTACCTGGTTTTAATTAAACTGAAATAAAGGCAGCTAGGGAATTAATTAAAATTTCCCTTGTTTACCACAAAAACTTTGAAATGCTTAAAAAAGTACACATAAGCCAAATATTACTCAACAAATGGGTAGGGAATTACGTTAAAAGTCTTCAGTGATGCTTTTAGATCTTCACTTAAAAGAAACCAGTAACATGGCATTTTCAGATTAAGTATATAGGAAAGTATATGGCATATATTTTACTTTGTTTTCTCTTAAATTAACCTGATAATGGTCTTAATTTGGTTGAACACTAGTGATGGTGATTAATAGTTCAATTCGGTACGAATGCAATTTGCCTCACGATTCTGTGTTGTCCGTCAAGTTTATTGACATGTGAGCTCAACAACCAATCACAGTCCTCACTGCAGTGCTGCCCAAGCACCTTGCTGATTGGTTGGGATTGTTTATGGGTTAGTCTCACTCAATCTATTTGTTTCCTATTTACAGAGCCTGATCTGTGTTTATCTTATGGCATAAACACTGAGAGGCGGGCAGCTAGAGGACAGCAAGGACCCTTTTGTTGCACTGTACTAAATGGTTATGGGATTGGAATCCTAGACACCTATTTCAAAGGTTGCTGCAATCACTCAAGATTTAATTCTAGACCTCGCTCACCTTAATCCCAGAGAGGCATTTCAACTCCATCCACAATGATCACAACAGTTAAATATGTAAAAAGAAATCAACCAGTAAAAAGCAGAGGCCTTATGCATCAACTCCCTGGTTCCCTCGATAGTCATACACAGAGGTATCACAAAAAAGAGTTAGGCAAGACAAGGCATTATCTATAGAACCTAACCAATAAATCTAACTTTGAGAAGGCTAACAAAGCCTTCCTAGACATCCACCATGTTTGCCCCACATAGGCTGGCCACTGACTGATGATGCACAGTACATGTGTCAGAAGAGGTGGAATAACTGACTATTAAGTATAAGTCGATTAGGAAATGTCCAAGGGTCACTCTAAAAAACATGCATCATTGGATGGCTATTGGGACACTGGATTTTGGCAAACAGCCTTTTCCACTGACTTTCTAGCAGACTTCACCTCATCTTAACACTCTTTAAGCACATTCCCAGTAGCATCTGCATGTGCCAGTGCCCCTATGATGCACTGAACAGCTCTCACAGTCTTTAACTGCCTCACTGGTCTTCATTATAGACCACTCATCTTGTTTGCAAAATATCAACTTTCTTTGAATGGTCACTTCAAGAATCTTTAAACAGTAACACAATATTTGAGATGGTACATTTTGCATTAGACTGACATGTAAAAATGAATATTATTAACAGCGGTCTTAAACTTTCATAAATATGGTCATGTCATGGTTATATATCATGTCAGTATTAAACACACACTTTTTCAAATACAGTGATACTGCTGAACACTTTGGTTGTCATGGGGTTGTATGCCATAACAACCATCAACGCGTGTGCAGCAAAAACAAAAATGAGTTGGACAGATTCAAACGATGTCATAAATATGCATGCAACACAAGCCATAAAGTGTCTTGTGAGAAGCTGTTATTCTCTTGCAGCTACTCATGCATATGTTAATAAAATTTCCACAAAAGAATATGAAAACAAAAAAATGGCTTCAAAAAGACCTTCATCAAATGTCGTTGATATCTTGCCTAATATCAAGCTTTCTTCTCCAGACAGCCATTGACAAACCCAAATGGTATCCAATGTGGTTTAAAATGACTTGAAAAAGTTAACATTAAAATGAACCGTGAAGATGTTTCGTAGTGTCAAACAGACACATAATGGAAGGTGGCGATATGAATAGGTCAATAGATTCTGGTCGTCATTGTTCAGTGTCTATTATGGGAAATATTCATCAAATGGACCAGACACAGTGGAGGGAAGAGACAGGGGAAATCTAATTACCATTACATAGATAAGATTTTTATGCTTTCGCTCGCTTTCTCCAAATGTAATTAAATGTTTTGGTTCTTTGGACTTTATCTGGCCAAAGAAAATGTCACTTCCAGTGAGGGTACAGGGCACAAAGTGATAAGAGAGAGAGAGAGAGAGAGAAGGACCGAGTGAGAGAGAGAAAGACATGGAATGAAAAGCATAATCACTCCATTATTAAATCACTAAGTCATGTAGGTACATTTATGAACAAGCTTGCCCTATGGCACTTAAACAAAATCTCCTGTGCAGATTGAATATGCCTCAGCAATCCTTAAGCCATCAGTGCAACATGGTACATCATCAGTGCAACATGTTTTTATTTTTTTGTGTGTTTACTTGTATGCATCATCATCTAAACAAAAGGGTATAATCTTAGTAGTAGCCTTGTTCTAAACTTTGTTTCGTAAAGAGGGTCTAGCCATTTGGTAGTGAGAAATATATATATATATATATACACCAATTCAAGTTCTAGTTTAAAGTTGGCTTTTGTTATAAAGTCAGAAAGACATGTTTTGCAGTTATTGATAATTGATTTGTTCTGTACATAGTTCTTTCTTTCTCTGCACTCAGACTTACTCTCACCTTCAGTCCTTAGTAGTTTACCTGCCAATGGAAATCTCACCTTCCAGAATGCTTCATTCACATAGACCTTGGAGGGCTGTAAAGCGTGAGGATCAGGCATTGAATAATTAGGCCACTTCAAAGAAATCTGTTGACATTGATCATGCCCACTATGCTTTCTTTTCAATCAGAGAACAGTGAAGTCATTTATGACTTATATAATATATCAACATGGAAGAGGACTGAAGGTATGTTATTACTTTGAAAACGCTCTTCTAGTCTTTTTGTATCCTTGCAGAGTGACGGACAGCCTCTCCTAACTCCTACATTACCCCTGGAGTTTCAGCTCACTTGCTAGCATGCTCGACTCACAGTCCGCAGTGCTGTGATTTTCCAGTTAGGGCCCAAGCATGGGCAGGGTCAGTCCGTGCAGGTTGGCAAGGTTACACATGTAAAGATGTTAAATGACGGTAAAAAGATGGGGTAGAAAAAAGAAGGGTTAATAGTAAATTGTGTAATAAACATGTAATAAAGACTTTATTGGCGTCCTTAATATAAGGGTCCATGCAAAACGCTGCATTGAATTGAATGATTTATTACAAAGTTCCAACATCCAATACCCTGTTGTGTTGCAGGAATAAGAACAAGAAATTTGATACTTAGACTGAATAGTGGAATGGTAGCCAATGGGGCAAAGTTGCTTTTCTGCGGACCGTTCAGTTAGTGTTAGTTGCAGGTCCACAAATTTGGCCTACGTTATACCAAATTTTGTCATTCTTTTTCTTACCATCTGCACTTGCCAACAATAGGGCTAGGAGTGGATTGAAATAATCACTGAAATTACTCAAACGGTCCACAGAGGATGTAATCTGCTCTGCCCTCCACCCAGCCCTCACTCACCTCAGTTCAACATTCATTCATATGTGAGAATTCACTTCAGTTCAATGTTCAGCACCATAATCCCACAACAGCTCATTTGCGAACTAGACCAGCTGAGGCTCAGCATCTCACTACGCAGATGGCTGCTGGACGCCCTTCAGGGAGAGGCCACAAGCTGTACAATTTGGCAACAACACTTCAAGTAGCAACACGTTGAGCAAAGGGGTCCATCAAGGCTGTATGCTCAGTCCCCTGCTCTTCACCCTGCTGACACAAGACTGCACACCAACCGAAAACAGTACCAATCACACGGTGAAGTTTGTCGACAACACAGCTCTGGTGGGTCTCATCACCAAGAACGATGAGAACCACTACAGGAAGGAGGTCGACCTCCTGACCACATGGTGGGGCGGGAGCTTCACTGACTACAACAGCCCTGCAGCACATAGTGAACGCAGCTGGAAAGGTCACTGGTGCTCCACTCCCCTCCCTACGAGACAAATACAACCATCTCACCCGAAAATATATGTGAAGAAATCGACACTGAAGCTGACTTTAACTTTGACTTTACTCTCTCTGAGATTATATGACTTCAAGAACAGGTGGACTATCCCTAAATGCCTTTTTTTAAACCATAGATAAATATGTTATTCAACCGACTGCATTTAACGACACAGTAACATTTCATCACAGATAATAGTATCTGTGTTGAAGTATTATTTCAATTCAATTCAGTATTATTTCCAAAAATGTTTCCTTGACAGTCATGCAAAATTGTAAGCTATGATGCTGAATCACAGAATGATCCAATATCCAGGATGAACAATGGGGAATTCATCTTCACCAGACCAATGTTGGACAGGCATAGGCTATCTGGTTCTGTCTCTCTGTTGTCCACTAGCAGCAGAGTGTGTCAGTGTGTGTGTATAAACCCTTGCTTTCAGCAGCTTGTTTGGAAGAGATTTCAAAGCAGGAGACAGTGTACTGTCTGTTGCCTGGGAAACCTCTCTCTAAAGTGAAAGGACTGAACATTTGAACTTGATTGGTCTTGCACATTACTATTTAAAATTTGATAACTCTTGTATTATTGATGCAGTCCTAAGTGGTTACGAAGTACTCATAATGCCTTATAATTAGGCTACTGAGACAAGTGGCTGTGACCATCCAAAAGTGGTGGAGTGAAGTGTTATAAAACATCATGATACAGCGAACTGGGTTATGCTTATATTAGAATATGATAACCCTTCATATTTCCAGCCATGACTATTTTCCAATGGTTATATCATACATCATTGTGAAGCATTGTGAACACTTCATAACCGTTTCTGAATGTCTTTATAACACGTTATGATTACAGACTTTAAGAGTGTTAGACCAATTATGTTGATATCATGGGTTGTCTTTTTAAAGAATATTTGTCAATGATTCTGTACTAGGATCCGATCATTTTAATTAATTTGAATCATGAATAACAGCTGTCTCTGTAGGATAGCCATCACCAAATATTCTAGAGCAATAATATTTGGCCATCACCATGAACACACACTGATGATTGGCATGTTATGCTACACTGGCAGTCTGGAGGTTTCAGTGGATTATTGGGATTTGTCTCTGTGTAGTTTTGCACTGTCGTTAGATGGAAATAGATTTGTCCCCAGCAAGTGAAACTCACAAGTTTGACTACAGTCAAAGGCTTGTCATGTGTGACAGCACAGCTATGTTTTTTCATTGCTGTTTCTGTTGCTTCTCTACTTTTTTTTCTCCAATGTGTTTTGAAAGCTGCACCTGGAAGTGTGACACCCACCTGTGAAGATGCAGTGGCACAGATATATGCGCCCGGATAACCCATCACTACGGGAAGCGATTCGCCAAAGACGAGGGGTAGAAGGGCACTGCCACTAGTGCAATCTGAGCGCTGACAGGATCCAGGAGAGTGCCAGGGCCAGTGCCATCTGCCACAGCCAAGAGTCAGTGGGCATGAAACCTTTTGATGTGCATGAACTCCACACAGATGTACTTGCAGCCAATCACATGTCATGCACTTGTAACTGCACAAGGCACTGCACACACACACAAACGCACATACACACACACACACACAAACAAACACAAATACACACACACACAAATAGACATGCATATATGCACATACAGATGCCACCCTGTATGTGAAGAAAAAGAGACAAACCCCCACATGTAGACACACTAACACCAACAAGGTCGATAACACAGAGAACAAACAACCATGGTACCTGGGAGGAACCCATATCAGGGGCATGACTGGAAACAGATAAAAGCAAATAAAATGAAATACGCACGGCGTAACCGCAAACCAGATATAGCTTATCTCTACCAACATAAATGACTCTTAGTCACTGCAGACTGAAGCCACAGACTTACATAACCGATACCTTCTCCAGCAGAGAGTTCTGAATCCCCTGTGCACTTACCTCTGCAAAGGTATAAGCCACACTAAAGGGATTTGAGATGGTAGCTGTCCCTGCGGAATTTTAGGGAGCATTAATTATTAATTATGGGAAGTAAAAAAAGAAAAAAAGAAATAAAACTCAATGAAAATTAAAAACAGAAGGAGACACCAGGCTCTTAAGGGATGTACTGCTGTGTATTGGGGCATTTTTCTGTCAAAGCAACATCACTTTGTGCTCCTAGTTTTTCATCAGTGATGTGCAATGACATGTCAAGAAAGCAATTGGATGTCACTTTTTGGGGTAGAGGTGGTGGTAGTGCTGTGTGTGTTTGTGTATGTATGTATGTGTATGTGTGTTTGTTGGTAGGTGGTGGAGGGTGTTTGGTTTCATCCTTCAAAAATCCTGTCCAATTTGCATTTATTAGCATACTGCCTACATTTTTTATGCCGGTGCTTCCTTTGCTGATGCTGTGATCCAGTAGTGGGGCAGATGCCAGCGCTACAAAACAAATCTCCCCTGCCAAATTTATATGGATCTGAGGCTTTATGACTCCTGTGCAGAGGGAATTGTTATATCAATGGCAAACATACTTTAGCCACTGGGGAACATGTTTTGACAAGCATCATTACATGGCCTGTTCATGATGCATCATTGACCATTTTATGTTGATTTTAGCATTTCACATCCAGTAACAATTATTGTAAGTAAATGTGGCCTATGCTATCCCTGTGGTGTTGGGTAGTATAGGACACAACTATATCCAATCTGGAAGAAATTCAGTAATGAACAATAAGAGGATGCCTTATGTTTGTCGTCTCTCAAGGGAAGCATCCATTCAGATGTTCTGCAGGCTGCTACCAACATGATTCAAGTGTGTGTGTGTGTGTGTGTGTGTGTGTGTGTGTGTGTGTGTGTGTGTGTGTGTGTTTCTATTCTGAGTCCTTGAGACTTTTGTGCCAGCAGACATGTTAAGAGACAGGCAGGCAGTGCACATGTGTGGAAAACATCCAATTTTGATTTACCGTGTGAATGGTTATGCAAATTACCATAATAAGACACACGCTATTTGGCAACTTATCTCCATGACGACAGAATTGTTAAAGGGTGGGGCGATTTAACCATCAGTCTTGATGTTGTCACAACACTGGGATTTACATGAGAGACATGTTAATAATGGGACATCTTTTCTAGGCATTTGACAAATAAATAAATCAAGCCTCTTATCTTGTTTTCTTTTTTCATGTTGTACACATTCTACTTAATATCATGTAACATCTGACTGATATTGGAACCACAAGGAGAGCAACTTCTCTGACTTACTGATCATCATAAGGATGGCTTAGAATGATTTTTCATTTCAGCAGTAGTTCAGCGTAATTCTAATGCCCTGCTGTATGAGCTCGTCGAGTTCTGTCAGTGGGAAGTAGAATGAGAGAATTTTGTGCAATATAGAATAAATAGCAAACACGCTGCTTACGGTAACCGAATGGCATCATAAATTGACTTTCACTTTATTGTCTATGGCACCATTCAGTTAGTGTTAGCTGCCGCTTTGCTATTTGGTCTATGTTGTTCCAAATTCTCTTGTTCTCCTTCCTATACCGACAGTACTCATTAAGCTTTTACCACAGTGCTATGGTTGCAATGACTCAACTATTGCTTTATCAATTAACATTTACCTAATGTTTACTTTAGCTTTTACCACAGTGCTATGGTTGCAATTACTCAACTATCGCTTTATCAATTAACATTTACCAAATGTTTACTTTAGCTGCCAACTAATTCTCACAATATATGCATAGAATATGCACATACATAGGATGTCAAATGTAAAGCAAGTCAAACTCCATAATGGGAAACTGGGTGAGACATTGTACTTCAATTATCTTTAAATAACTGCTGCAAACACATTTTGATGCTACCTACAGAGTTGAGAGGGAAAGGAGAATGTTGTCTCTGACATTGACTACATCTGGAAGGGCACTACAGGAATTCCTAAACAAATTTGGAAACCCCTTCACACAAAATCAGGACCCAATACACTGAAAAGTGATGAGAAATTTCTCTACAGTATTAGCTCACTCTAAAAGCCTCAGTTACTGGGAGAGATGGAAAAGTAAGCTGTCTAGTGCTATTGGGTTGATAATGGATGTTAACAGCAACAAACATATGTTTACCATTTGTTTAGTCTCCAAAAGCAGCTTTTGTTTCACTTAATGCACTTTTCACTGTGAAGGAGATAACATTGTACTTGTCTCTGTTCTCTCTCCTCTCCACACCTTTCAGCCTGCTTGTATCAGTTTCAAGACCATTGATTTGCCAGACTGCATTTTCTAGTTTGCACAGGAAGCAAACGTGTATTACTGCTAAAGTGTTCATGTTGTCCTGCTCTAGGGACTTGCTGTTAAAAATGTAAGATAACCAATAACTGTTGAAATGAGCAGGAAACATCCTCTTCCATTCTTATGCTTTCTTTTCTTCTTAATGCGACATTAATAGTAAGTTTAATAGTACACAAGAAGATAAGTTAGTGTGACTAATGTCACGTTGATTAAGTGATATTAGTTAATTATTAGATTTTTTTTTATTATTCATCCAGCTGATAAATAATAGCCATCCAGTAACATAATAACTTCCTACATTATTTGCAAAAGTTATGTTATTTCTTAATTTTTTTACGTTATCGGCAAGTTGTTACATTATTAGCTTTATTACATTAAAAATGGTTACATTATTGCCAGTTATTATTGCCTAGAAAGCTAGATGCACCCTATAGCGGCAGCAAGTAGTTTTGCTCAGCAGGTCTAGTCTAGTCATGCATCATAAAGTCAGGTAAGACCAATCACAATGCTCTCTCTTTGTAGGGAGTCATTGGGTGGGCTTAGCAAGATAACGACAGGGCTGTGGCCAGTGGCCAAGGAACAGCAGTAGTTTGAATCGGCTTTGGCATCGACTTTGGAGGATTTAAGACTTGGGCTTAAAAAAGATTTCAAAGAAGGTAACAGCTATTTGCTGTTTTCCCAGCGTTGCTGTGATTGGTCATAGCACTATCCAGTTTGAAAGACAAACGCTGATTCCGCCCCTAGGATTGAGCCCGGTCTTTCAGTTGTGCCCAGACTATACATTTTGTTATCGACTGCTACAAGGCCAAATAATGTTACTAAACACCTTCACTTTCCCTATCATAAATGTCATAAAAGAAGCACACATATTACCCTAATATCTTTAATGGACATTACTTTCCAAACCAAGCAACATAACAAAATAATCTGTAGACATAAATATAATGAATTATAATTTAGGATGTAATTTAAAAATAAACTTTGTGCACCAGCAATGCCATTACATTGTATTTGATGTTTATAGGCCTCAGTCTAATTGGGCGCCTGTCACTTTAACAATTCTTCACATGAACGCAACAGGTTGTTTGGTAAAACTTTGTGTCAATGCAAAGCACTGTAGCCCTCGAGCCAGACGGTTGGTCAATACCATCTGTAAAGCACTGTTGGAATGGTATGCCCCCCTAATGTTAGAAAATAAATGATAGCATTGCACTGGTGGTAGCTTTTTGTGTCTTATCACCCACTTTATGCCAGTTATAAGCCTATGAAGACATATATAGGGTGTAAACATATATAGGGTGAATAAATAGGGTAAACATTTTAACAAATACAGCCCCAGCTGATTAATTACATTAAGACAATACTTTTTCTGTTTTCTGAAATACTTTATACATGCACATTGAGCCATTATCCATTGAAATATGCAATAACTTACATACAATCAGGGCATGGGCTAGGGGGATTTATAGTGACTCTACCAACCTGAAAAGTCTGGTTATGTTGAATATTAATTGGAGAATTTTGGGATGCATTACTTAGTAAAGCCCCATGGGTGTACGCTGAAAATCAATGCATGTCATTACAATACAAATACAAACTAATTTACACATGACATTTCAAAAAACTTCAGAAATATTGCCTTAATGTAAATTATCAGCTGTGGAAGTTTTGTGTGGATATCTACTAGTTAAGTTTTTTACCCTATCAGATACCACATCAGATTGGTGCATCCCTAATACATATGATGGTTAAAATAAACTGTTAACACTCCTTCTAAATTATGAATACACCATGCTTTGGCATTTTACTAAAAGAAACTGAGAAAGTGCATTACTTAAGTCTTACTTAAGTCTTACAAAGCCTCCCAATAATCTCACCTATACAACCATAATTAAAACAAGTTGTAGGCCTAGTGGAAGACAGTGGCAGTTGAAAGAGTTTTAAATTGTCCTTAGAAAGCCTTTGCCCATGTTCTATATCTGCACAAAAAAACAGGGACAGTTAAAAAAAAAAAAAAACCCTGGCCATCTGGTCAACCCAATTCCATCGTCAGTGAATGGTGTGCTTGTGGGCCGACCCTGCGACTGAGTGGCCTGACTCAGCCTGTCTGTGCGTCTCTGAGGGCCAGAGGAACTGCTGATTAGCCAAGAACTCCAGAGGGCCAAGCGCTCACTGGTGCAGCTCTTTAACACACAGTATAAAACATTCATCAGAGCACACAGCACTTATTCAGATGTGGCAAGATGAGCATATCAATTCAGTAGCAAGCTGGACACTTTCTGGAGACTGTCTGTAATAATCATAACTGACACTTTCTGCATGTTATAGCAGCTGCCTCTTTCTGCGTCTCTCTATTTGAGTTCTGCAAATTTTGTACAATTTCGCAATCTAAAAGTGGAATAACAAATGGCCCGGTATAAATGTGCATGCATGCATATCTTGACATGTTAGAAATAAACATGTCTCTGATATTTTTACATATGTTGAGTAATTTTAGGGAACGTAAACAGCTCAGGATATTGAATATCCTGTTTGTGCAATCAAAAAAGTGAAATAAAAAGGTCAAAAATCTCAAAAGGAAACAAATTCAGTCAAATGCAACAACAGTACCAACTAAATATAAATATATAACTGCAACACTCTATCGCAATCATTGCAGACTCAGAGCTGTTGTGGTGGTGTTTAGGGAGAGGTGTCTGCGCTAGTGGAACAAATTACTGTCGGATCAATCCAAATTTGACTACAGGCCTTACTGGAGGAATTCATAATGAATAATTTATGGCTGACGACTGAACGCCCATCTCATAACACTAGCCGGCCATGGCGGAGGATGAAAAATCCGTTTGGATGAGTCAAGGTACTAGTGCATTTGGATTTTTAATTAAACGCTTGATTAAGTCCTATTAATTCAACTAAATCTGAAATAAATGCCCGGATTGATTTCCTGGACTTTGTGGGAAGTTAAGCCATCCACAGTGTTGATCCTCATCTGTGGAGACTAACTACAGTAGTCCTAAGAACAGGGCCTTAATCTCCCTCTGCCTGAGTGCCAGTTGGAAGTTAAACACTCATCACAACACTCAGAAATACACCGCTTCCTTTTTTTACCACCACGTTATGCCTGGGCAGGTGCATGATTAAAAATTAAAATGTAATTTAGTTCATACAGCCAATATAACTAGGTAGGTTCTTTCACTGCCACACCTCCCCTGATATGTGCATTGCAAGGAAGTGATGGAAATCCTCCCCTTATGTCTGTGGTGGGTGTGTTTTGTAGCAGGGAATAATTTAGAGAACTCAAACAACATTAATTGGCACCCACTCCAGACTCCCGAAGAGCCGACACAGTCCCACAGGAGCAATTCAATCCCTCTCCTGTAATTAAGTCTTTCAGATGTCTGGCTGGCCCCCCTTCACACTTCCTCTTCCCTCTTCGGCATCAGTAGTCTCAGCATTGCAATGCAACCAGCAAACAAAATGTGATCGTGAAGCTCAGTCTTCATCTATCAATCACACTGTCCTTGATTCTTCAAAGTATAGAATATACTCTTCAAATAAGAGTAATTAAAGTGTATAGTCAGGTTCACAGACAGCTGAAGAGGGTGAATCATTTAACTAATCACTTCCTTCAGATCTTTGACTGAAAAATAAGAACGCCATCTTGGCCTAATGGTAAGGTCAGCATTCTCTGACATTAACTATCGACTTATACTATGTGTACTGTGCTCTAATTGTATGTATTATCCATGCAAGCAGTTTGATCAAGCCAAGTTTGACTGTTATTCTGTCAGGTCATGCAGAAACACAGATGTACAAACATAGACTCACAGATATACTGAATGTTTACCATACCTCGTCCTTCAGTCACCTTGAATAAATGGGTTGCTAAATGGTTTCACTACATTCCACTGAGATATTGACGTGGGCTAAACATCATGAATCTTATTATGAATATTATTATTATTATTATTTTAGATTCTGTGAGACTGCCATGGCCTCGTCAATCAGGCAGTGGGATAGAGGGTGGCAGTAAAGTGCTGTAGTGGAGAACTTTTATCTAGTACAAACCTGTGAGTTAGTGTGGGATCAAGGTGAGGTGCTGGAGCTGAGCTCAGCAACCCAATCCTGGCTGGCTCGCCACTGACAAAGCCCTATTCATGCCAAACACCCATTGTGAGGCACCTCTCATATCAAAAAGATACTACAAAAATAAATAAACCCTGTCTACCTTTCAGTGGCCAGTGAAAAGAAGAAACATAATATGTCACCAAGTAAATAATATGTCACCAACGTGGTGTCATGTTTTTTTGAGTGCTTCACAGGACACAAATGATAGCAAGGACAGCGTGGTCTCCAAGTACTGTACTGCATTTTCCATCATGCTGGTACTTCTCAGAGGTACATAAACTCAATGTATCCTTTTCAGTCCAGAAGGAGTATGCCTCCAAAAGACTTTAGAAGGACCAGTACAAAAAATAAATATGTGACTTACAGACCATGCAAATTTCCAGTGGAAGGACATTACATTGTCCCTAAATGTGATGGGCAGACTTTAACTCAAACATGCATGCACAATAACAGTGGCATCATCTGCTGTAGCCCTTTCCAAACCTCCTATAACTTAGATTTTCCCCATTCATGTTCAACAAGCTGACATGAAGACTCATATATCTAATATCAATAAATCTTCTTAACGCATATGCCAATGACTTCCTTGCATATTAGGCTGCTTCACTGTCACCCATTGTAACCCATCGCAGTCAATTATGCTTCCTCCTCTGGTCTTTGGCCCTCTGGCTCCAGACACTGTTCTCAAGGGCTGAGTCAGGAACAGGTAATTGTACAGCCCTTTTCGTTGCTTTTATACCTGTAACCCCCCAGAGCACAGTCCTCTTCAGGTAGAGAGAGAGAGAGAGCTTTAATAAGGGGTACGGGACAGAACAGAGGGAGCATGTCAATGCTGTTAGCCTGGTCTGTGTCTGTCGCCTCAGCCTCCTTTACTGAAAAAATAGACTGTGGGAATTCCAAAAGGGGAGAGGAGGAGAGGGTAGGAGAGGAGAGAAAAGGTTGAGATATTTGAAAGGCAGAGACATTTGAAAGGCAAATGGAAGACTATTTAAAGCAAATGGACACTGCATTTATATGCCTTGGGGAATTGAGGGTTTTTGAGCTTAGTTTCTCTAGCCTTTTTTCTGCTTCGTTACCAAAGTAACAGATAGAAACAAAAACAGTCCTAGATCATATTACACATCCTAGCATACTATCACACTGAAGGAGGACTTGATATGTTTTGCACATCTTTCTGTTTATCTTTAAATTACTTGTCTGGGACGGTGTATGCTAATGCTTATCAAGTCCCTGTTATGACGATGTGCTTTCATAGAAACCCATTAAAAAGCAATTTCTCATCAAAGCACCTCCATCAAGGTTGACAGGCAAAAATCAATACACAGGGACGCTGCCTTGAATGTTATCCCTCCACTCCACTCCCCGCCCCACCTACCCACACATTCCCCCTGTCCCTTGCATTTGTCATGGCATTAGCACTAATAGATGAATGGGAAACTGAAGTGACTGAAGCGATAATAATACAGTCTGCAGATTCCTGTATTTAACTGGTAGAACAAGCGGCCAGGAACTCAGAGAAAGGGTGTGTGTGTGTGTGTGTGGGGGGGGGGGTGTAGAGAGAAAAAGAGAGAGTGGGGAGAGAGAGTGATGAAGAGGAAAAGACACAGAGAGAGGGAATGAGTGGGAGAGAAACGCAAAGCGAGAAAGCGAGAGACTGAGTTAAATGGGAAAGAGGTACAGGCAGAAGAAAACACACATTGTGAGACAGATACTCTTCTGCAGGATGACAAGCCAAAACAGAGGAGAGTGATATACCGGACGAGGTAGGTGTTTCAGTGTCTACAGCATTTAGAAGTGACAACATAATACACTGTTAAAAATACCCAAAAGAGACTCCAGTGCTGCAGCAGAATGATAAAGGAGCTCTCTGTATTTGAGGCTCACAAGGTAATAATGACACGATGAAAAGTCCCGAAAAGAGGTGGGAGGAATAAATTAGCTCTCCTGTAAACCTGGTTGAAAATAAGCATGTCTCCATAGAAAGTGAAAGTTCTTTTTTCCCCCTTCCTCCTCTTTTTCTCCTTTTTAAGAATTGTTTTGTTCATAAAAATGTCTCTTGAGCATTTGCAGGACATTGATTCAAGTGAGTAGTGTTCCTCAAAAAATGGGGAAAGAACCAGACAATAAATTGAAATAAAAAGTTCATATTAAATATGCTTTGAACAGGAACTCCTTGAGGTCTCACAATGTAGGTTGCTTTTCTCCTGTCTATTGTAAACATGGTTGAAATCTTGCAACACTTTATAAAATATAGGGGCCCAGATAGGGTTATGAGGGTTAAGAGGTCTGGGGTTTGTACTGGCAAATAAACTTTATTGAGCCAATGGAGTATAAATTAGCAATTCCTGTTCAATAACAACTAAAGGTAAAGGTAAACAAGAGAGAGAGAGAGAGAGAGAGAGAGAGATGGCTCATGTCGCTTACCTTCCTACTGGAATGTTTTCCCTCCATAAAAATAGTCTTAATCAAAACAGCCTGTCAGAAAACTCCAGGAATGGTTAAAAAACAAAAAAAAAAAAACACCTCTCTCTCATGACTTTATTAAAGGCATACCAGGCAAGACTGTGATTTTTTATCTCACCAATCAATGTTAATGTACCTGCAAACCAAAAAACAGGAACCAGCGATGATCATTTTTGTGTGTTAATTTTACTGACAAGCCGGTAATAAATACGATTTTGATTTAATTTTACTTTTAGTTTCATTTTCTCAACCTGGTGTTTTCAGTAGTAACCACGGAAACTACACTAGAGGCGGGCAAGAGAGCCTTCATTCACCTTGAGACATTTAATCATCAAAGTGACTACAAAGCTGACTAAGCTAACTTAAAAATGTTGCCTGCTGTGCCTTTGAGTATGCTTACTTGATTATTCATTCATTCACACAACACTGTTCTTTGAGAGCTTTTGATTACATACTGGTCCTGGTGTGACATTTTTAATATGTTGTGTCCAACTCTCTCTCCTAGGGGTGGCAAAGTGAAAGTGTTAATAGTGTGTTAATGGTGTGTTAATGGAATCTCACTTTAACAATGTTTAAAAAAATGTGTTAATTGCAGTGTTAAACAATAGTGACCGGAAAGGATAAGGATAACAAATATATCCACATCCAGAGTAGATTTAATGTCTATTCAACCAGTGGTTTTGTGTCTTCAGCCATACTGCCTAACCTTGAATAAAGTAATGGGTATCAGAATTGATGTCTTGTGATTTTCATACAGTAATACAGCAGTAATTTATGCTGAGCATGGGAACTGGACTTACGTCAATCAAGTATAAAGTAGTGTCTGGGAACATATGATTGCCCTCCTATTTCCAGGGGCATAACTAGCATTAGATATTTAAGTTAAACAAAAGTCTTTGGAGGTGCTGCAAATGTATTATCATGCAAACGACAATTTTAATTGTAGTTGTTTACTCAGTTTGAAGGAACGTACACATCTATAATTTGATAGACAGTAACGCAGATCCCTTCATTGGATATGATTCATATAAAGCCCATCTCTGGATAAGCGGTTGTGATGGGTTCCTCTTCTGGCCTGAGACAGAGCAAACTGGTGAACGGTGCACCTGGGTTTTTGCCCTGGCTACCGTCTCCTGTCAACCTGGAAGGATTCTTACAGCCTGCCTGTCCTTGATCAAAATCACAGTAAATAAAGCTGTTTCTGATTGCTCTAGGTACCTTTGCATGAATTGGTCAATAACAATCTGTGTTGTCAAAATTATAATTTGACTCTTGTCAAATTATCCCTTGAAAAATTACCATTTGTCTTTCGCAAGTTCAGTGTCATTATGTGATACAGGCTGTCCATAAAAGAACAGTTGCTAGGCAGAATGTTCCATGTTTTACCTGGAGGCAAAAGTAGGTGAAGCAATCCCAATAACAGGTCAGGTATGTGTGTTATGATGCCGCCCCTGTTTACACATGCAGATGATTATAGGAGGGAAGTGTGTCTTATTTCCCTAATGAGAATGAATGGCCTTGGGCCGTCTTCCCCAGCGTGGGCAAAGAGGGAGCCATTTTTGCTGGCAATCATTTAATTGCAGATAAACAGACTAGGCTTTTGAAGGGAAGAGGGTGATTGCTCTTTCCTCCTGAAAGTAGTTTTTTTATTGATTATGGACATGACAAATATTAATGAAGCAAACACTGCTCATTTTCCCCAAGAGTACAATTTGCCCTCCTTCTCCTAAGAGTTTAATGCATAGGAGCATTACAGCAAATATCACATAGGTAAAGCGTTGGACTTTGTAACTGCAAACCAACTCTTGAAAATGGAGATAAAATAGATAGGAGTATATCATGTTTTCCTCTCACGACATAGATGTCTATAGATTTTTCCCTCACACGGTTTTGTTAAAGGAAGGGAAAATGCGAAATCTGGTCCTTGTGATGGAACAATCGCATGTGTGGTATTTGATGACTTAAACATACTGTAACTCCCTTTGATGCATATGAGCATCTTTTCAAGGTCATCCATTGCTTAAAATAAAAGTGCTTATATTCAAGTGTTTATCTACACACATGCCAGTGAGTGCACACACACACACACACACACACACACAGAGAGAGAGAGAGAAGCGAGAAGAAATATGCATCCCACGGAATATACACACATACACACTGATATATTTATATGGCAGTCACATATAGCTCTGAGAACATTTAAAATTACCGGCAACGGCAACACCAGCATTTGTATTTATTTATTTTTTTCAAGGTACACCAAAGAAGAAAAGATGAAAGAGTAACAGAGAACATGCAGATTGCCTCTAGTTAAAAAGAGAATTTTTATCTAATCCCCCCCCCCCCCCCCCCATGTCAAAGAACCTTCTTCCCACCTAACTTCCAAATGCCACTGAATTGAAGGTAAGCACCATCACCAGCGGCAAGAAGACGTGGCAAAGACTTTGAAGTAAAATGTTTAAAGACAGACTTTATTTTCAAAAGCATGACTGGGAACTCCATACGGCACCTCTCTCTCTGGTTCTGGTTCCCTTTTTATTGCTGTTCCTTTTAACTAAGGCAAGGAAAAATTATGTTCAGGAAAACACTTGCTTCCATGGTTGAACTCAGGCCTTTGGTAATGATAATATATATAAAAAATATGTGCTGTGATGTTGCTTTAAAGGGCACCATTAGGCAAGCATGGAAAGGTCAATGATAATCAAAGATACGTGGGAATATTCATTCCATGCACTTAAAAGGAAAAAAATGAAATCTTCCAAGACATTGTTTACATGCTGACCCACACAGCATGCGTAACAAGAGGATGAGGTTCAACTCGCTGTTTTATTGCGGCAGGCATGTGCTAATGTGTTCTCTGGGGAGGAATATAAGGAGTTATTTATATCAGGTACATGTCATCTTATTATGTCTATAGATAGCTACTTCACCTTACTCTTTTAAGATATACCAGAGGTAAGAAGGGTTTTGTGAGTGTTCTAGATGATAAATCTTGACAAGTTCCACCTTATAACATTGCAAAGTATATATATGCACCAACTGAATGCCTAATTTGGCTGCCTACAGGCTGGTTGCTTTATCATGCATATGCATTCATGGGAAGGTCTGTACACATGTGGGAGTTCCAAGCAAAAAAACAGATGAAGAAGCATCAACTGCAAGGTGGGCATTAACTTCCTGCTTCAACCAATTGCTACTGTTTGGTTGTAACATGTCACGGACTGGAAATTAAAGTCAATTTTAACGTTTTTAGCTCTCCCTCTGTTCGCTGATTGGCCTGCAGAGCTCAAACATGGTGCGAACCAAAGCCCATTGAGAGCTCCCTGACCAGTGCTGGAGCTAAATGAGAAATTGAACGGAAGCACTAAGCGGTGCTAGTACCTGGCAAGGAGTAATCCTGACCACAGTCAAATGTATGTTGTATGTTCAAATAAAATTATTGCTTATTTGTACCATATAAAAGGCATATTTTATGTGGCAATGTTTTACTTTGACTTTTTCACATCATGCACATCCCTATGAGGTTGTGAATAGCAGCACAAATAAAGCATTTATTTATTTTTTGCTTTTAGAGAATAGAGTTACTATCCAGCAGAGCATATGAACAGAGCTGAGCAGGAGTGGAGCGGGTGAAACTTAGTCAGAGCATTTTCCTATCAAACTAATTTGCCTATAGTTAAATAATGTGGTGAAACTGTTTCGGTGAGTAAAGATTATTTTGGAATTAAAAAAAAACTTTCTCAGAAATGAGAGTACCACACAAACTTCTGGTTTAGTTTCGTTTTTGTTAAAAGTCTATTCAGAGGCTTCTCACATTTAAGGCGGATACAATCTCAATTCCTCTTGCCATTTATTCATTTTTTTCGCATTAAACACTGCCTTAACGCCACTGCATGTTGCTGTTAGCCTTGCATGCACTGCTCCAGAAATCAAGCGTGCATTGTTTGGATCTGTGTGCAGCCGCATATACGGAGCGGCGCGTGAGGGCGAAGCTGAGCGGGCGTAATTAAGCCAGAGCGTGGAGCAGTATTGAGCATAGCGGCCTTGTCCAGATTTGAGTGAATGATCGTCATATACAGCTACATCAAATGCATATGACACATTCTGTACACACACACACACACACACACACACACAAATGACTGAGACCCTTTCATTAGCCAGACATATTGGCCGACACATGGCCAGGGCTAGACTAAATGTTAAATGTGCTTTTTGTTCAACATCATCTAATATCTCCATCTCAGTTGAATGTGATGTGAATCACTCTACAACATTCTTCCGCTCCAAAAAGATGAACTGGGTTAATGACTGACTTGGATAAAAGACAAATTGGACATGTTACAACAGGGCCTTGTTGAAGTAGCCCTGTGGTCCCAAGCCACCTGGCCTGAATGAGGAAGTGGGGGCTGAGTCAGACCTAAGGGCTAGTTGCGTCCATGCCTGCCTCCTTCTTAACTGCCTGTACAAAAAAGAGAAAAGAATTAGATAACAGGAGCCCGTCCCAAGTGATAACAAAGATTAGCACAGAGTTCAGAGGAAGTGGAGGCAGAGGAGCTCACCTTTGGGGTTCTAGCTCTGTATTAATTACCATGCTCATTATTTAATTACACACTGACCAATCCCAGAAAGAAGTCTTCCAGGAAGGAGATTAACCAGACAATGAAGTCTGAAGGCTGAAGAGAAACTAAGTGGGAATTTGATATGCCATGCATGTACAAGAGCACAAAAGTGCAAATATGTTAAAATGCAAAAGTTATACTCAGACTAGTTGGTGTGGAATGTTTTGTGTATGTGTGTGTGTTTGTTTGTGTCTGTTGTGAGTGAACAAAGCAATAGCCCTAAGGTTAGACATAAAACTTGAGGTGTAGTAGCACGTAGGCGATTGTATAAATGATGGAGGATCCCTTTTCAGTGCATCAGGAATGTGTTCAATATGTTTGATGTCAACTCGAGTCCACAGAAGATCATCCATCTATCCACCTAAACAATCAATAGTCCCACTTCAGTATGGCAATAGCCAATAAATGCCAAGCCAACAAGTCACACCATTTTCTGTTGAGCACAAAATCCAATTAAACATGAAATATAAGAAGAAAAAAGAAAAAATTCAAGCCATCATAACCACATTCCAAAGACCGATGGCTGCCAATGTGAAAGAATTTGCACATGGGCTCTTAACAAAAGTCAATATATCTCAAGAAGAATGCAAGGGCAAAGGACTCCAATCTGCAGCCAAATAGGTCATTCCAATATTCCCACTTCTCCTTTTCCCCTCTTGAACCAATCGTTGAATTGCCTATATTTATACACAGATTTCGAGAGCACTCTTTCTGTTTTGTTCTCATCATGTAACCCAAAAATGCTCATGCTGAAGGGGGGAAGCATAAGGTGGAAATTGACAGCTCTTGACATAAAAGTGGCCCTCTTTTCATACCTGTAGGTGTTGACATCACAACCATCACCTCACATTGCCTATCAGACAAGTTCTGGCCCTCAAAACTGGGTCAGACACAAAAACAGGTAAAAGATGTAATCATTATTGCGATGGGTTTGGAGAAATCAGAGTGTGTCATGCAGGGGCGCACAATTTATTTTTGTTCAAAGATACAGCTGAACATATATGGATGAGAAAGGTCCCCAGACACATTGATATTTAGTCTGGGGAATAATTGGTACACTGCAGAAGAGTTGTGGGATGTGAGTCAGGAGAAAATGAGGATGCTGGTTTTTGATTTTGTCTGAATGTGTGTGTGTGTGTGTGTGTGTGTGTGTGTGTGTGTGTGTGTGTAGAGGATGACAGACTGAAGGGGATGACATTTGGTTTGTATATACTCATCCATATGTTTGCATAAGCTCTGTTGGATCTATGGACTTCATTGGATATCACTTGTGTTGTGCATTAGTGTTTCAGTTTGGCTTTCTGTCCACTAATAGAGACAGCAGACCTTTAAACTCTCTTTGATTTCTCCTGATGTCAATGAGGTTAAGCAGGATGGCAAGAGCTACATTCTCCATTATTCCTAAATTAACCTAGCCTGGGCGCGCCCATACTGATTCAACTCAGTCTGGCCAACCACCCTATTTCTGGCTTGTCCTTTTCGCCTGAAATAAGGAACCAATGAGAGACAAGCAAAACAAGGTGAAAGAGGCGGGCTTAACAAATTCAGCTGGCATTGCAATTACAATTACAACATTTTAAAAGCAACACCAAAGATTTTTTAATACCTTAAAATAATGCTTCCAAAACCATTTTGATGGCACATCAAGTTTTAACAGGATGCACGTTGCCCATTGCCCATTGCGGCAATCTATCAGCCAAAACAGCACTATGTTACTTTACTGATCTTTTCTTTGCCTTCAGGAGAGCGAGTAGCCAACCGTAAGTAGCCAACAGTATACGCCTACAATTCTCTACGGCTACAGCTAGTAATATTTCAATGGAAATGGAATCTGTGAACGAGGAGAGGTGACAGTAAGACCTCCCAAACACCTCATTTATTCAGCAGCCAAAAACCCCAAAATGATTCAATTGCTGGCATGCTAATATTACTTAGTATGTCAATACAGCTCCCATTCTGAGTTGACATGTGGCAAATATTGTTACCATCACAATAAACGTTTAATTATCTGAGAGTAGTGTTTGCAAAGAATGACTATCAAACCATTAGAAACAAGTGTTCATATGCGTGTGTAACAAATTAACTTCAATATCAATATGTTCTGAAGATGTTATGTGTTGTGTGTCAAAGAGCAGTTTAACTGTGCTTATAGCTGTGATAGCTAGGATGCTAATGTCAACTTAGCTATGAGTTTAGGGTAGTGTCTCTGGCAGTGTTTGCAAAGGATACTTATCAAACAAGCAAAAAAATAAACGATCATGAAAGTGTAAACATTTATGAAATAGTGTCTTGTTTGTTTCAGACTGATACATTGACAGCTTGTAAACCTTTGACGGGTGGCACACACAAAGTATTTATGCAGGGCACAATTAAAAATCCCTGATTTACGGCATTGGTAATTGTCAATTCAGTGACAATTCATTGTCAATTCATTCAGTGTTGCTTTAATAGTAGACATAAACAAGCTCTGCAATGAGCTTGCAAGCTGATGTTAGCTCATACCTAAAGTTCACATAAATATAGTGTATCTAGCCTAGTTAGAGCTAATTTATCTCATGTTTGCCACCGGTTTGGTGCCTGTATATTATTAACACTAGTTAATTGGAAGCCTCTCCCTCCAACTACATATCAGTGGGTGAATATTTATTACCATCATTTCTGAGTTTGATGATCAAACAAGCCACTTAAGTAGCTAGCTTATCACAATATATCCTTGGCACAAACAGATGGTCAATTTAGTGTAAACAGGCTAACATTATTAACTTCCACCAACTCCAACCTGTGGAACATAATCTTATGATATTAATCGTTAGGATTGAGACATGCAGGGTTTGGCTGATATTTCTTCACTGATATTTGACTGAAATACATTAAAAGGTAACACAGAGTTAATGATGCTTGGTTTATGTAAAGATTATTGGTTAGGCAATGTTGAGCATAAGTCTCTGCATGCGTTATTAGAATCATTGGTCTGATTGGTTGTAGCTCTGCCCTGTAGCATACAAAGGCATTTGATATACACCCACTGATCCCGCCTCAGGGAACTTGCTGAATATGCCATCTTTGCTAGACCAAGCTCAATATCTGAGCTTGGTGCGATAGCCATGCTAGCATTAACCTGTTTTAACATGTATCTGCTGCAATGCTGCATAAACTCCTTCATTTGCACTGGATGCATTTGCATTGCATGAACTGTTGGTGTCATTTTAGTGTGTGCAGCAGGTTGATTTTCTTAATGCTTGCAATGACGTAACCATTGCCTGATTAATTACCAGGCCATTAATTACCTCAAATGGCCTTGAGTCATTGACTATGCTGAGAAGGGATGAAGTCAATGTATTTTATTTTGGTTGTATTCACATTTTGTGATGGCCCCTTTTCTCACTAATGTAGACCTGGCAGATGTCTGCATTCCATACTTATTCTCAACTCAGCCAGTGAATTATGTGTATAGAAACATAATTGCAAACGGAATTAATTTCTTCTAATGAGATTCCTTCATGTTATTAATTTCAGACATGTAGTGAAGGCAATACCTGGGCAATTTCTGTAGGATTTATGAACAGGCTATCTGAGTAAATCTAAAATATGTCAAGAGCTTCACTTTGAAGATCAATATCAAAGAGATATAATCATATCACTTGGAAAATCTAATGTAGTAATGAAGTACTCTTTCAATTATTTCTATCCCTTTGGCTTTGTAAAGCCTTCCATACCAACTCAAAATACATTAAAAAAATATATATAATATAATATTTATATATATATATATATATATATATATATATATATATATATATATATATATATAAAATTGTCTTATTTTCATCTGTCCATATGTTGAGAAAACCTCAACCTCATGACAAACACATTCTCATGACAACACTTGATCACTTGTACAACTAAACTTGCTAACTTTTTTGTTCAGTCAAACTTTAAGTTAAACTTATATATAAATGTGTCCAATAAATGTGTCCCATCCAAAACAGTTTATTTGGGAGTGTGTGGTAGCATTTGAAGCAGAATGCATAACAAATCAAATGGTCCTGTTCATCTGTCCATATGCCGTATGTTGGGGAAACTCATGATGAACACATTCAACCAACCCTGCAACAGCTGTCAAGCTGCACAAAAATTCTTTCAACTTATATATTCATTTTTCACACAAAATGGGTCTCTCAAAGCTGTGTGTTAGCATTCGCAGCAGTGCACTGTGGTGCTGATAGTTATGGTTATTTTCATGTCGGGAACCATCGGAAAATGAAGGGGAGAGGCGACGTGTCAGTCCTCCAGTGAACTCACTGACAGCTCACTGCGAGGCCTGACACCACCGGCTCTGGACTCACAAATCAATATGTCATTGTTGGGTCTCCTCCAGCATCGCGGCACAGCACACTTCTACATCAGCCAACCAATGCTGTCTGCTTGACAGTGGGAGTTTTGTTTCAAGAGCAGGGAAAGGAATCTACAGGGCTGTCCAGATGCAAAAAGATGAGAGAGGTGCACAGCTGGCTGTCTAAATGCAAAGGGATGGGAGACACTACATGGCTGTCCACATGCAAATGTTGGTTGTTCTTTATGTGACAAACAGCAAGCTCTTCTCAGATCCACAGGCTTGTACGTTGTAATAATTTCTTTTGTACAATATGTTTGCTGGTCACTTTTCCTGTCATTTTCTGTGGTGTATTTAGATCACAGCCTGTGAATTATTGTGGAAGGAGTAGGTAAGAACAATGTAATAAAATAGAGATTTATGTGTAATGTTGTCAGAATAACAGAGCAAGGAAGACCATGCAAACATCAGTGACACAATATTGTGCCTACACTGTAGCAAGGGATAGAGTAGTTAGACTAGGCCTGTGAGGTACAAGTGAACATATTCCAAAGTATAGTAATTATAGAAGCTGCTGTTAGGTTGTTCCTAGTGTATGCCACATTTTACAAAGATTTTCCTTTCAACAGCCTGTAGGGCTTGGGCCTACTTATGGTGTAGACCTGAGTTTACTCTTATTATGAGTTTATTTTTATATTTATGTCACACATTAGCGAAATCAATAAATGCAAGCATCATTAAATAAGCGTAACATTCCCACTAATTAACTAAGTGTAGCATTCCCACTAAAAACATTCTCACCAGCAGTAGGCTAGTAGCTTTCTCTCTGCCTCTTCGTGCTCTTCCCACCTTTGATTCATCCCCACGCTAGTTCGTCGGGCGTGATCCTCGAGTCCATGGCAGTGGAAAAACTACTATTTCCACGAGACAAGATGTCTAAACCCAGGGACAACCAGGCCTCAGATCTAGGTCTATTCTACTACTACTAATTCACACGTCCAACGCTGACTTTTCTTAATAATAGCCATTAACTAAAGAGTCAGTAACTGGCTGGCTGTAAAATAAAGTCGCACATTCAACCCTGCCTTCTCTAAGTACTTAACATTCAATAAAGACTAATTATTGTTGAATTACTCGAACTGACCATAACTGCATCCTAACACATCATCCTGTAAAGAGTCACACATTCAACATTAACTCCAAAATTAATCACAATTAATCAATAAATTAATCACAGCTTACCCCCAACTACACAGCAACATTGTGCAGGCAGTAATAAACTTTAAAGAGGTGGCCTGCGGGGCAGATCCAGCCCACAAGAACCGAATGAGTGGCCCACAGCAACATCTGACTTGTGAGGAGCAGAAGAGAATAAACGTGCACCTATGGTCTTTGCATCTATATTTAGTTTGTGTGCGTGCAGCAGTCTGCCAGAAAAAATTCACCGCCTGTATTCCGGGAGGTAAATGACAGCTGTAACTTAAAATGGTTTAAACACCTTGATGCAAACATTAATGTATCAAAGACTCTGATTTGGTTGCCAAGCAACGGCCTCTTGTGTGGATTGCGTGCCTTTTTTGAGTGTGCTGCTTGTAGAGTGGTGTGCGTACTTAAAGAGAAGTAAGTGTTACAGACATGATAATTGGTGTTTGTAGTGGACAATACCTGACTTGCACATTGTAATACGAGTGATGCTGAGCTGAGACAGTAATTTTCCCAATATAAGCTGCACCATGTATAAACCTCAGGTCAGTGTTTTATGCAAACTAAAAAAAACAAAACCATGTATTGACCTCACCCTTGTATTAACCTCACCCATGTATTAACCTCAGTGTACTAAAAATTACCTACTGAATCATAATCAGATCAAAAGCAGAATGTCAATATATCAATCAATGTATAACCTTGGTTAATAATCATGAAATTATGGCATCATAGTGAGTTCACTGGATAATGGTGATGCATGTGTGCATCCTGTTTGGTTAACATTCTGATTAGATTATGTAATATCTGTAAGCTTTATGATGTATACTCCCACTGTAATTTAGTATTCAACAGCAATGCATGTATTTAGCCCAGTTTAATGTAGCAATATTATGTTAATGTATTTCCATGACATACTAGTCTTTAGGTTTGAACACACATATATACAAGCTCTCATCTTCTGTATGAAGTTTATTGAATTGCATTAAAGAAAGTAGTAAACAATGGCTGCTTCGTGATGTTCTAACATCCCCCATTAAACGCATAGTTTTTTGGAGTTTGTGGATTTGACCCTTGGCTTGGCATGCTTGATAAAATTCGGCCTCTGAGGAAAAATAATTGGAGATCACTGGACTAGACTGTCAGAATAATGGGCTCTGTGCTCAACAATATTTATTCTTCTTTACTCAACTGTTCATTGACAGCTATGTTCACCCAGGTTACAACTCTTTCATCCCTAAATTTCCATTTAATCTTAAGGAGCTTCACCTTGCCAGTCTTCCACCCTCTTTCTCATGGGAGGATCAGAGTTGAGGTATAAATTAACGTTTAGAGATATAATTCATAATTGTATTTGTTTAATTTAAAAGCCACCTTTTGCAGCAATAGATAGGCGTACATACAGGCAAAAGAAGACATGTGTGGGTAAATAAGCACGAAGAGATACAAGCATGAATATTCATTTGCCTAGCAGTGAAATGAATAGTGCATCTACTATTATTATAGTATCTACAGGCTGTCACTGCAGGCTGCGTAGCATTAAATAGTCAAGGCCACTGCAAGAATACACATCATGTCTACACCAAAAGTAATTCTAACCCATACTTTCTTTTGAAACAGAAATATTTTGAAAATATAGTCTACACTACAACCTTGGAATGGCCATAGGCAGATAAGTTTCATGCTGTGATTGTATTATTTTGTATGGAGCCCCTAAAGTGACACAAGAAAATTTGTGTGTGCACTAACACTAGAATCACTAGAATCTTTTAGGTGAGCTCCAGACACTTTTAGCTTGTGTCACTTTAGGGGCTCCATAGTTTCACCCTTCTTGTGCAGTAATTACTCTTCATACATATCATTTTCATTTTCTGTTGCCTTATGCAGCACATCTGAAGCCTGTTTCATGGGGTAGGGAGTTTGTGTTATTCCATCTTGTGCTATTCCAGCCTACTCTTTGAGTTACATTTACATTTATGCATTTAGCCAAGACGCTTTTATCCAAAGTGACTTACATTTTGTATGTAAAAAAAACAAACAAAAAAAAAAGACAATTGCCAACTACCAATCATTCAGGGCCAGTCTCCCCTAGAGCAACTTAGGGTTAAGTGCCTTGCTCAGGGGCACAACAGTGGCAGCTGGGATTTGAACCCACAACTTTAGCTAAGCTAAGTACTCTCTACTTACTGTGTTGCTATTTTGTTGCTGTTGTATTTTTTTTAAATCACACCTGCCCTGTTCTTACCTGGTAGTTATGCAAACCTTACACATACATTTCTATCATTGATCTGTTTTGTTACATTGTTCTTACCAGCTACTAACACAATGATTCATGGTCTTTAATTTAACGTGTTACCTTAATTGTCTTTTACCCTGTGTTCCTTATACTGAAATACATGTTTTCCATTGAAGTGGGAAAAACTGAACTGGAAAATCATTTGGTGTTGACGTATGGTTAAACAACAGATACATACTGGGACAATGTGTGATTAAAAGTGTTGCATGAATTGCAATAATCAACACTACTGCAGTTATCAACACTACATGAAAGGAGAACATCAGATCATCTGTTTAAATTCCAGATGAGTTGTTGTTTCCCTAAGAGTCAACACAGTATTTGTTTATTTAAGATTCCATTTATTTTGGGACAGGCAAACACCATGTTGCTGTTCCAAAACCAGTGGTGCCTATGCTCTCATGAGGCTTATTGCTTTTCTGAAATGGTTGCTACATATATCTGGCACAATTTCATTAAATGAACGTGAAATGTGTGATTTATTCAAAAATAACAATTCTTCCACCATTTTCTAGCTGAATGGTTGGTAAGTATTGCACAGACACACATGTGTGCACTGTTAAAATCAAAAAGGCCTGGGAAAATTGTGCACTGCGGCAATTTTCATTCTACCCAAGCGCGAAATACTGAATGGTAACCTTCCATTGTGAGTCCCAGTGCTATCTTGTCTCATCACAGTGATGGGCGGTTTGAAGTCAAAGATCCAATGACCCTCTGTCTTGCTCTGTCATCAGTTCCAAAATACCTGAATCCATCCACCCCCTACCTCCCCCAATCCCCATCCCACCCTCCACCCACCAGCCTAGGAATGCCTTTTGTCACTGTCATTCCAGATATGACTCAGGACATGCCACTGTACCCTACGCCAACCAAGTTACCTGAAACAACCTCTCCCCACCCTCAAGACAAATTCACTATAAACAAATCAATCTAGTCAGGAATCCCAACAGCTTCTTAATTTTTTCCAAAGGGCTCTATCAGGGGCCTGGGAAAAATAAATTAACGAGACAAATGGTTTTGGCCCACAGTCTTTGTTTGGCTGTGAGTGTGCTCAAGTGCTGGAGAAGAAGAAAATGGAGGTAGTGCTGGTGTGGTAATCATGTCAGTGTACAAGAGAGGCAGTGAGGAAAGACTTTTGCTGTGCAGGATACCATTGGGCTGTGTGTGTTGTGTTTTGTTGTGTGTGTGTGTGTATGTGTGTGTTTTCTTCCCTTTTCCCCTACTTTTTTTCTCTCTTGTATGATGCTGAGAGCGCGGGTCCCAGGGAAAGCACGGCAGCGGCAGCTCTGTCTTGGGTGGGTGATTTATGGATATGGCTCTGCCCTTTCCCCAAACGCTGCTTTAAGAATGCAAAGCACAAGTAGCCTGCAGCTTACGAGCGAGGCTCCATTTGAGTGCTGGAGCAAGCATGGTTATAGTGCTGGGGAGAGATAGAGAATTTTTATTAAAGTCACGTTTTAGTCTCAAAATGCACACAAATGCTGATGTGTGTGGACCTGCATTTCATGTTTGTCAGGGGTTGTTCTGTAAGTGAATTATTAAACTCAGAAACGTCAGCTCTGTGCCTGCACTTGTAGGTTGATGCCTGCACTCTCTTTCTGTCTTTTTCTGAGTATTTTGTCACCACTGGGCCTGATCTAACCATAGCGATGATGAAACACCACCTATGCCTGGGGCATTTATGGTGCCATTCAACCCTTCTGGCTGTCTACAGAACAATTGCCCCCAGATATATGCCTCCCTTTCTTTATTACCAAATGTACACGGATGTGCTGCAACATACACCAACACAATATACACAAACATGTACAACACACTCAGGGGCAAAACACACTGCTGTGAGGTATGTTTAATCAGTTCTCTCTTTGTGCCTGTCAACATCTTGTGCATCACAAAAGTTGTCAGTGTGTCTTCGTGTCCAGTGTGGGGTAGTGTTGTGTGTGAAGAGGTAAAATGAGACTTTGGCTGTGTTGGCTGATGATGGCCCATCTGAAGGGAGAAAAATAGTGTGACTCTGTCTTGAGAGAACATGCTTATGTGTATATGTAATCATGTATGTGCTTTTTGCACATCATATACACATAAACTGTGTGTGTGATAGAATGTGAGATGTGTGTTGATGTGTCTGTCTGTCTGTCCGTCTGTCACTCTGTATTTCTGCATGTCTGTCGGTGAGTGCAAGCCTATGTGTGGAAGGTAGTCATGCACATCTCCTTGAGCTTCACCTCCTTGAGACACACACACACACACACACACAGACTAAATGTCCTAAAATGGAGCAGGGAAGGGATTGGTGTTACAGCGGCTGTTTTTAGCATAGCCCGAGGGCAGCCGGCGAGTGAGTGTGATGGGAAACGGGAGAGGAATCTGGCGAGTCATCATGCAGGATTAATTACCTCTAATGAAGACACCCTGTTAACCTTCACATGCTAATGTGTCACCCAGCAGAGGGGTTGAAAGGAGTTCAGGGCTGATTAATGCACTGGTTTAATTCCCACGCGAGACTTTAATTACTCCCAAACACTTGGACAATCAGCAGCCTCCGACAGATGATTGGACGGGTGGAGGAATGGCAGTCGTTGGGTGCGACACAATGTGATGCAGCGATGGTGTTGCTCTTTCAGTGTCTCTCAGTTGACTGTTAATTTGGGGGCTATTGTTGTTGATGCTGTTAAGCTTGTATGCCTTTCATTGTTTTCCAGTGGTTTCTCTGTGTCTCTTTTTCCCAAGTAAGTTTTTTTTTTCAGTCAGTCTGGGCTGGGGGGAATTCCAAGTAGGTGGTTCAGCTAGAGAATATGGTAAACCTCCAAATAGAGTAGCCTGCTTGCTTTGGCTCTGGCTCTCCTGTAATTTACACAGGTTTCACCACAAACTTGGAATACCCCCAGGTTTAAACCAGGATTTATTCATTAATTAACTCAGTCTATTTACTGCTGTATTGCTGGTCATGTTGGCTTGTCAACACATGAGTGGAAATCAGAATATTATTAGAATGTGAAAGAATGAATGAATGAATGAATGAAGAAGTCAGAAGAGTGAGACATAATGGTTAAATGAGAGAGAATAGTAGAAGAGATAATGATAACACTTTATTTAGAGTCTGTATCTATACAGCATTATAAACACATTCATAAATGGTTATGAAGTATTCATAATGTCTTATAATATTTGACATAAGATGACATAACCATGAAAAAGCAGCTATGACTGCAGTTATGTACGTTCTGCGAGCCCATCATTATCGTAAAATAACTTCTGACAGGGTGATGGGAACCCAATGCCTGTGGAGGGCTCTTAAATCACTCTGAAGGGAGTTATTCTCTGATAATGACTGCCTCACAGAAAGTTATCTTACTATACTTACTATACAGCAACCTATTGAATACATCAATAACATGACAATGAAGCTTGTTTATCATTGCTATCATAGTAATGTTAATAATTAAGATGGATAGCTTCCGTGAAAACATGGTAGTCTGTTAACTTACAGATCCGCTGATTGGTTATGGCAATGTTCTGTTTTACTTTCCTTAACAATGGTTTGTTATACTTAGCAATGGTCCAATATCAGGTAATACATATCAGACTGTAGAATGTCAGGAAGTCCCATTGAAGTAAATGCAGCATTCTAAAGCATTATAAAGAACTATGTAATAAAAAGTCTTATGATGCTGTAATATAAGAATAAATTGAGCCTGCTGTATTTAAATGATTATGGCCACTTATGTCAATTATTATAAGGTATTATGAATATAACTCTTTATGAGTGTGTTTATGATGTTTTTTAAATACAGTCTTTAAGTAAAGTGTTACTGAGATAATTACATTGACACTTTAACTAAGCCTTGAACACACTGCTCCCTTGGAACTACGTTCCTCCAGAATGATTTCTGTTCCTTTCCTCTGATTAAATATCTAAATCCTTGCATTTTACACAGCTATACCTTATGGCCTGTGGACAGTATTGTTACTAGAACTTTTTATGATTGCGTTGATTATGGACAGCTCTTGTTCATTCCAGCCCTCATTTTAGATCAACTGAACTCCTGCTTGTTCACATTCTCTTTTAATCAACTTGAATTCTAGACTGGAGTCTCTCCAGTCTGGGGAAAAAAGGTCTATGACAGTTCAGCCAAGCTGTTTGCACATGCAAATAAAGCAGAGTTTCAGCCACCCTCCTTCAAATGTCAGCCAGCAAATGACACTAACCACAGCTAAAAGGTACACACATCTGACACGTTGAGACACACTTTCACACATGTATATTTATAGTGTGGAGGGAGAGTAGGCTTGCCACTAGTGACGTGGAAACTGCCTGGAAAGCCTATGATGCAGTTATGCTTGATGACCCTTTCAGGAGAAACTGAAAAAAAAATTGCTCATGCTTGCCACGGAGGACATACAGCATGGACTGTGCCTCTGCATCAGAATGCCAACAGGGGCTGTAGTTCGAAAAACAGCAGTCAGCTATTTTCTTTTTTCCCGCCCGCTCATGAAGGGAGCAAACCAGCAAGCACTTTTTCTAAAAGCACTTTCATCACTAATCGTAAATTTGCCAGACAGCAAAATAGTATTTCTGTACATTTCTATATATGCATTTTCCATAGTTTAAAGATATGCAGTCAAAAAACTTGGGCCTGAAGCTGGACATACACTGTGTGACTTTTTCCTGCTCAAACTGTATAAGTAAATTGCAGGGGTTAAAAGTCCACAGCTCACGATTCATGTTCTCACGCTATACGATCTGGTAATAAGCTACAACTTGACTGCTCACACTATACAAGTGAAATGAACACATTCGGAACCCCCAAACCGGAACTCTGCAGCTATCTCTGGGAAGAAATCGCCTATTTGCATTTATCACACAATGTTACCTGTTGCAGGTTTGATTTTCATCCGACCATACAATTATCAATCAGGAGCTGGTCGTGACCGCTCGGTACTCGTTACCCCATGTACAATACACAATGTAGGATGCACAGTTAAGCTGAAATTCGGGCTGATCGCCAAAATAGTCGCACAAGTGAAAAATCGCCTCAAAATGGGCCAAAAATCACACTTGTGTAAGCTTGCCATTTAGAGGGATAGCCATGCATTACCTGCTTCTTAAACCAAGCACACAGATCATCAGTGAGGAAGGAAGTGTTGACCAATTTACCCGACTAATGCCTTGGTATAAAGTTAAAAAACGAGGAAGATCACATTCAAACACCCACACTTGGCCCTTATTGCCACCTAGTGCTTAGATAGGCCTGATTAGGGGTGTTTTGAAGGATGCAATTACATTTAACTCACAGAAGAAAAGGGCTCCATCTGTGTGATTCACCAAACTGCATTTACCAGATCTCGCTGAAAGAGGTGTGGGACTGAGTGACATCACAGCAACACACAAACACATGTTTCAGCTGTAGGTAATGGTAGTTTGTAGTTTGAGAATAGACATGTAAGCTGTGAGTTCAGAGTGAACTAGGGGTGTTTTACTGTGACACACACCCAAGACCCTTATTTGGTGCAGATCCGTTTTGAAGCCAACTTACTGTGTGTAAGGTGTGTGTTTATGTCTTATTGTTACCATATGTTTGTCACATGGTACAGAGCTACCAGTTCATGGTTTCATCATTATTTTGCTCCCTTGGGTGTATATGTGTATTTTATAATTCATGTGTATGCATGCTTGTATCTGTGTCTTTCTTTTATTCTTTCTGTCTCTCTCTCTTTCTCTTTCTCTTTCTCTCGCTCTGTGACTGCGCCTCCATCCCTTTTCAGTCACCCATTTCACTCTATTGACAGTATTCTTGCGTTACTAAATTCAGTCACAACTGAGAGCACATAGCTGAAATGGTATTCTCTATTTTACTGGTCATTGTGACATTCTCCCAAATATGTGGTCTGATGGCTGCCATTTTTCAGAACAGCACCAAGTCAAACATTACAATACATAAAACTCTATTTATATGGCTTATGATTTCTGTGATGCCACCATCTATCACTTATAGGGATCACTGGCTAGTAAGTCATGTTGGCCTTATAGGACTGATGTTTGTATCAGCTATATTTACCAGAATTTAAAAACACTCTGAATGCTTTCTTTTTTATGAAAACTTTTAGAAATGCCTTTCATTTGCAGGGCTTGTAATCTGCCATTGTGTTTATGTCTCAATGCTTTCTGGGTATTGATGGTGTCTATGTGCAGCTAAGGCTTGATTCTTGTACCTCGATTTGACCTAGATAAGATTCAACCAGGTGTTGTGCCACACAACAATGGCAGTTTATAACGATTTTGTAGTTTTTTAATATGACCAAAAACATTATGCATTATTCAGCTTTGTAAGTTTTAATATAAACAAAACCATTAGGCAAAGGCAGAGGAGGGAAACCCTGTCTGACATCATCTATTGTTTCAGCCTGCATAATAACGATGACAGCAATTTGAGTAATTAGCTCAGCTAACAGTCGTGCACAAAACTTTAAGATAAGCACAATGAGTTCAGTTTTATGTTTGATGAAAGTTGTGTATTACCCTCTCTGGCCAAATGCTGACGGCCTCTCTTTGACAGCCCAACATAAAGAAAAACAGGCCTCACCCGTGTTGACAGACGTACAATAATTATCGAATTGTACGATAATTATCGTACTTGTACGATAATTATCGTACTTGTACAATAAGTTTGACCTCTGTGTGATGTACGATCAATAATGAAAAAAATCCCATAATGTACAATTATTTAATTTATTTTCATTTGTTCATTCATTTGTCCATAACCCACATGATGAATCCTACAATCCCTATCTGACCCTTAATAAGGCTATCCTCACAAGCGTGCACAAAGCGAACTGAGTGGAATGAGATGGGAAAGGTCAAAGCAACTAGGCTGAATGGTTTGGGAAAGCATGTGTGTGCAAAGTAGTTTGAAAATATCTATTTTATGCATTTTATTCATGTACACTAATTTTTCAGAAAAAAAACAAACAATAATTTTGAACTTTCAGTACAATACCTCATCATTTCCAGTCTGGCAACACTGGGTGACAATGCCACATCAAACGACCTGCCTAATACATGTGAATACACCTGTATTATCCACAGGTAGTGAGAGACATCACAAAAATCTTTCCTGTTTACGACAGACACACCCTACAATGTGACCCAACATATTCCAACAAGTAACGCTACAAGTAGAAGTGACAGTAGAACTGCTCTTAGAAGCATTCATTTCTTCTTCTCCAGTGGGTGTATCCATGGCTGGTAATTTGTGCACAGCAGTCCATTTCCCATCATTTGAGTATAAAGCGTCAATTCAGAGTGGCATTTTAAAAAACTGAGCTCATTTCCTGCTCTTATGATCCACTTCAGCTACATCTTCATGGACTGAGTGTTATGTGACAAGACAGTCACCACATCGCATGAATCACCAGGATTAGCAAGTAAACATGATTCATGTTTGGCTATGGACTGCAGAGACACTTCTTTCAGCAGCCTCAGTGTGGCTCCTGTTTATAATCTGGGAACCCAGAAGCACTGCTATTACATTTGAATTTGCTGCCATCGTGCCATGAACCATTGGAGTCAAACAGATTTTTTTGCAAAAATCTAACCAATCACAAGCCTATATCCATCATGGACATTAATAACTTTATATGTTTAAACTTTGACTATGGGTGTTGTACACACACACGCAAACACTTTCTGAACACAGTATCTGTTGTTCTACAACACCTTTAAGGGAGGGCAAGATCAGAAGGGAAACTGGAATTAGCTTCTTTACCTTTGTTAATCCATAGGCCTGCAACTAAACGCTGAAGAAAAAAAACCTTTCTGTGCCTGTTTCATCCTTAATGATTAGTACCTCAGTCACAAATCTGACCCATATGTCTTCGTGTTGCCAAAGACAAAACAAATTTTACTCAGCTGCTAATTTAAAGCATGACCACAATGACCTCCCTATCTTACAGTATCAAACATGACAGACGTGATGTTTCTAAACTCAGACTAAAAAAAAAAAAAACTCATTCCCACTACAAAACAGTCCTGCAGACTGTTCTTATTATGATTAGATGATTATGAAGACCAGGGATGAAAAAAAGAATAATGTACCACTCCCACTGCCTCCCGTCAAACCTTTGTTATCCAAAATAAATGTATGACACACATGTCATATAAACACCATTAGCAGTTGATGTAACCACTTAGCACCCTCCTGTGAGAGAGCAGAGGCATAGGCCAAAGCCCATGCAGACACGGATGCGGAAGGCTCCTGTGCACAGATAGGGGGTGAGATATGAGGCTGATGAAGGAGCGAGTGAGCGGCTATGTAAATCCATCAGGGAGGGTGTTGGGAGGGCAGCCTCCTGGCTCGTGGAGCTTTGTCTGGGGCCCAAGGAAAGCATATGGTCCCTGCTAGTGCCCACAGATTTATGATGGAGAGAGACAGAGAGAGAGTGAGAGACAGAGAACAGCCACAGACTGTGGAGTGCCCTAGTTCTGTTTGGCAAGGGGAAGACGCCAGAGAACAAGTCTGTACTGCCTGTGGATTAGTGGCGGTTAGCAGGCCACAAATCTTTTTTTTCCCCAACAGGCCTTAGGATGTGTAGTTAAAGGTTAAGAAAAAAAGGACACAATGAATAACCATACAAATACAGCACAGAACACCGTAGGGTTACGATTCAATTTTTACATGACAGTAATGTTAGACCTATTCTATCTAGCTAATATTACCTTACACTTGGATAGAAAAACAGATTTTGAATTTAGATTCACGGAACCATACAAGGAGATAAATTATTGGCTCCAATTGGTCATGTGGTGAGCGTTTGGGGAATCTATATGCCTCTATGTGTCTGCCATCACCCATGTGCAGTTATTCTTCACCTCACAAAATTTGCCAGCAATTGATGTGTGCCACCATCTGGCTAACATCTGCTGCCTCAACTAGCAGGAATATCAAAACCTAAGTGTTTCAGTTGAGTAGTATGCAAGCCATGAATGCCTCCCATGAACCATAAACACATCGTAGCATTTTGTTGCACGGTGGTATTTAGAGTAGACTTGTTCTGATGCTTAAGTATACAAATGAGACAAATAAGCAAGATCAGACTCTTGACAAGTGGGTTCGCAGAGGCTGCGTTACTGTCTCTTGCAATTCATGGCTCAGAGCTGTGCTTAATGAGATGCTAATCCAATTAGCACCCACAATGCATTGCACCACACTGCGGCCCCAAAGGTTTTGTCACTCAGAGAGTGGGAGGAAAGATTCACTGACTTAAGTGCTATTCCCACCTGACCAATGGTCATTATACACCTGGTTTTACAGTAGAGCAATATAGCGAAAGAGTCTTTTTTTCACTTTTCTTGCATAGAATCTTTTTCTCCATCCATTTTTTTGTATAGCATTTACTGAGGTGTTTTTTTTTCTTCTTTTTTTTTAAACAATGGGTCATTTTACTTGATGGGGCTTTACCTTAGTATGTCAATGCATTAGATGCATGTGGATTATACTACAAGACAGTGACCTATGTTCATGATTATATGCACACACACACACACACACACATACACACACACACATTAACATTTTCCACTCTTTTACCCCCTGCCCCCAATCAAGTTTAATTTAACAAAGAATGACCTTCCCAATCAGGGGAGATTAGATATACATTGGTATGGTCAGCATGAAACATTTAATTATCTTAATTCTCTTCAAACATGTCGACATTTGGGTATTCAAGTCACTGCTGTTGGACACCCTCCCAGCCATAGAATTACATTCATTTCACTATCTGAGATAAATTTAATACATTCATAACTGACCTCTCTCTTTTCTCCTCTCTCTTGCTCTCTCCCCCTCTTCCTCCCTCCATTTTTCTCATCCCTTACTTCTCTCCTCCCATCCCCTCCTTCTCCCCTGCCTTCTCTATCAGCGTCTCTTCATACACCCCGGTCGTGGTGACCTGCAATCTAAACATTACATTTCCAATCAACGCACAACTTCGTTTTTATTCCCCTGGTTTTGAAAATGCATGTATTTACATATTCCACAGTGTTTTGTGTGCAGTAGTGTGTTGGTAGTGATTATTAATAGGCCACTATTTAAATCTTCTCTCCAGAAGGGCAGAGGAGAGGGACATGAGAGGGAGGACATGCTCACCAATGTGGAATGCTAATTAGCTGCTTCTCTATAGAGGCACACAAGCAAGCGTGCACACAGACACACACACACACACACAGAGAGAGAGAGAGAGAGAGAGAGGGACGACACACACACACACACACACACACACACACACACAGACAACACACACACACACACACGCACACAGAAACTGACACACACACATCCTCATACTCTCTCTCTCTCTCCCTCTTTCCTCCCTATCAGTGTGTCTCCCTCTCTCACATGCCATCTCCCGCCCTGTTTATCTGCGTCTATCAGCAGTACCTCTCCAAAGATAAATCCTTGTAATGTAAATGGCAAACAGCGGGCACAGTCAGTTTGCCTCGGTTTTTTAATATGCTATTTACAACAGCTGTTCCTCAGCACACAGCGCCCAGGTTGCCATACAAGGGCAGTGTTTTGGGTTTTTTTTCCTCTTCATTTTCTTTTTTTTGGCATCTCTCCCAATCACCTTGGCAGGTGGCTTGTGTGAGGGATCTGGGGACATTTATTTGTGTGCGTGTGCCCTGAAAAGCCTCAGCTAGGGCCCCCAGCCAAAGATGCTGTGAGCTAGGAGGTGAGCACAATGGTGGGGCTGGTAATTGAAATTGTCAGTGGCAAGCTGGAAGAATGTGACCTAATGCCTATCCAGGTGAGACCAACAACTTCTGACCTCATTTGCCTTCCACAAACTGCTAGTGCTCACCTCGTTAGACACAGGTTGTTAATTAGAGGCCGAGAATACCTTTGCAAATAACGGTTTCATAAATGCACTGTATAGTAGGCCTATATTGATCAAAAAGATAGTTTTACTTTCAATTTTTGTCAGTTGAATATGGGTCAATTCATGTAATAAGGTTGGACTGATTGTGGTTTATCCAGGGTTGTGTTTCATGTATATTACTCTATCTCAACAACTTTGATGAAAAAGTAGAAAAGAACACTTAATTCAAACAGTAAGGAAATCTCTGGAGATAACCCATACATGAAGGGGTTGAACACTGCACACAAACTCCTTGTGCTTAATTGATTGTCAAATGTTGAGCGTGGGGTTTGAGGGGGTGTCAGGGATGCTTGCGTCATCTCTTTCAGGGATTATTTTTAGATCCTCTGAGGTATTTTTTTTTGTTGTTGTTGCTCCTTCTTGACTGATCAAACAAGCTGAGTAAGTGAAAGCAGAGCCAGCCAGCAATACCCCCCTAGAGAGTCCAATTATCTGCACACAACTAATAAGCATTTGTGCAGACTTCCACACTGTGAATGAGCAATGCATCAAAACACATAAAAAAAGACACTGATATAATACACAACCTCAAAATCAGGTTTCTGTAAATGGTGTGTCTGTCTCTCTCTCTATGTGTGTGTGTTTGTGTGTGTGTGTGTTTGTTTTTGTGCATAGAATCCCCACCAAGATGAACGAGTTGAAAGACGTTATTTGTAATTCTGAGTTAAATTCATTGCTGAAAGGAGTTATGTGTAATTCTGTAGGATGTGAGTTGTCTTGAATGCAACCCCAATGACAATGGCATTCATTGACCTGCACTGCATTTGACACAGCAGCACCACATGTGGTGTGAAGTGCAGCAGTGGTGGTCTGGTGCTAGCTGACCTGCATGCTAACATGGATAGTGGATATCAGCAATGCAGGGCATAGGTGTTTTTCATGTGTCAAAATATAGTTGCGTCCACACATCAGGCATGAGTCATGTTTTAAGCAAACACATCATGGACAGAAATATTTCAAATTCAATTCAATTCAGTTCGATTCAATTATTTCAATTCAATTCAATTCAATGCAATTCAATTCAATTCAGCTCATTTCAGTAATATTTATACCTTTTAGAATAGTATTGTCTCATGGCGCTTTACAGCAAGGAGCACCCAAGAGCAGCAGGGGCAAGGAAAAACTCCCCTATGTTTAGTTAGTCTAAGAAAATGTTTCCAATCATTGCTTATGCACATAGACATTACGAGATAGAAAACAATGGGTAGAAATTCACTGCAGCTGATGAAAAGTGGGTTCACATTGAGATTGTTGTTGCATATTCCAGGTTCTTAATTTTATTATAGGCTACATGACATGCAGGCGACCACCACAATAAAGCTGTTCAGCACAGTAAGAGTGTAACTTTTAAACAGTTACCTTCGTGCCTCATGAAAACAACTTCATGTGAACGTGTGCCACATAATACCACAGATGTTTTGCCATGCTTCAGATCGCCTTACTGTTGGATGGTGGATATTTTCAGTCTCTGATCTCAGTGTCTTTCTTGAATCAGATAAAATGTCTTCATTTCACAGAACACAAGGCTTTAGGTTTCAAGAACAACACTGTCAAAGTCTGAGGCCTCATACAATTGGACATCAGTCTAAACAGATACAGCAGCCTTGGATTTAATGGCTCCCGGTGTATAGCAGCAAAACAATCCCAACTCACGCCCTTATCCAGGCTGACTGGACTTGCTTGACTGATGCTGTGAAAGGCATAAGTATTCTTTCCTTTTTCTTTTTCAAGTGATGTGAGCATGGGTACGGATGTTTTCGAACGTGTAACACTGTGTTACACAGATTTATTAACATTATTATGTTGTCTACATTTATGTGTAAGTCGATATGTGTAGTAATGTACCATACTGATGCACCATAGTATTGATTTTCTATATGGTTTGTGTCTTATGCCTGGATGACTTCTGGACGAATGTCTATCCTCAAAATATGATCATAAAATGCATTTTTAAGCACATGCATTTCAGAATCTGTTCACCTTTAAGTGGTTCTTGTACATTGTAGTATCTTTTCTAAGCGTTAGCAAGCTAAAGGACAGCTTGATATAAATGTGCAGGGTTGCTGAAATTCACCCTCAGTGAAGTTTTATCTCACTATTACTAAATTACTGTCATTCAGAGACATGAAGAATAGGCCTTGTAATGCCAAACCTAGGCAGGCTTTCAGTGTCACCACTCCTACAAATGGATTAACCTGAGTGCTATGGATGTATCCTTATTCAGCCTCACATAAAGAGAAATCAGGCCAGGGTTCACTGTGGGGGTGAGGAGACAGGAAGATCAAACGATGTCAGAGCAGCATTAAGCAAGAGAGCTCAGTAGACTCTGATCAAATGCACACTCTCGGATTAAGTGTCTGCAGGAAACCAGACCTGGGACGCCCACAGTCAGCAGTGATACGAACATCTGCTCCCTGTGCTCAAGTCAGTGGCTGGGCTGAAGGTGGCGAGTCTAAAGGCTTTAGCAGGCAGACATCAGACACATGCCTCTTTGCCCTGAAAAAATGTGAGGTGGTTGGTGACTGTATGTGAAATGTGAAAGATACATCCTCTGTCTTGCCTTTCTTAAGCATACTTAAAATTACTTTGCAGTTATACACAAGATTGGAGAGACAGCATGCATATGGACTAAACAGCAGTGCAGAAAATACTTACAGTTACAACGAGTTTGTCATGCACAGAAATATATATATATTTATTTATAATTTATGTATTTAAATTTAATTTACAGAACAGAATCATTCAGCACACGGATCCTTCACAGGGTACATGTCATGTGTGTTACAGAGACTAAATCCCAACCCATAGCCCTGTTGTCTGAGGTCACAGAGTGCTGTCAATAAGGAAAAGAACAATGGCATTTCTTACAACATACAGTAGACTGAATAGCGAAAGGGCACAGAAACTCACTTTCAGTTTCAATTTTATTTTCTTTGCTTCATTCAGTTAGCCTGCGAAATGTACTTAATTACCATACATTCGACCTTTCCAAGGCAAACATGTAAGGGTTACATCTAAGGTCTGAGCCATGTCAGTGGTCATACATTACGTCTCAAAGACATGTCTCCCACAGGATGGGCACCAGATGGAACCATGACCTTGAGCCTACCTTTTCAATCACTCAGCTGATTGACGTCCCATTCAAGGTCTGGCGTCGTATTTCTGTCCATGTGGAGTGACAGACCCATGCTACAGAGATAAGCAGGCCATAGAGTAAATGGACTGGACTTCAACTGGTATTCCTTATTAAATCTGTGTGACTCTTCTTTAGATACTGCAGATGTGGAGTGTAGGTTTTCACTCAGACATGTGCTATGCCAGTGGTTCCTAAATGTTAAACTTTCAACCCCCATGACACTCAGAGTACTACCGAGAACCCATTCACAGATTTATTTTGTGTACCCCCTAGAATTGATCCAAGTACCCCCACTTTGACAACCACTGTTCTGTGCGAATAAAGGACTACAATACACCTATGTGCTTGACTGCAAACACTGTGAACTGTTGTTGTTGTGGGTCAAGACACAGGTGTGTCTGTATTTCTGTCACCATTTCTCCATTTTGTCAGGAATTTTTGACATTCTTCTGTTCATAACTGCCACCACTGTGACAAAGAATACACAGTTCTAAAAGCTTATACAAAAAAAGAAAAAAAAGTTAAGCAAAACTAAAAAAAAAAAAAAAAAAAAAGTAATTTGACCATAGCAACTGACCATAGCAACTGTCAGCAAGCAGTGGGCAAAAGTTGAAATTCTGACAGGAATTGCTTTATGTGGGAGTCAAAAGATGATGATAGGACAGACAGCTTTAGCTAGAAAGCATTAGTACTGTTGATACTTAAAAATCTCATTAGTAACATAATGGGTTCTATTTCAGTTGCCTAAATGAAAGTGGCATTTTAAATGTCTTTTTTTTTGCAGTGATCAAAGAGTGAAAGACCACTCTGAGGGATATTTGCTGAATATCTTAAACCCAGCAGTTTCACAGTAAAGAACGAAAGGTAAAAAAGTTATATATCCACATTAAATTTGAATAAGTGTATTCATATAACTTTCTCAAATTGTAACGGACAAATCCTTGAGCGTACATACGATACATGAGCGTATGGCTACTAACTCAAATAGTAAAAAAAACGTTATATAGAATATAAATTAAGATGTGTAAGGGTTAGTTATGATAATTTATATAAATTAAGATGGGTAAGGGTTAGTTATGATAATTTATTAGGCCAATAAAGATTGTCAATCTGCTGACAGTAATTGCCAACAAAGAATTCTGACCACCTTTATAGACATGGGTTGCCACTCAATATTTCTCTAGACCATGTCAACAATATATCTTAGGCTTTCATTACAAAACTAAGGACATTCCTTCTTCTCAAGGATAGGGTTATGCTAATGAACAGGATCAAGGTTTGTGGCAAGGTTAAGGTGAACACCGTAGAAGGGACAGTGTGTGGCAGACCATCACTATATTGAACTTTAGTACAGATCAATAATAGATTGGATGGAGGTTGAGAGGAGTCCATATTGAACTGTGTATACAGATTCACATGTGCATTTTTGTCCCCTGGCCACACACACACCCACACCCACCCACTCACACACACACACACACACACAGAGAGAGAGAGAGAGAGAGCTCGTCAGTAATTCTTTAATCTCCTGAGCTTCACGGGCAGATAATGGACTTAATCACCATGAAACTTTAGTAGTGTGTCCAAGGTCAGTGTTGAGAGTCATTAAAATGGACAGGATGTTTTTTTAGTTGTGCAACATTACTTTCACACCCTTAAAATGGCATCAGCATCCTATTACACCATCACCAGTACAAATAATAAACATGTTTACATGTTTGGTACATCATCACAATGTACTCTGTTACGACCTTACACTAATATTGCCAAATAATGAAAATCCATAAATCCATAATGTAAATGTTGGTCTTTCTGCAGATCTATTTACATCACACAATCTGAACAACGGCAGCAATACTAGGGGACAGTTCTCCGTCTGCCATATTTCAGACTTTCAAAGTCCATCAGTCTATTTATCTGCTAGAGATTAGCTCCATCAATCTTCTGACAATTTAACTATCACAATGGAGCACTGGACCCATGCTGCAAGACAAGGGAAAATGCCTGTGTCAACCAGGGAGATACTTTGACTGAGGGGAAAAAATAAGTACAGTAAATACAAGTAATTCTTCCACAACTTTGTATTCTCCTTCATGGCTTAACCAGAGACAGCGCTCAGAGGTCTGTGGTATGTCTCAAGGGACAACATCTCTCTCTCTCTCTCTCTCTCTTTCTGTGTGTGTGTGTGTGTGTGTGTGTGTGTGTGTGTGTAGTGTCGTAGGAGCCCTTGGGATATGGAACCCTCTTTGGCAGATCCCCGTAAGGGTGAATATGACAACAGCATTCATCTCACAGAAATAGCTGAGGGAAACAGTCTACAAATGAAACTGATGAATTTATCCAGATAACCATATTTCAGGAGGCAGTTTTAACCAGGGGGTAAATAAAAAAAGAAAAAAAAAGAAAGAAGGAACAAGATGGAACAAAGGCACCTGTGTGTCTGTGTGAGTGTGTGTGTGTGTGTGTGTGTGTGTGTGTAATTTCTATTCCAACAGGTTTGAAAAAGAATGGTACCTGTGAGCATTTAGAGCTGCATGACAGCAAACAGGTTTGATTAATTTTCCTGTGCAGAACTTTTCTTGTACACTGAATCTGCTTCTGTGAAGAGACACCGATGAAAGCAAAAAATATCAAATGCAAAAGGCGTACTTGCTGAAAACCCTGTCATATTTTGTCTTCATTCCACATCTGTCTTCTCTTGCTAGACTTGCCGAGCAGAAAGCCAAAACAAAAAAAATCTAATTTCACTTTCTCCAAGCCTTTATAAACCCATTAGAGTTTTTTTACAGCTTTTTCGCCCACATAATTTCATACAAAATTGGCCCAATGTTAATCATCTATGTTGCATCATATCCCTTGGGCCTTATACAGCCTAAGCATTCCCCTACCCTGCACAGAACTGTAGCAAAGATTTGTAGTTCTGCCGATGTGCCAAAGAAAGTGTGGCAGAGATTTTAAGAAGAAGAAAAAAACAATTGAGAGAGGGAGAGTCTGCGTGTGAAAGAGAAGGACAGAGAATGAGTGAGCGAGAGCGGCTTATTATGGTAATGCAAGATACCCGCTGTAATGATTTTTCCTTCTCAAGGCCTCCACGCCGGCCTCCTGTCGACAGTGAGTATAATGCAGTCAAAGACAAACACCTCGCCGCATAAATGTGCTGATGTGTGGTAACTGAGCCACTGTTGATAGATTAAAATGGAGCTAATGCAATCACTCTGTTCAGTGGCTTGCCGGATCAATACTGCCAGGCACCCCTTGCCACTCTGTCAAACCAGCGTGTATGCGTCACAAGGGTTACTGCCTTGACCTCTGCCATACCTCACACCCACACACACTGTCTCTCCTTTACAGCTGCACCTACACACATTCTCCCTCACCCACACATTCCCCCTCACTCGCACACACACACACTCTCTCTCTCTCTCACACACACTCACTCTCCCTCACAGCTGCACCTACACACACACTCTCTCTATCTCTCACACACACACACACACACTCTCCCTCACAGCTGCACCCACTCACACTCTCCCTCACACCCACACACACTCTCTCTCACACATCACACACACTCTCCCTCACACCCACACACTCTCTCCATCACACCTCACACCCAACACACTCTCCCTCACACCCACTCACACACTCTCCCTCACACCTTACACACACTCTCTCTCACACCCCCCCACACACACTCTCTCCCTCACACCTCACACCCACTCTCTCTCACACCTCATATCCACACACACACAAACACTCTCCCTCACACCTCACCCCCCCACACACACACACTCTCACCCTCACACCTCACACCCCCCCCCACACACACACACACTCTCCCTCTCTCTGTCCATCTTTCCCTTCTTCTATCTATTTATACTGTCACAGTCCATCTCTTTCTTTATCTCTCTTTCTCTGTGTCACACAGACACACTCACACAAACACACACACACACAAACCAGTGTAAAATGCAAATTGAATTGAGAAACTAATATGCCTAATCTTTTTGATAACTGCGTCTGCAGGCACTTGTACTCTCTCCTTATGCATTTTATCTTTGTACTGAACGAGCCATTATGACTTACAAGTCAAAGCCCCTGGAGGCAAAGGAGGCAGTGCAGATGGGCTGTAGAAGAAGTACAGAGGTGTTTCGAATATTTAGTGACTCCAACTTGACACCCTTACAGGCATCCTCACTCCTACAAGTTCTCCCACACAAACAAAAGGTGAGGGTGCTGATGCAGAAGACCCAAGGCAAATTTACCTGCGATAAAAAGTGCAATGTGTAACTGCGGTTGTAAAGAAACTCATCAGCTTTGGTGTAAACTCTGTAAGCAAGATACCTCAGAGAGCAGTAAGGAGCCATTCATAGTCCAGGTTACATATGTCTCAACCAAATTTGATTTCTTTCTGCTGGGGTGTTAAAAAGCTTCTCTCTCACGTTAAAAATGGAAACAGTGCAGCGATTGTTGCACACATAACTGGAGAGCAACTCAAAGTTTAGCTGGAGTTGGAATTCTGTTGTTTGCTGCTGTGGTCATGGCCTCTGTAGTTCTGTTTTCGTGGGCAGATGTAAAGTGGATGCAGGAATGAGGTGTCGCTCTATTAGGCAATTTGTTGCTGGCAGGGGTGTAGTGGGTGTTGGATGAAGGGGGTGGGGGAAGGTGTGCAGAGTCCCCCCACATCTTGAAACAGAGGCTATTTCTCACTTATTGATATTAGGCATTCATTTATAACATTATATTGCGTACCCCCACTAAAGAAATCCCCACTACACCTCTGGTTGCTAGTGCAGGATTATAACGGTTGTTGCTTGAACGCTTGAAAAAAATATATATATTTTATATATTTTTTTATTATATATATAATAAAAATATAATAAAAAAGCTAAACAGAGGGACTCTTCATGATATAAAACTTAGTCTCTTGGTGACAGCTTCCTGGTTGTGTGAAAGAAACATGCATCACAAAACCTGAGGCTGACACCTGCACGTAACAACTTGTCATTTGATGTTTATCCTTAGATTAACAAGGGAAGTTCAGTGAGGACAGGACAGCATGTTCCCTTTAGGGAAATTAGGGCACTTTAAACCTATTGGTTCGGCCTTCAATTTATGTTACCTAATTGGATACTAAGAAATTTTGTATGAGAAATAGAAGCCTTTGGAGAAAGCCCTAACCAGCACTGTAGCAAAATGCAATACTAAGCAGGAGGAAGTATGTGGCGCTAGTGCTAGCCTAGCTTAGAGGCTTTGTCATCATGGAAATTTGTTATTACAGATTGTAACAAATAGACATAAACAGCATCATCCAAACCACCATAATTGTATTGCACACAAAACAACTCTAATGATGTTTTTTTTTTGTTTGTTTGTTTAGTTTTTTTTTTTTTTTGGTGACCTTACAGCCAAGACAATTCTACAAGGTCACCGACCGTGTAGAGTCCATAAGGACTTTAAAAAAGAACCGTAAGAACAACAGTATGTGTTACGGTGTGTACTACAACTTTGCCCGCAAACCAAGAATCAAGGCCAAAGAATGAGGGAATGTTGACCACCGTCTGCAGTAGAGGCTTGCAGGATTCAGTGTGAGTCACCAACGTAAACATGAGGCAGATACACACTGAGTGCAGGTCTCTCTCTCTGTGTCAGGTGGCCCTCCGTGCACTTCATTACCTGATGGTGGAATCTGAGTATACATCCTCACTCTGAGCCAATAGTTGTCGTGATGAGGCATCTGTTGTTGACAGCTGAACTCACTGGGAACGCTCTCCCCAGCAATCATCTTTTCTTTATTGTGTTCTCTCTCTATCTTTCTCTCTGCCTTTCTCCTTCTCCTCTCTCCTTTCTCTCTCTTTGTAGACCAGGAGCTCGTGCCGAGTGGAATGTGGCATACAGCCTGAGATTGATCAGCGTCTGATTTCTGCCGGGTATCTTTCATCAGTGACAGCCTTGGACAGGTTAATGACGTCCCTGAGATGATGCCTATGGCCAGAAATGGATTAGTTTGCAAAATACATCAGTGATATTCCACAGGGGAGAGTCTGTGGGGACAGACAGAGAGGAGGGGGAGGGAGAGGGAGGAGAAGGGAAGAATAATGTTTGGATTATGGGGTTTCATGGGGAGAAGACAGAGAGAGAGAGAGAGAGAGAGAGAGAGAGAGAGAGAGAGAAAGAAATTGATAGAAAGAATTAAAAGAGAGAAAGTGTGTGAGAGAGTGTGTGTGTAAGAGAGAGATAATCTGCGTGTGCATTATGAAATTAAGTTTTGACATTCATCATGCAAGCATTTGTGATTTGATAAGGCAATAATAATGCTGTAATTATTGATTCCAGTGAATACAGTCCAATCTTATATGGAGAGCAAAATCAGTGAAAGAGAGAAATGTATGAATGTATCATTGGCCCTGCGTGGGAGTGAAGTGAAGACGTTTGTTGTGGGTGACTGCAATAGCGTAGGGTAATTTGATCTGAATCTCAAGGGAAATGGCAGTCTCTCTGATCCCCATTCTCTCTCTCTCTCTCTCGCTCTCTCTTAGATGGATGTTGGCACAGGCACACAGTCCCATACTGCACTGTAATAGAGTATTGAGATTAAGATCTCCACTTCACCTGTCATTAAAACAGATTAATTACATCCTAAATTGAAAACATTATTATTATTTTTTTTTATTTCATTTCACTGGGATTTCACTCTCTCTTTTTCTACACCTGTCTACCTCAATAAATTGCTCCCACTCAATATTCATCTCTCTATTTGGTTCTTACACATCCTCTATCCATCTTTCCTTTTTCTGTTTTCTATCTCTTTCTCTCTCTCTCTCTCTCTCTCTCTCTCTCACGCACACACACACACACACCATCAAAGCATCTTTTCATCTTCAGCAAACACTTCACACTGTGTCTTACTATGAGAGAGTAATGGAATGCAACGCTGATCAGAATACTGCCTAGGCTAAAGGATGCACACATGGAGAGGGACACAATTGGTTTTATATAGGCACTAATTACTGTCTGTTCGTTTGAGCTGCTCTGGGAGTTTATGTGCGACTTTTGATGATTGTTTATGCGAGGCTCATTAACACACGTGTGCCACTTTTGCATCACATTTGGTTGGCAGTTGTAAAGTGATCCCCCTCAAACCCCCTCCGGTTTTAAACTGAATTATGCAAAATTTCAGTAGATTCCTTTGCTTGGCCAAAATGCATTTTTGTATGTTTGGTAGAGTTTATTTGCATTTGGTTTAACAAACAAACAGACCAAAACACACACACACACACACACACACACATACACACACACACACATAAACACTTAGTGTGAGTGTGATAAAGTATGACTAAGAGTGCTAAATTGCACATAAACAGTGTTTGATGACACGTGGCATTTTCAGCACTGTCACATTTGCATTATGTTATACAACCTCTCGTTACACCAACTGTTGCACTGTGGGTTGCTTAGACTGGGCAGGACTTTTAATGTTGGACCGACAGATAAGCAGTTACTTTGCTCTCCTCAATATTTCTTCACCTATGATCCACTCACTTTTGTAGTTGTTTCAGATGCACAACCTGGAAAGGGAAAAAAAAAACAGGCAAGACAGAGAGCAACTGTTTTTTTAAGCTGATGGACCCTCCACCCCACCATTTGGTCCCCCAAGCCCACACAGCCCCCAGGGCATCTGTCTTTCTCCCTGACACTCAGTGGCATCAGCCAGAACCGTAATCCAAACGGACATTTCATCAAGACAAGACTGCTTTGGGGAGCTAAGGGACCGTCTGGAGGAGCCGTAATTGGATTTTAGGTGATGTGTTCAGGGGCCGGACCCTATGATATCTGCTGCTTCGCATTTGTGAAAAATCTGCCAAAACATGGTTGCCTGCATGACATGAATTCTTCAGAGGAATGGGTTTCCACTAGATTAGAATTTTTCATTAATCAAAACCCCCAAACATAACATTAATTGAGATCATGAAGCATTAACCCATATAAAAAAGTCAATGGTGGCGAGGGTTGTGGAAACACTGCTTACAAACATTAATTGGGCTTAGCTAAGAAATGACAGAGAAAGTGGTGTGTGTGTGTGTGTGTGTGTGTGTGAGGGAGAGAGAGAGAATGAGAGAGAGGTGGGATATGTGAGAACGAGTGACATGATTGATGTCCAATAAACCTCTAACAGCTGTGAAATCCTAAAAAAAGTCCCATTATGGAATTCAATAAATGTGTATGATCCTGACTCCAGATGTTGGGCATGGCCGGGCAGGCGATCGCTTCATCAATACCCAACCCCCCTCATCACACACACACACACACACACACACACACCAGCTGAGGAGCCTTGCTGCTCCTAAAGTAAGACACAAGAAGTTACGGCTGGCAGAAGCTCACAAGGCATGGCAAAAATCCATATTATTGTTTCAGCCCTTCTGGGTTCCCATCCACTCCAATACAAAGCCTGGTCCGTCTTCACTGGAGCACAGAATTAGACATCACAGAACCCTGCTGGCATTTCTTTGCTAAGCTCTATTCTTCAAGCCAGGGCCAGCTCCTCTCACGAGTCAGTTTGTGGGTTAAATCATTTCCATCACTTGGCTTTATCATACGCCTCTAATAATAACGTGTACCCTTTGAGTATGCTTTAAAAATTACTGTTCATGGAATATGGAATTGTGATATATCTATAGAACATACATGTGTTCTGCATAGATATAGAAGTGTGAATGTGTGCGGAAATAAAACTAAATACAACTTGTTGTATTGAGACGTGTACAGTTTAACATTCGGTATGTGATGGGATTATATACTAACCAGAAATGCTCAACTGCATTTTTCATTGAGGCTTTCTCGGACTGCCAGGAGGCACACAAAGGCGGTTGTTGGAGGAAGGCAGAAAGCGCCGGAAAAAATACTGGCCCCCAATAGGACAGGTAACACTGGCGGGAGAGAGAGAGTGATGAAAGGAAATAGATGAGAGAAAGAAAGTGAAGGCTGAGTCAGAGACAGAGCAAGAGAGAGAGAAAAAGAGAGAGTTGTAGAGGAGTGTGTGTGTGTATGTGTGTAGAGACCAAAAGAGAGTGAGAAAAATGGGAAAAACAGAGTGGGAGAGAGCGAGAGTTGCAGGGGGAACGAAAGGGAGGAAACTGCTCTGCTCGTGTTTGCTCAACAACATGTGCGGCGTCGTGATAAGAGACATCATTCCTCCGACTCATTAATCTACTGTGAACGGCAACCTGGCATTTTCAACAAACCAACCTTCTCTCTCTCTCTACACACACACACACACACACACACACTCATTCTCTCTCACACACATGGCCCTCTCTTTACATTGCCCTCCCCCTTCCCTAACACCTACAACCCTCTGTGTCTCTCTCAGGAATTTCACATTATAGATACACACACACACACACACTCCCTTCTGTCTGTCACAGGCACACACTTGATGCCAGTACATTGCCTAAGATTCAGGATTACAGTGATTTGTCGCCCAGATTCAAATGCATGCCACCCTCAAAGAGCAATCCTGATGGTAACGTGGTTAAACATGCATGAATCCATACACAGGCCCACATGTGATCCCTCCATTGGCATTGATGAAAGTGTCTGGGGAACTCGAGCATCTACGATTGTGTGTGTGCACGTGTACACTAGTACACATGTGTAGCATCTCTGCACTTGAATATATTGGTGGTTTGATATTAGCCCAGCCTCTAAGTCTTCACTCAAAGCATAACGAATGCTGTTGGCAGATATGCAGGTGCACAGTGAGTTTACATTTATTTCACGCAAAAAGTTAAAATGCTACAGTCAAAAAAATTACCTTGGTAATTACAGTAATGTCATCTGTTACTTACACACTGTTGCAATATCTCCTTGAATCATGAAACAAGACCAACAACAACAACAACAACGACAACAACAACAAACCCTTTCCTTTAAACTCCAAAGCATAGTAATTCTTTTCTCTTTGGCCCTACCTCTCCTCTCATCTCCACAACACAAGCAAATGGGAAGTGTGGCATGAATGATTTTATAATCTGAGTCCAAGGCCTCCTTGGAAGCCAGTCACACAGAAAGAGAGAGAGAGGGAAAAAAATGAGTGCGCACAAAAGATACATAAAGATGCCAGGCGATGGTAATTACACTGGGCTGAGACAGGCTATAGACACACTCATCCATCTCCCTAAATATTTCAATAGACATTTTAATTAAATCCCAGCTGTACAGATACCACAAGGTGACAAATACAGAGGAGGACGTAATCATCCATTCAGGGAAACCACACCAGAGAAATTATATCAATCCGTTCAAATTCTTCACAGGACATAATTACACACTGTGCCACTGGGAGACACTTAAAAAAACAGCAAATTCAATAATACTTCAATTAAAAATCAAACTCTTTGCACAATCTATGAACAGCAGTAAAGGACATGATATAATCTCAGCAATATATGATAGTGATGGCCAAGGAAAAATGTATTAATCATTTTTGATGAAAAGTTCAAGCAGGTTTTGCTTTCATAAAAGGACTTCCTTCTAGATTGAGCTAAACCTCTTTTGAGCAAATAGCAGTACTCTTACATGATCAATGTGAACATAACAACCAGAATTATGATGAAATAATGCATTTCTATTCTGTGCCTCAAAAATTCTATGTTGGCCAGTTGAGAATTGCTTTTCTGAATGTGCTTTTTTTGACTATGCAATGATTTGATGATTATTTTTAGGACTAATATGAAATGGCTTTATTTTTGTTACCAAAAGATGAAGGTGGATTCATCCTTTGCCCTTCCCAAAATTAAGGGTCACAAAATGCATATTATTCTCTTTTATGTTGATGTTAATAAAACAATACAAACTCTTCAGTATTTAGTGTATTGGACAAAAAGCTTCACAATGTCACACGGTTTTGTAGTAAGGTGATGTGTCTCATAGCACAGCACAGTGTGCTGTCAACAGATGTGATCACACACACAGACACATACAAATACGTATAGATACTCATGCTACCTCCCATTCACACCAGATCAGAAAAAACATGGTCTCAGCATCCTGTTTCTCCCTTTTGTTCAAGAACGAGCCAGGCCTGACATTTCTGCAACCAGCGACTTCCCTTGTGCTGCCTCTACACCCCATAATTGAGTCAAGGTAAGGTTCATTTTCAGCTGAAGGAGAGTAGCTAGCAATTAGACGTTGCCAAGCGTGCCGCACTGAAGTAAACTTTGACAATTCCGCTTATTTACCCTGCTTGACTAAGGTACCTTTTTGTTGTGTTCCTTTGTCACCGTGAGTTTCAAAATGGAAGCTTCATTGTTCTGCTTCTCTCTCCAATAGTATTGAATTATAGCCTTGCCTCCCCTTGCTTGCTAACCAATTCTTCCTTTCTGCAGACACGATTAAATGCTAAATGTTGAGAAACCTCAGCCCTCAAACCTCTTTTGTTACAATTACAGCCATTTTTTTCTCCCCAACATCCTCTTAGCCAGTGCTAAACTGCAACTAAAGCCAAGTCACTTGAAGCTTTCTGTACCTGTGTAGGCCTCTGCCTGGATTAGTTTCAAACCATATGTTGAGCGGGATGAGCGTTTGAAGATGAGAGAAAGTGAATCTAATTTCACCTGTTCATTGAGCTGAGTTGCTCTATGGCCAAAGATGCCAAATGAACAACTGCTCCCTCCTCTTCTGCATTGAGCAATCGATTCAAGTTCAAGCCCAGCAGGATCTCTTTTCAGAAAACAAATACAGTGGTTAACTGTGTGCCACCCCAAACACAATTCTCTCTCTATCCCTCTCTTTTATACCTCGCCCCACTCTGTCTTCCACAGCGCCCATATCCCTGTCTCATCTCTCCTCCCCAAACCATTATTGATAACTATGGGAACGCAACCAGCCACACACATTCACCATGCATTTCTTCTCAGGTCATGAATACATTCTTGGCCATAAAGCCAAACACACACACACAGACACACACGCACACACACACACACACACACACACACACACACACACACACACACACACACACACACACACACCATATTAGATCCCCTTGGTGCTTTGCTGGACAAAAATCAATGTTGACATTTCAACAACGATAAAATAGAAAATCAGCAGAGAGAAGGGCAGGATGAGGAGAGTTGCCGCGACTGCAAATATCACGAGCATAAGGAACAATATTGCCACTTATGTTCGGACCATGGGACCTAAAGACAGGCATAGCCTCAGCTAAAATGTAATCAGTGGCAGGTTTTGGAGACTGCACAATTTGGCCCTCATATTTACCTTTGCTGTCCTGGTTGGAAAAGTCTAAGCCTAAAGGACTTTGCAACAGTGAGTTTGTATTTGTTGAAAGCTAAAGACAACCTCATGTTTGTACACTTCTAAGCGTCACTGTAAAAAGATGCAGATGCCAAATTGCAGATTTGAGTTTGCAAAGGCCTTTATTCTAGCCTGACAAGCCAGACTATAACATCAAAATGTATAGTCTGGCCGTGACCAATAAACCAGGCTCAATCCATAGGGTGGATTATGTGGTTGTCTTTCAAACTGCCTCTGCAAGCTGATAAGCTAATAAGCTACTGGTAGGGTATGTCTGGGCGACTCTATAGGGACAGAGTGATGTGACTTGTCTGACCAAACCTTGGAAGAAGACTTGCTGGAGCCCTATGACTTGTGGCTAGACATGCCGGCTGAGCAAAACTATTTGCAACAGCTAAGGTACATCTAGATTTCTAGGCTACCTTTATCCTGTCTTCAAAATGTCTGCTCATGCACTTGTAGTAAATAACAACTATATTTACAATATAGGAATCCAATAGATAGGATATCCACTATAGATCACCATGTAGTAAATAATAATTAATATTTATGATATTACTAATTATTCTATAATAATAATAATAATAATAATAAGAAGAAGAAGAAGAAGAAGAAGAAGAAGAAGAAGAAGAAGAATTGTTATTGTTATTGTTATTATTATTATTAGTAGTAGTAGTAGCAGTAATATACATAGTTATTTCAAGAGCACTTTACTTGATGGTTGAGTACGTAACATATTCATAGAAGCCCTCGTAAATTCCTCACAAAACATTCATGACTACTTTATTATTAGGCAGGAGTCAACATTCATACCCAACCTTGCATAAATGTGGAGGGTAGAATGACGAAAAAGAGACAGAATGTAGAGTGAAAACCACCCTATATCTTTCACAAGAGCTACAACCCTCTGTGATGTATGGGACATAGCAACAACTAGCTCTTTATTTCATCATCCTCTAGTGTTCACATAGAAACTCAATAAGCTCTTCAATAATGTGCTACACAATTCAGTCATATTCTAATTGTCACATGATCTGTTGGCAATTTTAATTAGCTGTCTAATTAACTAATTAAGCCCATAGATCGCCTCTCCAAATTGACCCCATGATTTGTCCCAGCACCTCTCTATTAGGTCTAATCATGTTGGTGACTTCCTTTGGATGGCTTCTGATGATATGACATTAATGGCAATGGCCGTGTGTTAATTGCAAAATGATTGTGCTGACTGTGTTGGTGCTATGCCCTGGGACCAGGGTGTACACAGATTGAATTATTGGCCTGTGAGGTTTTTTAATGAGCAGGAGATTTCTCACAGCCCTGCTCATGTTTTTCTTTTTCATAAGCATTCCATCTCATTGCACCAACAGAGAGATGTATCAACCCCAGCGGAGGCCACGTTCCTCTAAAAGTGAATTATTTACCAGGAACTTGTGGGGAGAGCTTCACAACTTTAATGTGAATTTCATACAGTTCAATGCCACGTTATAGGTCAATACTGCACAGGACTTCTTGTACAGCTGTAGAAAGCTAATTATTATTGGTCCGCATACTATGAAAATACTTATTCTTGGGAAACATTTCCTGTTAATTTTGTCTCTCTCTCACTCTCTCTCTCTCTCACACAAACACACACACACACACATATACACACACAAATCCTTGAGCCGAAGAAAACATTATGAATTGCACAGAGATGATGGAATTTTGTCATTTATATCAACTATATTACGAATTAACTATGGGATAACCCACCAAATTATTGCTTGTTATCCAATTCAATTCCATTCAATTTTATTTATACAGTGCCTTTTACAATAGTATTGTCTAGGAAGAAACCTTGGGCAGATCCACAACTCAAGGGGCTAACCCAACTGCCAGGGGTCATGAGATGGTTATGAGGTGGTTAATCGAGGAGTAATTTAGGCTTAATTACAGAATAATCTATTTACAGCCTTGTCCTATCAGAGACATTGAGATCAACTTGGGAAACAAGCTACATGATCACAAAGCAGCTGGGTGACTAAATTTAGTTTGGCATTCATCTTCTCTTGTGTTATTACATATATGCACAACGAGGGGGGCCAACTGCAAAACTATAGTGATGACATTTTCCTGTCTGAAAACACATAATCACAGTCCATTAAAGTTCAAATACACAAACAGCTTTTTATCTGGAGATAACTCCCTAAAACTGCAGCCACTTATAGAGGTGATTGACGCAAGCAAATAAAAAAAAAAACGAAAAAGAAACAAAGTAAGAAAAAATGGCTATATAGTGATGATTATTCAGGCCATATTTATTTTAACCAACTTAACCTTACACTCTGTTGTGACCCCCAACACATGCACATGCACACACACGCACAGACACACACACACACATAACCACACACAGACACACACACACACAGACGCACACTCTCCTCACACTTCCTTCTCCTTTCCCCTGAAGGGTGAAATGCTATTTAATTACCACTCCATTTTGATCCTTTGTACTTTTGTCCCTCTTTCTTTGGACTATATGATGTGTTAATGGGCCCGCAATAAATATTTAACCAACACGCAGTTAGACCGCCCAGTAATGAAGTGGCCGCTGCCTTTTTGTGTTGGCAAGAATGAAATGGACTTCTGTAGGAGGAGAGTTGGGGTTTTCAAAAGTCCTTTTTGCCAGAATGCAATCCATCTATGCTCATCCAGCTATTATGGGTGGCAGCTAAAAAAAGAAACTCCTCAAGGTAAAAAAAGGAGGACAGATCAAGTTTTGTCTGATATCCCCCGTGTGATTCTTTGCCTTTGCTCAAATATATGTGCAGAGACTGGGTTGTTGAGGCAGGGGACAGATAGCACACATGAGCTACGGAGACGGCCTCGATCCCAGCGAGGGAAATGGAACGTTTGGGGTGACTTTGGGGTGGAAACAGCACTCCCAGGGCCCTGTAGTGAACTGACATTTAAGAAGAGACAGACACACAACCACGTGCTCCATGTGTCAGGATCACAATCACATGGTTGTGAAGAAGAAAGCAGTTAGCATCTACAGAGTGGTTTGGTTATTGTTGTACAGATTAAAGGAATCTGAACCTGGTAATAATTGATCACAAAAATATCAGTCACACTTTCTATGAAACTAGTATTCATAACATCACATCTATAAAGGGTTATAATGCATTCATAAGTAAGTCTTACCACTACTGTCAACAGTATTCACAACTGTTTATACATTCTCAGTACTGTATTTATAAGGCATTATAATGTTATCTTATAAGCCTTTAGGACTTGAAGTATTACAAAGCATTATAAGGCTTCAGTTTGTTAAACATCTTTTTATATGCCCCACTGCTTATGCCAAATAATGAAAAGCTACAAGCACTCAGTGCATAGTCTAAGTAAAGTGAGATGAACACATAATTGCTCATGAAAGTCAATGAGTCGGTAAAGTGGTATATTTCCGTTGTATCAAAAGACCAAATACAATTGTGTACAATTCTTTGTGACACTTCAAGTTGTGAAGGCTTATATGATGACATTATGTGAATGTATAAACAGTTATGAATTGCAACTTTGATCTAAAAATAATTAATCCTTTGCACATTATTGAAGTGTTCATTATAAGTTCATGTCATTATAAGTTATAAGACTTGCATTATGCATTATAACCTTTTATGGTTATGCATTTACAATGTTTTATAAATGCTGGCTTTATAGAAAATGTTACCACACCTGGGCATTAACTTATTACCAGGCCTAGTAACAATAGCAGGAGTGGTATTTCAAACAAGGGGATGAAGTGATGGTTGTGATGGCAGTGTTATGGAAGCCAGTGGTTGAGTAGCCTATGCTGTGACTTTGTGTCTGACAGGAGAGCATGCCAAAACTGCCCCTGAAGCCTGTTGTTATGTGAGTGTGATGAAAACATTTACTGTTTTTTAACACACCACCAAGACGTCTACCCTCGCTGTCACACACACACACACACACTTCTGAAAAAGCATTACCTAAAGCCTAAACATCCTGTCAATGTCTCTCATTCGTGATCGGCATTATGGGTGAGACTAGAGAAGCGATTCCTGCTTACAGAGAGTCTTTCAGTCTTTCTTTATTCTTAATTCAGAGACTGGCTCCGGTTCATCAAGGGGACACAGTACCCAAAGAAGAACCCTGTGGTATCAGACCCATGAGGAACCAAATGGGCTTTGATGTGGAACCACTTATTGACAAAAAGGTTTTGGGGCTATACACAGCAAAATACAAAACACTTGTCTTTCGGGAGAAAAAATGTCTTGTAAATGGAAAAACGGGTTGCACTCTATGCGGGATATCACTGAAGACAAGGCGTATTCACACAAACTAATTTCAGTCTCACAGAGAGAATAACAGACTATATTTGCTGACTGCCCAAAGCCAATATCTATACCAGAGATTGAACTTCTTTTATTTTTTGGTTTTGCATTTCTAAGTTGCTGATACCTTTTTGGTGGTTAAAGAAAGGCTCACGGTAATCCACTCATTACCACTCAGTCCATGGAGGTGACATTTTCATCTGTCACATTTAAATTAGATTCCTTTTTTCTTTTCTCTATGCATTTTCCCTCTGAAGCATAATTTGATTTGAATTCAACTAACAATAAAGGTATCCGCACGTTACGCCTGACCTGACATTTCTGTGGTAAAGAAAAAATCACTACAGCAAACAAAGCTATGCTATGAATGCGCAATGACATGACAAACTTATGAATACATTGTTGAGGGGATTTCCATATCCATCTGGTGAGAGTAAAATCAAGTAATTCATACTATAAATGCTAACATGTATGAGTAGCCTCGATGCCAGCCAAAATTCACGTCGCCCTACCATATTGAAGTACAGGAAATTTAGTCTGGTGTCCTTTGGCCCAGTTGAGATTTTAATTGTTTTTTTTTGTTTAGGAATTTTTTTTGTGCAATAAGGTGAGCGGGCTCTACATGTTGATTATGGGTAACAGTGAACAGGAAATAGTAAACAACAGCCAAACCCACCACAGCACAAAAAATTGATTCTGATAAAAATGCTCATGGCATGCTCACCATCAAATGTAATCCCAGAGTTCCTAATTATTAGTCTAATAGAGCCTGAATATCCAGATTTTTTTACCACCTTTCTGTTTTCTTGTAGTGGCAGTGCATCTTCACAGATAAAGTTCACGACTTATACGTATCTGATCCTAATGCACTCTGAAAGTGTCAGACCTGAATTTTGTTCTCAATAGCAATTGCTTGGTGGTTCTCTGGCACTGTGTTATGGCCTTGTGGCCCTCACATCAGCTGTTGTTTGCCATGGCAAGCTGCTACTTGCCAGGGCTTGTCTGTGTTTGTAGGTCCTTGAATCACTGTCTTTTCCAAACCGAGGCCATGGCCTCTCTGACACTGTTGCCCATTGGCCTTTATGCATAATCCATTAGACTGGAGAGAAGCGGGAAATGTGTCCTGTATCGCAATGCTCTCTGCTCACCCCCTGATGCCCCTAGTAAACTACAAGGGCCTTGATGGGAGGAATTGTACATTAGATTTTCAGCATCATTAAGCACAACTGCAAATCCCATTGCAAGTCTTCCTCCTGTTATTTAACCATGAGGCAGAGTGAGAGAGAAGCTCTTTGCAGAATGCTTATGCAAAAAAAAAGAAAGAAAATACTTTAAGGCCTGATGAAATTCACATTAGTATTTTGCGGGGCCTTATTTGAACTGACAGGCAAGCCAACTGAAATATCCTTATCAGAACAGTTCAAGTTCTGGGGATGTGCAAAGGATTAGTTATTTTTAGATCAAAGTTGTAAATTGTGCCACCTCCAGTAAAGAGCTATGGCAGAGACTCTCTTTATCATCATGGAGCAACTTCAAGTTTCCATCCCTTTCCACATGCACTGACATCTTCTGGGCTCATATTTACATGTCATGCAGGGACTGACTAAACAGCTCCAACTATATACAGGATCTGAATTTTAATGACCCATCCCATGCCAGATGTACCAAACATATATAATATGACTTCTACAGTTTGCAAGACAATGAATCTCCATCTCTCTCCATCTTTAGAACCATAACTCTTACATGTTCACCTCCATGAGGTATACATACATCTTCATACGCTTAAATACATGCTCACAGACTTAACATACCTCAGGTGCGTGTGTATATGACTTTAACTGAGTGGTCCCCAAAGACCAAAAGCTACTACTCATTAAAACTCAAGTGGATGTACATGCCTAGAGAGATTCATGTGCACTGTAAATAACAATAAGTAACGCTTACTTCACCCTTAAAAATAAAAAAAATAAAAAAAAGTTTACTTGGAAAATTGTTGTAAAATGTGACTTCAATTGAGTTAAGTAAACATAATTAGTCTCTTTCAAGTTACATTTACCATAACTTGAAAAAGGCTAGTTATGTTTTATGTAAGTTTGTTCTGCAAACACAGAAACAGACATAGACACACAAAAAGATGGCTGATTGAGAGTGTTTGCATCTTACTATTACCCAAGAGAAACACTCAAGCCAAACAATGTTCTTTAATCAATGACTTTCTCAGTCCAGTATAACCACACAATTTCAAAGGACATTCACAAGGTCTTGTTTATTAGAACTGACATCAGGTAGCTAATGGTAAAAAAAACAACCACCACTACCTTGCATCACACGTTCCCTGTAATGCTGAACATCAAAGATACAGAGTCAGATATAATGTGAGGGTGAGATAAAATAAAATAAAATATATAGAGATGGTATAAAACAAACAATCCATGCAATTTGTTGAATACCACTGTCAACTTGCCGGTGCAAATTCCCTCTGGTCTGTGCCACTTTCGGCAGAGTTCCAGAAATTTTCTGTGCTGCTAAAAAGCACTTTGGTATTTATTGAAGTGTCAAAATATGCCTTTGTGGCAACCATTTGTCACTATTAAACTGCCAGTGATGGTGACGACAGGTCTCACTTTGCTTGGCACTTCAGGTGAAAAAAAAAAAATCTTAAGCCCTTTATATAACTTTGCTGAGACTGAACTGTGGACCATTTACTTTTGAACTTGATTTTGCCAAAGAATATCAATTATTTTTAATACTATTTCTTGGGTAGAGAAGATTTAATGCCACAAATATATTCCTATGACACAGATCACACATGGCATCGTAACAGATTAGCTGACAACTGAAAGAGGGGTCATTCATCCTGTAGACTACTCTGGGGTCTTCCTGCAGAACCATAGTGGCCAAAATATAACAAATTGTGCGATGGCAAAGTATGTAGTAGTAAATGGTAAAAGTAAGTCCATGAAAGTACAACTTCAACTTTAAACCTTAAACTGTAAACCTTTAAAATGTCAAAAACCTACAACAATAAATAACTTACTAGACTTACAAACTCATTTGTACCAGATGGGGGATGTTTTCATCCTTTATGCATAAGAATCCTTGCCAAACAAGCTTGAGTCTAAACTAGGTATCAACAGATGGGACTGCTCAAGGAAAAGGTCTTCAGTAGATGCTCAGCAGCTGTTCAAGAGCATGTTATTTAGGTGGACACATTTCCACACTGAACCCACGAGCAGGAGCAGCTTGACATTCAGTCATGCTTTGGGGCATGTGTGGAGAAAAAAAGGGGGAACCAGGAGAGGTGAGGTGAGTAGGAGTATGCTGCAAGATGAGATATATATATATATATATAATAATTTTTGTGTGCATATTTATTTATTTATTTATTTAAAGTTTTAGTTTCCTTATACCACCACTACTTTTTACAAAAGAGAAGTACATTAATTAGCTTTGTAAGCGTGGCCACACTTACAAAGCCAAAATACATTTACAATGCATTTACAATAATATATATACATATATATGTTAAATATATATATATATAATGCTTCTGTGTGTGTATGTGTGTGTGTGTGTGTGCGTGTGTGTATGCATACACGTACGCATATGTATATGTCCATGTCTCTGTTAATTTGTGTTGGTGCATGCGCATTTTATGTGTCATGTGTGCATGTTAGCATGTCCTAGTTTGTTTGCTCTTCACGCTCTGTAGTGACATTGGCCATTGGTGGCCAAGGCAACATCATTACCCTCACCATGCCCTTTGGGGAAAAAGCAGAGGGGCTTATGCACAGACAGCAGACAAACAAACAGATCCTGCACCAGTGATACCATACACTCTTCACACACACACACATACACACACACACACACACACACATACTCACACACGCCCTCCTCTGTGTTAGCAGGAGACGTAACTGTGTTCATGTTAGTTCAAGTTGAGGGTAAGGAAACTCAGTACTCCAACCAAAGAAAACAAACAATCAATGTGTGTGTGTGTGTGCACATGTGTGGATGGATCCTAACCTTTCCATCTGAAGTTTCGTTTTTGTGATTTTCCACCAGTTGGAAATTGTCAGGAGTGCTTGCAAATACCCCAAAAAACTTTGTTTTCTCTATGTTCCTCCCTTCTCATTTAGGATAGAGTGAGAGGAGAAAGACATTTTTTTCAAGGACTTTTTACTTTGCCGGGGGGAAAGCCTGTGAACTGCTTCCATCTTCCACCTCCAAAGGTCAAATGCAGTGCCTATGAGAGAAGAGAGCAGAAAAAAACAAAGATTAAAACGTAAAAATAAAGACAGAATGAGCTCTGACCACAAGATTACTTTCTGTCTAAATCAAGGTAGAATTCAGAGTGCTGTGGGAGTACCTAAAACTTTATTTTGAGGTACTACGCCTTCAATATGCCTTATGAGATGAATGTAATTAGTCTATCTACTCCTGCTCAGTTGACCAATATAAAATGTGCCTTTTGTCACCCAAAGTATGTCTGCATCCACAGGGACTTGCCATATTCTTGATGTCAAGATCTGTGTCAAAGAGTAATGGCAACAATTTTGCAATGTTGGCTGTTTTTCTGCATGGACATGACTCAAACATTCGTGAAAAGGAAAAATGACGTCGGTATCTGCCTTGTAGAGTTTGACAATTGTTTGTGTTTGCAGCCCAGTGGCTTTCAGTAGGTGAGCCAAGGGCTGGTGGGCAAATGCATCCGAAATGCTATTTTTACTTAGAAGGCATAGCATGATACTTCTGTCACAATATTATCAGGGTCTCTACACATGAACTAGAGCATGACTAGAACACTGCTAGTGTACACAGAATTTTGTAAAACATATGATTCTGAAGACAGCACATTAACTGTTCTACAACTTTCTGTCACTGCCATCTTGCTGGAAAAATCAGTATAAAAGTCGATGTATCTAAAGTGAATCTGAGTATCTGAAATAAGTTTGGTTGGTGTGTGTAACCTATGTTCATATGACTCCACTGCTATTGCCCTGAGAAGATAAGTAGACTTATAGTACCTTCACTTAAAATTCAAAGTTACCTTAAAATGAAAAAAAAAGAAAAAGAAGAAGAGATAATATAGCTCTGGCACATTTCAGCATAAATAGTGTTAATATAGGGCTTCAATTTCATTTATTACAAAAGTTATGAAAATCTGTTCAAAAATAAGCGACCTAGCCCGCTAATCTCGTACTACACAGTGATCCGGGCATATTCTATACCGTCAAAATAATAGCCCAAATATGCCCGGATCACTTGGTGTTTCCCTTTTCACATCTAAACAGCTTTAAACTGTATACTGCACACTCCTTCATCATTTACAGTCAAGCAAATGTGGGGGCAACTAAATTAAGATTACATATGCTCTTGCATACACTCATCTTAGAATATGAACCAGCCCTGGTCCCCCATTTTGGCCGTAAGCATACCCAACTAACAAATAATACCGGTGTGGTTCATTGACATGACAAGCAATGTACACGTGCTTGCCACTTAACCAGGGAGGAAAAGGCTGGTAGGCACCCTAAGGGCACAGAGGAAAATCAACACAAACGTGTATCATTTGTTTTCCCTCGCAACCTAACCTTGATAAATGATCTCAGTGTATGGAAAAAATAATTATATTAGCATGAAACAATGTATGAAAAATAAATATATTAGGCTAAGGACTCCAGTACCTCTCTCTCTCTCTCTTTCTTTCTGTTATATCTATCCATCTATCTATCTATCCAGTTAATAATGTAAAGTGCCAGTTTCTCTAAAACTGCTTAACCCTGCAGTCACCACTAGTGTCAGAGGACGTGTGCATCAGGTGAGAGGGATACCCACTTTGGGAGAGGTCGCCACTGAGCAGACGTGCCGAGACACACTGCAGTGCATACAGTATTAATTCGCATTGATAATTAATGTCCCCTGGCAGCTTCATCATTTCTCCCTGCGGTGGAGGGCAGTGCAGCAGGTAAGTAGGTCCACCTCCACAAATCACACCGCAGGGCTCATTTTCCTAGAGGACAAAGGAGAAGTGCACTATTTGTGTTTCCCTTATTGCCTTGCTTATTTATGTTCAGTAAGCAGAGCCCTGACTGTGGCCTTGTGAGGACCCTTGCCATTATGTTGTTCTCTTTCGTGCTTCAGAGGACTCCAGTTCTGTTGCCCGCCAGTGGAGCATGACATCATAAGATTGTTACAGAACATTGAGTGTAGCTCATTTCTTGCCTCAGTACACCAGGTTAGTAAACTCTAATGACATAAAGGCTCCAAGCTTCAAGAGAATCTCATGTTTTTCTTTTTTTCCCCCTCTCTCTCTCTCTCTCTCTCTTTTCTTTTTACTCAAAGCAGAGTGGAATTTTTATTATCATTACCATTTTTTTTTTTTTTGGGGGGGGGGGGGTTACACATTAGCTTGTGTAATAGGCTTAGGAGAGACAACCCTTTTAGCATGAACCGTATGTTGTTCCCACTGAAACGACGTTGGTCTCTGCTGACATGGTGCCTGTATGTGTTATTTGTGAAAAGAAATAGGATTAGGCGGTCGTGTTGTTTGTCCTACTTAGCTTAGCAGTGTGCATGTTTTGTGTTTGTGTTTTATTCTATATTTATGTATTTATTAAGCTTTTTGGTGGTCCAGAGAAAGTTGCAGATTTGACTAATTTCCTTTTTTCTGTGTTGGTAGCTTGATATTACCCTAATATACATAATATACAATAATCATTTGACCTCAGAGTAAACTAAAAGCAAAAACAAACTGAAAAGCACACACACACACACACTCTCTCTCTCACACACACACACACACACACACACATACTTCACATGAACCAATGCCAACACAGCAATCACACAACACTGAAAAAAAAATTATGTGATTATGTCTTACCAGTCCATTCCAGCACACATAATCCTATGCATAATCAGTGAGAATAAAAGATTTATATTGTTTTTCGTTACTTTTGCAAACTTTTGTGAACATCTATACACAAAATTATATATGATACTGATGATAGCACAACTGATAACTGTGTGCTTTACCTGCTAGCTAAAGCAAGAGAGAAGTGTCTGTTCATGGAGGAAAACACAACCTTCTAGGTGTACTGTCTTCTTTTATAAGTTCTTTTCCCCTCGCCTTTCTCAACAGACCCCACAGGCTGTTTCAAAATAAAGTTTGAACATAGATTTTTCATTCAGGCTTCAGGCTGGTACACAACAAAACGACACAGATGTGGCACAGAAATGTCCCTTTTTTCTCTTTCTTTCTCCGCTCTGTTTTTTCTCCTTCTTCTTCTTCCTTTTCTTCTTCTTCTTCTGTTTTCTTTTTTCCCTTTAACTCGGTTTGGATAATCAAGTGAATAAGAGCTTCAATTTAAAACTCTCCCGGCTGACTTCTACCGTATTAAAGCACATTACCTCTAGCAATTCCCTGTTCCCTTAGCTCATTCTTCAAAGATGTGCATTTAAAGGTGTGTGCTTTGCTAAGTCTGTGTCTGATGCTAGTATTGGAGGATGAGGGTGGGGGGGGGCTTCCCCTCTTTGAATTTCGCCAAGGGAGTAATAATTGCCAAGCAAAAGAGTGTCTCTTTGATTTAAAAAAAATATCTGCAAGTCTCTAGGGAATATCTACTTTTCTAACAAAAGTCAAACTCTAACAAAAGAGTCAGATGTCTTGGCAATTGTTATGAATGTGCTCACTTGTGATCTGACTATGGGGTCATACAAAGTGTAGATATAACAAAAAGCACTAACTCAAAGTGTAGATATAACAAAAAGCACTAACTCAAAGTGTAGATATAACAGCACTGACTCAAAGTTGTGAGCTTATTAGATCCCATTTTATGCCACATGATGTGGCTGTTTTTTGATGATGACTGTATAATGGTGTTGACATGGCTATTTACGGTGATATTGTACTCCCACAATAACATTGTAATCATCACAATGTAATCTGAATGCATCAGGTTACTGTACATTGCTAATTGTGTGTGTGTTTGAGGTCTGTGCTCCAGGGGGGAGTTCTGGGGCCAGTTTCAACAGTGTGTCACATGTGGTGTGTGTGTGTGTATGTGATGCCATCTTTCAATAAGTTATGCTGACTGACAAGGTAAAGGGAAGGTTATGGCAGATAACCTTGGTTCTTTGAAGGAGAACACAAGACGCCATCTATTGGGATATCGCCTTTGGAGATACTAACTTCCTGAACCCTCAAGCACTAAGCCTGATGCAATCAGGTGTCAGACCCGCATGCATTGGCCTCAGCCCTCAGGCTATAAAATGCAGGTGCAAGCGTGCCATCTTCCTCCCTCACACTTGAAGCATGGAAGCTGAAGTGGGCAGAGGCAGGACAGGTGGCGTATCATGTTCTCCTTCAGAGAACCGAGGTTATCTGCCATAACTTTACGTTCTCTTTCAGTCTAAGCACTTTGATGCCACCTATTGGGAACAGGCATACCACACAGCCTCTGAACATGGTGCTTATATATCCCACATGACAGACTGAACGGAGTGAACGTCGCCACTTAGTCACTAGTCATTAAGAGAGGGTGGTGACTACACCAGCCCCTACACATCATTACAGACACCTAGATAGCCGGACAGGGCGAGCCATAGGGGCATGCATCACATCCAACTATAGACGACTCTGGCACTCTGAATCGTCTTCACCACAGGGGAGGTTAGACCCTGACTCAGGGTCACTTCCACTCAGGGGCCAGGCAGTCAGCCGCCATAGTGTGGGCAACGTGTGCCACACTGTGCCTTTCCCCTGGGCAGTGTCCAAGGCTTCCCTCGTACGAGGAGATCAGGTCTGAGAAATGTCTGCGTAGGCCACCTAATGACAGAGAATGGGGGAAACAGATACAACAGCTTGTGATGCCACGTATGTGCTAATGTTTCTGTGCCCGTCTCAATCATGATTGAGAAACACAGTGGGCAGTGAGTGTTCTCCTCAGAGGCCAACAGATCGACCTGGGCTGTCCCAAACCATCTCTGAAACGGCCGCAGCCCAAGCGGAACCCAAGCGGCCACTGAGAAAAGACCAAATAAGGAGCCTCTGGTGGAGGCTGACATGTGATCCTTGACGTAAAGGTACCAAGCATGTGTGGATCGACATCAGCCGTCTGTCTGAGAAGTGGACGATGTTTGCAACAGTGACCAGTAAGAGCCCAAGCAAGTTTGTGTGCTGTCTGGGGGTCAGCGCTCTCTTGGCACAGTTCACTTTGAGACCAAGCAAGCTCAGGTGCACAAGGACATGGGTCACTGGTCACCGTGAGGCCCATGAAGGAAATGGGATGAAGGCTAGGCATGCTCCTCTGTGTAGCAGGGAGGTTAGGTGAGCAATAAAGACTAGGCTAGCTGGCCTGTCGCTGGCTTGTGGCTTAACACTGGGCAGTGCGTCATCCTGGGCTTTGGTGCATAGCGTGGTGTGGAAGCGGAGGTTGGGCGGACCTATGACACTGCAGTTCAGACACTTGCCTGGTATGCATAGCATGCATGATCGAACTCCTGGCACAGCACACAGCACACACCGGTCGTGGCCATTGGCCAGGGAAAGTGCCTTGTCACATGGGCACCTCTTCAGGGTGGTTGCCATATTTGGTACAGCACGCGTAGCCAAGACAAAAACCAAGTATAGCAAGTGAAAATGCAAGTATAATACAAATGCAAGCATATTTGTCGAATATGTATGATACTTCGGTAGTCTGAGGGCTGAGGCCAACGTATGTGCGCCTGATGCCTTGTTACATCAGGCTTAGTGCTAGAGGGTTCAGGAGGTGAATTACTTTCAGTTTCGTTCTTCGCCGAGCTGCTGATTTCTTGTAATTCTTTATAAAGGACAGAATTAGCGACAACAAACACAGACTTTTCAGACCAAGTGCACTCACTGGGGAAAGAGTGACAATATATGAATATAACAACAGTAACAACAGTAACATCACAACACGTAACAATTCCCAGATACCCTGATAATTGACAGCACCAATGAGTGCCTGTGTGTATTGTACATTGTTTATGTTTGTTTAGACATTTTCAGGTCTGGGTTAGACAATCATCCCCCTACTGAAGCATTTGTTTTTCTTTCCTTAGACGTGTCCTCTAGGTCCTTTTAATGTCTGCTGCAGCAGCAGCTGCCCACCTTCTGCCTGCAGATAAAAAAGAGATTTAAGGAGGTGAGGCCCATCTGGAGCTGGTCCAGATATGACCAGGTATCGAAAAAAGAGAAAAGAGAAAAAAAAGGGGGGGGGGGAGTAGTCAGAACCTCACCGCAGGCACTGAAGATGCACTTAATCTTTGACACGCTGAACAAAACAACACATCAGACGTGAATCAAAGGAGGGTCATGTTTTATTAATGTACCTTGGTCTTTACATTGCCAGATGAATGATGTCAGCCTATTAGTAGACATTCACTGATCATGCTGGGATTGGGCCTTATTGAGCTACTGGCTTTCGTCATTGTATGCATCTATCATCATACCAAACCAAAACTGACTTGTGCATGAATAATAAAGGAAAACAGCCTTTTTTAAGTTGACAGCGTCAGTATGATAAGGATTTCTAAGCAGTGCCATTGGTCACAGTCATCTTTAGCAGTGCCACTGGTCACAGTCATCTTTGTCAACACAGAGCTTCTTTTCTTTTTTTGCAAGCTATTTGCAATATACCTGTTCCAACTTCATTTAAGTTATATATGATTAATTGATCATGTAAACCTCTCTCTCTCTCACACACACACAAATTAATAATAGTGCACAGCAAATTAGGCTCTATTTTACTCTATAGGAGTACAAAATTTGGACAAACATAAACACTGAAAACAGTGTAAAATGTACTCCTATACAGTAACATACACATTGCCCGACATAACTCAGTGACAGAGATGTCTACACAGCAAATTGAACATTGTGTATGTTTCTCTATAGGAATACGTTTTACACAATTTTTGGTGTTTATGTTTGTCCAAATGTGTTAGCTTGTCATGTCTGTTTGCTTTTGTCTTGTAGTCTGCAAATGTATCAGTTTTTTGCAACTGTTCCTTTCCTGGGAATTGTCACATCCCCCTGAGATGTGGCTTGATCGAGGACGGGTGGGAGAGACTTCAGAGAGCTTTGTGATGTTTTGGAAAACGGAATTATCGTGGAGAGATTTGCCGTCCTCCCCTGCCCGCGATTCACAGGCTTTCCTTTTACACGGCTCAAATCAACATGCATGTGCAAAGACAGCTTGCAGAGCTAGACTCAGCCCTGAATAGACAGGAAAATTAGAGTTAGTGTATCATTTAAAATCCATTGTCATCTTAATAACTTTGTTTTGTTTAGTGGAAATAATATTGCTCAAAATATGGTTGCTTTTTTCTCCTCTCAGGTGAGCAGAGCATAGCATTTCAAAACAATTACTCTCATATACTGCACGTAAATCATGTCTGTTATTCTTTATGTATAATGACAGATGCTGAAAGGCAATTCATTATCATACCAAAGGCTTATGTACACATGGGCTATTGGAATGCTTCAGGTGAGCACCTGGGTGAATGTTAAGAAGCATATGTTGTTACTGAGCATAGTTAGCGATATCATCTGTATCTTTTCCATTAGGTCCTTAGTCTGTGGTGGTCTTCAGAAGATATTGATGTGAACATGAGGGAATTCCTCCAGTGATGATGGGAACCTAGTGAGACAGCCAGGGTGCGCACACACACACACACACACAAATGGACACATATATACTCACACAAATCACTTACCCAGATACACAGAGATGCTACAGTGCACATGTAGACACACTCACACATACATCACAACACTATCATATCATCATACACATGCACACATACACACAAAAGGGAACACAGAGAGAGAGAGAGAGAAAGAGAGATATTTCAGGAAATTACAATGAGGAGATAATCCCACTCTCTCTCTCTCCATCCCTCCTTCTTTCTTTCCCTCTCTCTCGCACTCCCTCTCTTACACAAAAACAACAGAGCAACCGTGAGCTCATGATGCTTCCCCCTCCCTGCACCTGTGATTGAAAGGAATTACGCGTCGGATAAGAAAAAGGGGAAGCCAGCAGCCATAAGACACGGGAACCACAGGGAGTGCCATTATGCAGATTTCCTAAGCTGTTCACACCTCCTAACTTTATACTGTAGTCTCTCTCTCTCTCTCCCTCCAGTAATGCAAATTCACAACATATGCAACCTTTTTACTCAAAATGAATAATAACACAGGGGCAGGCATAAAATGGCGGGTAAAATAAATATTTTCTTCTGGAGCATGACAGCTGGTAGGGACATTGGACAAGCTTGCTCAGACTGTTTCTTTTCATTTTTGGTGAATGCAGACAAACTTGAGAAATTCAATATTGTAGAAAATGATCAGCATGTCATCTTAATTTTATAGCTGAAGGAGAAAGATCCAAGTAGTCATCAATTGTGTTAGCCTCACAATTCATTTGGTTCTGGATGCATTTGTTGTTTGTTGGAAGCCATTTGTGTGATTGATACATATATATATATGTATAAAGTATATATATATATATATATATATATATATATATATATATATATATATATATATATATATATATATATATATATATATATATATATCAAGCAGCTTGACATCATAAAGGCACAGAGAAGAGCCATTTAAAAATCTCATACCAGTGAATGCTCGAAGACTTAAAGCAGTACTTCCAACCATAGCCATAATAGCCATAGCTACGCTACCACCGCCCTAATTAATGAGCCAAGTTAATTTATGCCAGCTAAGTTCTTGACAGTGTAGAGTTTAGGGCTTGGCTTTCCTGAAAGCATTGCTGGGGTAAGGCACACTATCAGAAACAGTGTTCCGGAATGAGCTTTTGTCTCTCAATTAATTATCAATATACTGCAACTGAGCTGTTTTCTTTTGCATTCCATGCTTGAGCAAAACTGTTAGCACAACTGGTTCACAGAGGTCTTACTCATATTTGATCATAAAGCTGTGTGTTCCACCACCTAGAGAATATTAGTAAGACTATTAGTGTGACAGCTCAATAAGTTTCAATCTTTGTAAATCCTGCATGAAGAATGATTCTGTGATTAACTGTTTACTGATAGAGCCCAGTCAATATGTGAATAGCCTGTAATGACACAAAGAGGAGAGGATGAATATCCTATTCTGCCACTGGCAGCAGCAAATATCTCTCGTTTTGTATGTAATACAAGCGGTTTTGTCAGTGTTTCCAACTTTTTTGAGCTACTCTCTAGCAAACAAAACTAGCAAACAAAACGCGTCACGACAGATCACTGACTGAATTCCAATCATGAACACGCATTCCACTAAAAAATACAAATTTCATGAAAATACTTAAATGGGAAGTCAGTGATAAAATTTTAAATAAGGGAGAGTACCAGGAAAAATAGCAGGGTTTACAGGTATGGCTTGTGCTGTTCAATCAGTCAAAATGACTGAAATTACTAGCACTGGTTTAGAGCTTTGAAGCTCTTCTCATGAGCTTTCATCCATGTAGTTTTGAGCATACTGACTAAAGTATTTGTCACGTACTTTGGTAGAGGTCTTCAGTTTGGGTAAACTGGCAGTGTTCACATTAGCGGAGTCTGTAGACTGCTATGAGGATGCGAAGGTGTTCAAACAAGTGTGGTGCAAATTCGGGCAGGACTTCAGATTTTTATCTGGACCTGGAGTCAACAGTTAGAGTACCTTGTCAAAAACACTCATTAAAAACACTTCCATTTGCTACATACAACAGAAAAGCTCAGAGTGAGTGATGGTTTAACACAAGTGTCAACGCAGGTTACACTAACTATTAATTCATTGCCATTTTCCCCCTCATTAGCAATACCTGTGAGGGATATGAGCATAGGGAAGGGGTAGCCGTATTGAGGTATATTGAGCTGAAAATACATGCTTGTGTATTTGCCAATGCTTGACACGGTTACATGCTTAAGCCAGGTGTCTCTTCTTCACATGTTCTATGCATAGCATCACTAACACTTGAAAGCCTTTGATGTTCGCTTGAACTATACAGAATTCAGGAGATCTGGTGCTCTGGTAAGTTGATTGCATGGCAAGTAGCACAGCATAACGCAAATCTAACACTGAGACCTTCTGTCGAGGTCAGACCCATCCCTCTGCAAGAAACCACACAGACATAGAACCTACTGGGCATGAGGTCTTCTACGGAGATTAAAACCTTGCCAGCCTAGCGGCGCTAAGGCAGAGCATTTACATTTTTCAAAGGGAAACAACGTAGCATGCCAACACTTCCCTCTTAAAATCAACCCGGCTTCAAGCGAGCACCTTCAAGGCAGAGCTGTGCAACCTTTCAAGTTGAAAAACATGTGTGATGGCTGGGTCACACAGATTGGCAGTGAAAGAAGAGGAGAAAGATGCTGCTTGATGTGCTCCTTTGATGTTTTAAATTATGTAGTTGACAAACCACATCACTCTAGAAACAATGGAATGGAAGACACTTTAATGTCAGGGAACATCCTTGTCTGAACTGAACTGTTTCTTCTTCTTTTTGTCTGAAGAAACTTGCAGTTTGCTTTCATTTTTTCTTCTGAAAATTTATTCATATGGAATAATGTGCAGCAGAACCACACTGACTACTCCTAAATCATTTAATTATTACAAAGCTTCAGCCATACACTTTGAAAAGACAAACATTAGTAGAAACCCATTTTGTTGTCATTCATTAAAAAAATAAAGTCCACTGGGCACTTTTTTATACATTTGGGAAGTCTGGGAGTGTGTTTACAATTTGGCATATTGCTACAAGAAATTAGGATTTGGTTTAAGTGGTTTAATGCTATACTTGTGTTTAAGGAGATTCTCTGATTCTACACAATTCATTGATCTGCTCCAGATGGGCCTTGGATCGTCATAAACTGTGTTATGATGGTATACTGTAAACGCAAAACAGATATACTAGTTTGGGCAGAGCCAAAAAGAAAACGTGTTTCTTGTGTGTGACAAAATATTAACAGTTTCTTGTGAAAGCAGAGAAGTTGGATAGTCTATTATCTATTCAAACATTAACAACCTTTTGGTAAAATTGCAGAGAGCAACCCTCTGAACCAGGATCCCCATAAAGTGTGACTCTGTTCAAGATGGAGTGGCCAAAGGGTATCTGAGACTTTCCTTCACACTGGTTTATAGGAAGTTCATCTGTCATCACCTCAGAGCACAAATGTATGATTTGGTTTGGCAGTTTCACACTCACTTCTCTTCTCCTAAGGGTGATCACTTCTGAAGTGTAGCTTTTGTGTGTGTGTGTGTGTGTGAGAGAGAGAGAGAGAGAGAGAGAGAGAGTGAGTTTGTGTGTGTGAGAGAGAGTCTCTGTCTATGTGTACATATATCTCTGTGTTTATTTTTTTATTTTATCCACATTGCAAAATATAGCCTTCAGTGCCACGTTAGATCAGACCTGACCCCTATAGAATTTCAATAGTTCACTATACCACTACAGCCTCCAGTTCTGCTCCAGAGTAAACATAGCCTTGTATGTTTTCCATGGGATACATGCAATACACCAGTCCACTTGATGCATGCATCTACTGCTAGATGTATTGCATTCTTTGCTGAATGTATGTAATTTAAAGACATTGAACAATCTGGGAGTATAGCTTCAAGGGTCTGGGTCAAGGGTTCACTGAAGACTGATCTCCTGGCTTAAATTTTGAGAATGCGCTTAACATCTTATACTTAATTTCTCTTTTATACTGCACTTTATTACACTATTGCACTTTCAACTTAAAATAGTGGTTTTCATGTTAGCAATATGGACTCTTTGTTTCTATCATTGTATTGTAGCTTGAATCTTATCCTCTTTTGTAAGTTGCTTTGGATAAAAGCGTCTGCTAAATGCATACATGTAAATGTAAATGTAAATGTTAATGCACTAACCCATGTAGTTACTTCCATTCAAACGCTGCCTGAAAGTCTATGACACAAGCACCATGTCTTGTACACTACTGGTTGTACAGCCAGCTCTTCAGATCCAGCCGTGTGATAAGGTAGCAGTCCTTTCCTATTCAGTGGCAATTACTAGACCCCAGTGCAGAACAGACTTAAATAAAATTTCCTTAATCGCCATTAGTGCCGTCTTGAAAATTGTGCAAAGTCATCTTTGAGAGCAAAACGACAATGTTCTAATTAGCCAGTTCTTTGTTGAAGCCCGCCACTCACTGTAAATTACTGCAGGGGGAGATATACTGCTGTGCCAAATTAACCTTTGACCCCGTCAATGGAGATCAGTATTTCTGATTGGACAAGTGAAATCTAATTAGCAAAGCAGCTCAGTCATGCTGCCATCCGGTATTTATTTGTTTGTGGTAGCAATGTGCTTACTGCTAGGCAGATTTTTGATATGTTGTCATCGAGTTAGACTGTCAAAAATGGATTTAATGAATGCACTGCATTTAGAGTGATGGAAAACCTTTAGCGTGAGCCATATGAGAGGTTGTGAGGTTTGACTGAACAGCAAGGAGACTGAATAAATAACTGGCCTGGAATGAAACACTATGACTTGCAGCTGACGTGTAAGTGGGGAAGTCATGATTTCTGCTTCCCCATTAAAAAATGAGTGCATTAGTTAATTGGTTTGGGCATATTAGGTCATGTTCAAAAAATTACAGTAAATTTACAACTTTTTTCTAACATTTTTAAAGATACATATTTTTTATCTCCCCATTTAATTAATGAACGTCTGGTTAAAAAAAACAGCTGACTAGACTAGAATGCAGAGGCTCTGTCAGGGAAGGACAAGGCAGTGGGAGTGAAGTTTTAGCCTTGAGTCCTCGGAGAGAAATGCTGTCATCGCACAAAATAAATGTCATAAATGTCACTTTGCCCCGGATTGCTGCCAGACATTTCACTTCTGATACAGTGGCAATACTGAACTTCTAAATAAAGCCAGCAAGGAGGAGGGAGTGTGAGTGAGAGATAGTGAATGAGAAAGTAGGGAGGGAGAGGGAGAGACTTATCTGACAAAGTGGTGTCTATTAAATATGTGCAAACCTGCAAATGTGAAAAAACAGCGATTGTCCTCATCTAAATTAATGTTTTAGGTCTCTGGAGTAGGAGGTCTCTTTCTTCCCCATTATCTTGGAGTTCATGACCATGTTCATGCCAGAAGGGTTCTGTTACTTATTATTTATGTACGCCATGTCATCCAGACTCTAACCAATAAATCATGCAAAGTCTTGTCTTATTAAGTCTGGCTATATAATGCTCTGTAAATATAGACTGCAGGAAAGTTTCTGCCGTTGGTAATAGCCATTTGAGCGGTATTGTGTCCACACTATATTTGGATTTTTCACCCCCCTTCTGAAAATAATAACATTGTTGAATTGACAATTAAAGCTCAAGATATTTGGAAGATATCCTCAATTTACAGAATTGTTTCAGCTGTGCTTAAAACACTGCACATCCCAATCAGTAGTTGTGTTACTTTTACAGTAAACAAACAGAAAGTTCTTCTTATCTAACTGTCCAAAAGATGGTTATCACACTACGCTTGGCGCTTTCTTAGGTGTCTATGGGGGTAAGTGGAGGATGAGTTTCCCCAACTCGATGTGACACGATCACATTTATTTTTGAGACAGGCCAATCCATTCAGTGTAGAATCACACAAACGATTCTCAGGTACACACTCATGTGCACACACACACACACACACAGCACACACACATTACCTCAGCAGGTGCTGTAAGGAGACAGCTGTGCTGAGATGTGAGTATATGTGAATGAGGAAGCTAATCTTTTTGTTCAGTGGGGATTGTGTTACATTGGTCTGAGGAAAGTTGGAAAAAAAAACATGAAAGGCACAAGAGAAGATATGTGTGTGTGTGTGCGTGTGTGAAAAGGAAAGAGAGAGTGATTGGAACAGAGAGAGACGGAGAGAGAGAGACTGGAGAGAAGAATTCAGTAAGATGACTGAATATTTCTTTTTTGGGTTTGGTCCACCATGTGGGGGAGTATATAATGTGCCAAGTGCTGTTACATTGTCAGAGTTTGGCCACTGGTGGCCTGTCACAATGGACACAGTGTTCAGTGTACTGTGAACAGTTTGTCCCCTACAGACTTCTCACGGACCCACAGCATTGCACTAATACAGTGGTCTGGGTTATTTTATTCTTTTAAAGTGAAACTATTTTCTTGTTTTGATGAAAGTAGGAAAGAGTAAGTAGTTTCGTTCTTTAATCCATGCCTGATTAATACTGAACTTTAATTATACATTTGATTCATCTAGCTCTGTCCCTGCTGGGGACTTTCAATCTGTCTCCTCCTGGGACTTCCTCAATTACCTGCATTGTTAGTATTATACTGTCAACTGCCAAGCTGTGTGTGTGTGTGTGTGTGTGTGTGTGTGTGTGTGTGTGTGTGTGTGTGTGTGTGTGTGTGTTGTGTGTGTTTATGTTTCTGGAGATGTCCTCATATCCCATCAGTTGATTCCCAGTAGGTCCCCTAAGCCCTTACTGCAGGCTGGGTCAGAGCCTGTCTGAGACTGCCAGACAGCGGTCATATCAGCCACCCACCCACCCATCCATTATACAAGACAAACAAGAGCACCAAATGCACAGTGAATGGCCTCACCAATGGAAAATGACTAGGTGAAAAAAGGGGAAACTGTCCAAGCAGGATTCAGACATTTTGGCTCACTAGAGGTATCCATCACCACTCTTCTCCTGACTCACAAAGCATGCATGAAAAACACACACTATTCTATCTTTCCTTTATACTGCGTATTGACTTGATGCTACTTTTACACTATTATACCTCTGCACTGTGTTTATAATGCTACACTGTTGTCCAATAAAGCTTTTTAGTTGTGAAATTACACACACTAAGCAAACATCACAGAAACTATCATGTGAACTCGCCATTGTTATACTGTGTGTGTGGTGTACTGTATATGTGTGTATGTTTATGCTGCTGTTTGGACACACACACACATTATTGCACACACACAAAAACATACCTACAGTATACACAGACACAGACACACACACACACACACACACACTGAACATAGCTGTTTGGTTGTTGCCTTTGGCCCTTTGCCTCTGTGGTTCTCATGAGCTTGTCAGATCAGTGAGAGCATCCCAGGCCAGTCATTAATACTGCATAGGCTCCAAGGAACTTTCACCAAGAAGGCAGGCACTGGACATAGAGCCTCACTCTTTCACTCTCTCTCTCTTTCTTTCCCTTTCTCTCTCAGCACCTCTCTATCTCTAACTTTCTTTCTCTCTCTCTCTCTCTCTCACTTGTGTTGAGCCTTCATGCCACACTCATTCTTGTTATTTTCTCTCTCTCTTTCTCTCTCTCCTGGCTCTCTCTCATGCTCACAGTCTTTCTTTTTGACACTACACTGTTGCTGGAGTGCAAACATTCATGTATACGTAACCTCACAATCTCAGACAATTCCCTGAACAAAAAAAAAACAAAAAAAAAGACCTGTGCAGTCCACACTCCTGTGCTGGCTTTCTACACTTCACTGATATATAAAATACACACACACACACAGGAACACAAACGTACACATAGACAGAGAGTGTGTACACACACAGTCACACAGCTGCACACCCACACATGCACTCACACACACACAGGTAGAGAATGGCAGGTAAAGCATATAAAGAGATTGATCAATCCCTGAGCTCAAAGACATCCACTCTGGATTGTACTCTCGGTCTGGATGTGCGTCATCACTGGCTTGTCACGTGCAAAGCCTCTGGCTGGGTAAAAAGTGCAGCTTCTCCATTCTACAGAATTCTCCTTTACTTTTTGGGGAAGAAAGAATGTCACACATTCCCCTGGTTGGTAGCCAGTGCTTCTGCTCAATTTCTTTTGGCTCCACCACAACGATGTGAAAGCGGCTGATGCATTAGGCTAGCTGGTTAGCGCAAGCTTCAGTAAAGTGGTGCTCCTTGGTTTCCTTCACTCCCAACGTGAAAGAGTATACTTGCCACAGGGGGTGACTGGGCACATGATTTTTGAATGCTAATCTACCATGGTTTGGCCTTTTCCTTGTACTCTTATTCAACGTGTCCGTTAGCAAGCGATATTATGCTGCTTGTATTCAGTATTAGTGATCTTTGCCATTGCCTTGTCACCATCATTTTCCTGTTATAGTTCTGCATTAAGTGTGTCCACATTTGCATTGCACATTTCACCTTTGCTTTGAGTGAAATTATCTACCCTTCGACCACGCAGTCGAGTCAGTCAAATTCCTTTGTCATGCTTTCATATTCTTTTAACATTACTGTTAAAAGAGACACTGCATATTTCAACAACCTTGTTGTTCCAAACCATATATCAGAACTATTTACGAGGTTTCTGAATTTCTGAAATTCTTTTAACAAGCAAACTTCTCATGATTGCTTGCAAAGTACTGCCTTCTGATGAGGCGCTGAATTTAAAACATTAGTGAAGATAGGCACAGTACAACTGAGAAATCCTGCCACTAAATTCAAAACGATGAATTATTTACAAAACATATACAGTGCTACAGTAGCAACACACATTGCTAAAAGTACCTACAGTGGGCTGCTGAAGCACACCGGCCAACAAAGTGGACAAACTCAACCAGGGCCGCTGACAGCCTTGGCCGGGCCTGGGACAAAATACTCTGAATGTGCCCCCACCCTCCCCCCGGACAAAATACTCTGAATGCCCCCCCACCCCCCATAAAAATTCTTCTACTCTTTTTCCCTTTTTTCTTTTATTTTTGGTGCCCTTGACTTATACTGAGACATGTTGGCATACTGAAGTGCTAATCAAATGACGTCACATTTTTGTGTTGGGGATGGCAGGGTTTTTTTTTAGCCCTATTTCAAGGACAATAAAGGTAAAAGCAACTAGAAATATTATATATTTCTTATTATTATATATATTTCTTATTATTATATATTACAGTTCTGGGGGACAAGATACCCATCTGTCGGTGGGCCTAAACTCAACCAGTCACAGTCCTTGCGGTGTGTGTAGGGGGCTGGCAGGTAGTATTATGTATGCGCCTGAAAGATTAATTACTTGTTAAAATGTTTATACTAATCATATGTGTTAAAGTGTTAACATTGACAACACTAAACTATATATAAAATAATACATATAATACAAACTATAATAACTATAATACAAACTATATATAAAAACATACATTTATGAAATCCAGTCAACTGGATTTCTATTCTTTATGCATTGCTGTAATTTCATGTATCATTTCAAAACCTTAAGTAAGTAAGAGAAAACAAAACACACCTACACACACACACACACACACACACAGATACACATTCACAAACTTATGTCTTAATTCCTAATCCACGCATATTGTCTTGTTGTTCATTGCTGTGTGTGTGTGTGTGTGTTTTGTGTGTGTATGTGTGTGTGTGAGCATGTGATGTTGTCTTCTTATGAGCAAGATATCCGATTAAGCACCAAGACACTTGGGCTAAGCCTCAAACACACACACACACAGACACACACCCACACACACTCAGCCTTCTTAATTAAAGTGTGACGCCCTCTCATACATCTTTCTGTGTTCCATTACCACTCAAGCAACCAGACATCCAGGGGCTCCAAACACAATCCCACAATCCCCTGAGAGGCAGGCAACAACGTCAAGATGTCAATACTCCTCCTTTCCTCGGACTAAAGTCTTACCTGCAAAGAGGCTGAGTGAGATGGATAAGAGCCTATGGATCAGAAGACGCAGGAGGACAGACACAGGAGAGTGAACTTATGAACTTTTATCACTTTGAAAACTCAACGCTGATTGCTAAGTGATGTCACGTCTAGGTCACCCAAATCAGAGCTTTGTCTGTTTCTGTGTGTGTGTGTGTGTGTGTGTGTATGAGTATGTGTGTGTTTGTAAGAGTGTGTGGGTGTACGCAAAGGAGGATGGCTCATTTCAATTTCTACAGGATTGTGGTTTGTGCTTATCGGTGTCTCATCATCCTATATTTTGACAGTCCTTGATTACTTGTTGCACCACAAATAAATCAACAGCACCTTGAGGTATAATCTTATGCAGTTCTTTCAAAAAAAGATGAGACACTCAGCTCTTCACAATAACTTAATCATCATTAGGACTACTGAGAAAGGGAGACTATGACATTGCTCCAAATGTCATTAATCCTGTTAAAGAGAAGTTTAGGAGCAGTATGACTAACATGTCCTATATAAATTTATATCTGGTATATATAAATTGGTAATTTAATCCCAGACTGGTCACTATCTTTTAATCCATCACCTCCCTGCACATAAAATTTCCTTTGCTAGAAAGATCATTGGGATGTAGGAATGGATCATGTTTGAGGACCTGCACAGTGCCTGCAAAGTACCTCTTCTCCCTACCATGTGACTTTCCCTAGCATCCTTTTTGCTTACCTCACTCTTTACAAATTTGGTGCCTTGAACTAGACATTCTAAATACTATAATCCCTCACAGTTTCAAGCCAGACTCTTAGTAGTAACACCAGGTGTGTTATGTTCGCACTGTGTAGGCTGCGAAGACCGTAATCAATGAGAGAGAAACAAAGCAGACTCAAACTATTTTTTATGCAACGCAAAAAAACTGCAACACTGGTTGCTCACCCAGTGTAGTGTAACCTGTAACAGTTCAGTGGTATCTGTATAAGTGTTCATAACATAAGTACTAACTACTGAATAATGTGGTTTATAACCACTGAATAATTCCATATAAGTGTTCTACTTGGATAGAGATGTTTATATATTGTATGTTAGCAGACAAACATGGAAATATTCACCAGCTGAAATCAATTTAGTCCATAAATAGTTGTATCTACAAAGAGACACGGACAGATATTCATGAAGACGTTGTAACCTCAGGCAACAAATCACAGATTCATTTTTCCTCAACAATTCCAGGTTTTAAGGTCAAGTGTCTGGCCTTGAGGTCACTAGGCAGCAGCATTGTTTGCCATGGCCCTGAGCATGTTGATTCCTGAATGATGGCACTCACTCCCAGGTCAGGATCATGTGACCCGAGAGAGTACTGGCAAAATGTCATGCGCTACTTCCCCTCTGATAAATAAAGTTTCTGGCCTGAGGGGACTGACTGGTCTGACTTACAGAAATTGTGTTGCATGGCTAATACAGAATGTTTTTTGAGGAAAATGCGTGTGAAGTGGAATACTGAATTCTGTGTGTGTGTGTGTGTGTGTGTGTGTGTGTGTGTGTGTGTGTGTGTGTGTGTGTGTGTGAGTGCGTGTCTCTGTGCCACTTTATGGTGTTTTTTGTTGTTAGTGTGTGTGTCTGTGTGTGTGTGTGTGCATGTGTGTGTGCATGTGTAAGGCAGATAGAGAGAGAGAGACGGCACAGGTTTACACACACACACAGACAGAGGGAGACGCATTGTGTACTATGTGGCCTGTAAGTGTGTTAGCTGAGATATGGATTGAGTTGTGAGTGTCTTAAGAGCTTTGTGCTGGTCAGTGGTGCAGGGAGGCTGACGCACTGCCTGGGTTGCGGAGATTAAAGCCCTAAAATAATGAACTCGACTGAGATTAGACTCTACACCATTTTCCTCAACACATTCCTTTCCCAAACCTCTCACCTAATCTCTCTGCTTTAATCACACACACACCCACACATATATACACACACCAACTTCCTCTCACTCAGGTACCTGCACACTAAGTTTCTTGGCCTTGTGACAAGCTAGAATGCAAATGGCCTGATAATAATTGACAATAATTAGTGCATAGTGGTTATACGTGACGGGGTGGATTCATCCAGGTCATGGTAGTCAAAAGTGTTAAGTTGTATGCAACTGGGTCTCTTTTTGGAGCTTGAAGATGTTTCACCTTTCATCCAAAAGGCTTCTTCAATTCTGACCTGATGGTAAAGAACCACAAGCTATATCTCTGGACCACTGTAGGTGGAGCTGTAGCTGTGATCTGTAGATCGCACCCCTCATTATGTGACAATGGGTCACAAGAGTCATCCATTGACATAATTAGCATAATGTGTGATGTCAATATATGAATTGGAGTGAGTCATTATGATCACAGGACCCAGAGAGTGAGAACTGCTCTGATAGTGAAGAGCCGTTAAACTTCCTGGGATGGGATCTCAAGGCAGAACGGTATGTAGCAGATAGACAATGATGCAGCCCCTCTCCTCTGTTCATGGTTGGTTGTTCTACATGGACATAGATGGCCTCCCTAACGCCTCTCTCAAACCACCTGTCTTCCTTGTCCAAAATGCACAGGTAGAGTTGTTATTGTGTGTTTATTGTCTGTGTAGGACACTAGGACATGCACTGTCCACAGCACATATGGTACACACTACCACCACACCAATGCAAACAGTATGTTCTTTGTTGAAAAGCAAATGTTCCTTCCTCTCTCATATAAAACAGAATTAATTTAAAAAGCACAGAGAGAGAGAGAGAGAGAGAGAGACTCGGATTAATGTTCAAAAAGAAATGTAAACAGTAAGACGTGTTGGAAAAACAAATCCAAAAGTCCAATCTATTATCTATATCTGTCAGATATCATCTCCCTCTAAACACACCAGAACATTAATAAAATCTATAAAATCTAAGCACTAGCTGATTACAAACATGTATGTTTTGAAGGACCATGGCTCAGTTTGTTGCATCATGAACCTGACCTAATGTTTATACACTGTAAACACTTAAAGCAAGCATCTAAAAACTGCACCATGGCCAAAACACACACACACTTTTAAATGTGACAATGCCTTGACAGATTGTGAATGACAAGGGGGTCTATTAAACATCTGCGCTGAAAGAAAAACAGATGCAGTGCCTGTCAGCCCAGAAACAGACATTTGTAAATATTTCATCTTTGGCGCATTTGAGTCACTTGTGTGACTATTATTTGAGTTTCATCCAAAGACATCTCCCTTCTATTGTTATCAAAAACGTGCTTCAAGTCCAATTATTCCTCTTCTCTTTGCACTAAAATCATCACAAATTAAGTGCGAGAAACAGTTTTTTCATGACACAAACTCAGAGCTCAGACAGATGACTGTAGGGGGTGAAAATGAGTTCAGTCTCAACCCCTGATCTCCGATGTGATAACACATTTATAACCGTTACAAAATAGAGCACTAATGTTCAATGGGCCATTTGTCTGAGCACTTGACATGCCAAGGGATAAAAGTGGGGGAAAGTGCTGGTTTTTGTGGGCTTTTAAGTGGATTATTGTTACAAAGCCATAAATCAGGCCATGGAAACGGCTTTTCCCCTTAAGAGTTTTCAAGGTTATGTTCCACACGTGAGAAATTTGTTTTCCATGGCAATCCCCGACTGGCTCAATGGACATTTAGTTGATGAACCTCTCCAGGTCACCTGGTGTTAGGCTCCCAAAAGACATGCTCTCTCGTGCTTCCTTCCCCAAAATAAACAAGTTTTATGGGGATACTTCTATACTCCTCAGCCACAAAAATCGCAAAGAAGGAAGATCACTGGACCAAAAAAGAGGACGTCAAAAAAAAAATTAAAATAAAAATAGAAAGATGTACAACTCTGACTGCATAAACCATGGTCAAAGCCCCTGTTTGGAGTATTATGGGAAACATATGAGCATCAGGGAGCAGGGGAGGGAGAGGCTCTGTCATGCTCCTGCCCCGGATCCCAGAGGCCTCTCACCTCCTTTATATTCCTGACAGGGCGAGGCGGAGGTATCACACAGAGTTAAGTCTCTTGGCTCAGTGGCAAGTTTCCGTCCCATTATGGATGTAATGTCCCGAGGCAAGTATGCACTTCCTCTATCTCTCAGTCTTTCTAACCACCTTTCTAACCACCCTCTCTCTCCCTCTCTCCCTCTCTTTCCAGCTCTCTGTCTTCCTCCCTCTCTTGCACATGTTTACCCTCCACTTTCACTCTTTCCTTTTCAGCCTTTCTTTCTCTCTCTCTCTCGCACTAATCTCCTCTCCATTCATTTCCTTCACACTTTCACTCTTTCTGCCCTTCTGTCTTTTGCATCTCTCTCTCTCTCTCTCTCTCTCTCTCTGTTTAGCACTTCCCTGGCCATAGATTTTGCATTGCCTGCATGTCTTGTGAATGGACCATGCTGTGGGTTTACCAGAGCTCAGTGGGAGCCTCGGAAGCTCACTGTGATGATAGAGCAGGAGCACGGTGGCAAATTGAGTTTGGACAGATGGTGGTTTTTGTGAAAGATGAAAATGAAAGTAGGCTGTTAAACACTTGATAAACAGCCAAATTACCCACCCTGTCCACCCTGTCGCAACGATGAGTTGAAAAGACATCATAAACAATCCCCCCCGATCTGTTGAGTGTAATCATCAACTTTTTTCAATAGTGCTTCATTGTTCCTAAACTCCACTTCTCTATGAGGTTGGATTGTTGTGTTAATATGTGCACCATTTGCATTGCAGCTGTCAAGCCTAACAGTGTTCTTACCCTATTATGATGGATAATGCTATATTTAGTTAAAAAACTGAAAATCATTTAGTATTTCACTCAGCCACATTGCTTGATTTTGTCTTATTGAAAGGGTGTATTAATGAAATCAACAGAACTGATGCTTTTGCCATCATTAATCCCACACTAAAAGATGATGATGGTGCCCAGTAAATATGATTCAGACTTTTTAGTATTCATCATAACCTTCATTTAGAAGCAACTTCTGACCAAAAATTCTAGAGCATAGTGCTTACGACAATGCAACCCTATTCTAGATCACAAGAACAATCAAAAACATTATATTATTGGGACAATTAAGTGAAGCACCACTTCTTTCAGAAATTCTCTCATTTTACATTTTACAATACAGTAGAAACAGAAATGAACATGTAACATGAGTTTGGGATATGCAGGTCTTTAAAAATTGTTGAGACATATGGTGAATAATATTTGGTGAATTATTTGTTAAACATGCATATATATCTTTTTTCCTTTGTATCCCTTGGGTGTCTCACTCTGTCTTGCTTACAGTTAATGGAGCTGGGCTTCCACAGGCTAATCAGCCTACAGGAAATTTGTTCACAGTTTGGGGCACTGGGTTTCCTCTGTTATCCGATGGCTACTGGGATGAGGATGCTAGTTATGACACTCAAATGGATCCATCCACAGAAACATGTGCTATTTTTAGACAGGTGCTATGAGGCACCCCTAGCACTTCTGGAAACAGAGTCCTCCCCTCCAAATGTTTATAATTATGCACTGCTGTGAGCATTCCCAAGGCGGAAGGACACGGAAGGACACCATGTCATATCATCACCATATCATGAGAGATCTGTGGATGCCTGCAGCCACAATGAACCTAGTTTATTTCCACCCTGATGCTCTCTTGATGGCGGCACACAAACATTCTTCTTACGCACTGAGTCATAGCTGGTGAGACGGAGGATACATAGTCCCATTTAGGGCTGATAGCTTCGGTGTCTTGGGCAATGAAATGGAGACACCTGCGTAGGCCTGAGATAAGCATTTCCTCATCAGTCTGGGAGCCTGCTGACATTATTGTGCACAGGGTGTATCATCGGATGTCAGATACTGGACAATGCAAGAGTTTTTAGGGCACTTTTGAAACAATGGGGAAAGCTTTTAAAATTACATGAACTTTTTGTTGCTGTTGTCGGTGGTGTTGTTTTACCCGCTACATTATCTACTAGCAATTATGACAAATAATCCCAGTTTACTACTAACAATCCCAACACTATTGATGCAAAGTAAAGTTGACTATAGCAGACGTTACAACACGGGGTTCAGGAGGTCGCCCGACTGTCAATTGAGCGACATAACTGCTGCTCCACTATGCCTGTGTTACACTTACATTTATGCATTTAGCAGACACTTTTATCCAAAGTGACTTACAATTTGTCAACTATCAATTGTTCAAGGCCAGTCTCCCCTAGAGCAACTTAGGGTTAAGTGCCAGGTTCCTTAACCACTACGCTACCACCGCCTCCTCGTGGTGTGGGTCGTGATCTAGCTAGCTTTACATACTGCTCATACAGTACATACACACACAAAGTACTGTGCATACATGACATTGTGACTTTGCTATGAGTTTCATCAAAGACAGAGCAAGTACAACAAATGAAATGAGTAATCAGGTTGGAAATCAAGGGAAGGAGGGGCTCAGGGCTGCACAGCTCCTGAGAAGGCTAAAAGACAATGCCCATGTCTACTAAAGTGAGAGTGTGGCTTATGTGAGCATAAAATAGAAAACAGAGTAATCTTGTTTCAGCTCAGATAGAGGAGAAAGAAAAGAATGGGCAACTAAAAGAAGGAACTAAACAGAAAGAGAGACAGAATGGGAGAGATGAGGGCAAAGGGAGGAAGAAAGATGGAGGAATGCACCCAGAGACCTGGGCAGGGGGAAAATGTAATCTTGCTATCACACAAGTTTTAAAAGAAAAAAAAAAAGACAAAAAAGGCATGCCAGAACAAGAGATAGAGAGAAAGAGAGAGAGAGAGAAAGAAACCAATAACGAAAGCTAGAGTAAAAGACTCCAAAGAACGAAGTTGAGGAAAAAAAAAAAAAAGAAATCATAGGTGGGATCCATCTTGTGGTGGGCAGTGGCAGCGGTGGCAAAGACGATGGAAATATCGATCCAGCGCCACTGAGTGAGGCCAGCAGATGATGGTGCAAAAATGTGCTCCCCAGCAGAGATGAGCCCCTAAATCACCCCCACCTCAGCCCCACCTGCGCTCAGTGCCACAGCACACAAAAACACAAACACAAATATAAACACAAACACAAACACAAACACAGGGCTGTGGGTGCTCGCTCCACGCCAGGCAAACATAAACACAAGGCCACTCCAGCTGCTCCACCAGATGAGCACGAAAAAGGGTTTGAGGGACCCGGTCCACAAGCAAGCACACACACTCACATGCATACATGAGCAGACACACACACAGACAGTGATCCACAATTCAGATGGTAGAGTGAGTAGATGATACATGTAAAATGTCTTGGTAAACAACCTCTATAACAGTCACTGGTCAACCTCTATAACAGTCACCGATCAACTTCTATAACAGTCACCAATCAACCTCTATAACAGTCACCAACCAACTGCACTGTTTTCTCACCAACTGCTCAAAAACATCAAAAGACAATAGTCTGCCCATAGAACATCAGTACAGAACTCCGCCCACAGAACGTCAACAATATAGATAAAAGTTAACAAATAGTCTTTCTTTGTTCTTCTTGCATCAGTTTGAACAGAGTTCAAAGAATTTCAAGAAAGTCACACCACTCTCACGGAACTTGATGCATGTCATGCCAATCCCATAAAAATAAAATTTGAGAGCTCACATTTCAAAGACAAGCACTAAAAAGATGAAAAAAAAACTGAAGCTACTGAAGAGTCAAAATGTTACCCCATCGAAATCATTCTCTGTTCAGAGCTGCACTGTTGCAAACTCAACACACCATTCTTATCCTCCAACTCCATAAATGTCTGCCTGTTTGCTAATATCCTAATTGCTCAAGTACATATATTCAAGTGTCTCATCCGCCACTGATGGGCGCCTGTTTGCCCTGTGGTTTCCACAGCAACTGATTACAGACAGTGTGTGTGCGAGAGAACGAAAGATGGAAAGAAAAGGAAAGAGTGACAGAGAGAGAGAGAAAGAGAGTAGAATTAAAAGAAAAGGAAAAGGCCTTAATGAGAGCCCCCTCAAACTAGTCAATCAATTTAATCAGTTAATGCTGAAGACATAGTGGCAATAAATACCAGCACACAGACACAGTGACTGCTCTCTCTGTGCAGAAGCCAACCCCCAACCCCCTCTAAGTGCTCCCCCAGCAGCACAAAGCTCTAGCGAGGAGCATCCCTATCAGGGGAACGGCGGGGCTACTAATGAGGCCATCATCAGCCAGTGGCACAGAGCAGACACGGCAGGAGCACAGAGTAGGGAGAGGGGTGCTCAAACAATGGACTTTGATTACAGGGGTGTGGGTGAAGGCGCGGGCGACTCATCAGGTAATGAGCCCGACATCCAATGACCTTTCATTTTTTCAGGGGATGTAAGAAAGAAAAAAAAAAGAAAGAAAGAAAGAAAGAAGCCAATGATATACAGTCATGTTATTGAATGCACCATAAGATGTTGTGCTAATGTGATTTGAATGTGATAAAAACTAGGCTGCCTCCTGTAGTCAGGCCACCATATACTGTACTGCGTACCCAAACTCTGTGTTTGTTTGGTTGTTTTGTATATTTTGCTCTTGGGTGGGGTACAGATCACTTTGTTCATAGCATTTACATGCCATTTTGTCTGTAGATGATTTTGATAGCAATACATTATTAGACAAGTGCACCTCCAGTTAACATCTGATTTGTCAGACAGCAAGGTGCCAGCCAGTGTCCAAAATCTGGATATGAAAAGTGTCAGACAGTATCAGATATAGCTCTGTATTTTACCTAGCATATGTGTTACAAGGGAACCTGTTTTCTCCACACAATCATGGTGTCCTCAGCATAGTTATTTTATGGTTACTTACCCCTTGGGATTACGCAAAAAATTTCTTGATGGAGCAATTTCCTGCTTTGCTAAAATAATTTTCTGCTAAAAATGCATGGTTGCCACCTGAATAAAAATGACTTGAGTTTTTTTTCCACTCTGTGGGTGGCGGTATGAAAGCAAAGCCATTAAAAAGTTATGCATCTCGGACGTGTTGTGGTGTTGTACAGAAAACAAATGGGAGACAGCATCTGGCACTGACAAATCAGATTCTCTCACTCTATGCAACAGAAAGTGAGATTTTTTTTTTTACATCAAGTTTAATATGTCAAGTTCCAAACTAAAAGCTCCCTCCAAATTATTCAGCCCAGAAGCTGAGAGGGAAGGAGACTCAACTCAATGTTGTCTGGAGCCCTCTAATGCTGTCTCTGCTCTTTGTTCTAGCCAACTCCACAATGATGCCATCATCAGGAGAGTTAAATACGCCTCTCACATTCCCATACCTAATGCTAAGATGAAAGAAATTTCGTTTGTTTTGTTTTTTTTGCCAACAAAGGCCTTGAATGAGGTGGAAGGCAAAGGAGACACAATGGAAACTGAACTGGAAGGTTCCCTGTAAGAGGGGTGATGGGGTTTGTCTCATGTGCAGCAGAGGGGAAACCAACTAAGTCTGTTTGCATTCACCCAGAGGCTTTTTAAGGTTCGCCATAGAATGCCTCATTACATGTCTATGTTGTGCAAGTGTAGAATGTAATATGTTTTTTTTTTCTTGCTGCTGTTGTTATGTCATGTATAAAACATTGTCATTAGCTTGTTGAATGACATGGGTTCGGGGTTATCTGGGGACTTTTAAATACCAACGGTAGGTAGAGAGGGGGTGGGGGGCGACAGGTGAACTGTTTTCCTGTTTATCTGAACCCGGGCGTCAGGACCAGTTTTTTTGTGGGCCTTCATCGGGGTGGAACTCCTTTTCGTCTATACTGTGGATTCTTCATGAATGGAATAAATCGTACTGGATTACCACAAGACAGAAGGATTTTCCCTCTCGCTACAATCTGGGGAGATTGCGCCCTTTTGTTTTTCAAGGAGCGACTTCTCGTCAGCACATATGAACTGGCGCGGATCGTAAGATTGCGTTTGGACTGAACGAACTGTGAATTTGTCTTGTTTTTCTTTTATCACAAACTGATTTGGGACAGGTTGGGTTGCACTGAACTGTTGGGGCTGCGGTGAGTGTTGAATGGGAATTGTTTTGTCTGGTGGAGGTATTTATTTGTGGTGTGCTGGGGGTACGAACAGTGACTGGGCTATTACTGCGTGTAAATACTGCGGTGATTATTAATACAGTGCAATCAGTTTGCCGAATGAATTGGCCCTTCACTCATTATTCTCCAGGGCTCCATTGTAGACCAATAATAATAATAATAATAATAATAATAGTATGATGCTGAGAGTTACAGCTGCTGACAAACTCTCTTGGCCGAAGTGTTAATGCAGTAGTTTAGGGACCTTGCTTGTATTATATTGCTTGTATTATATTATATTAGACCCACCTGTGAAAAAATATAGCGTTGTGACTTTTTCCCGCCATTTGCGAATAGGTGAATTGTTACAAGCTGACAAGTAGGCATGACTCTACTGAGAGCAGCATGTGAAAAACGTGTGTGTGTGTTTGTGTGTGTGTGTGTGTGTGTGTGTATGCATGTGTGTATGTGTGCGTGTGAGAGAGAGAGAGTCTGAGTGTGTATGTGTGTGTGTCTGTGAAAATGTGTGTGTGTGTGCGCACGTGTGTGTGCATGTGTGTATTTGTGTGTGTGAGAGAGAGAGAATCTGTGTGTGTGTGTGTGTGCGCGTATCTATGAAAATGTGGGTGTAACTCTGTATCTTTGTGTGTGTGTGTGTTTTGTACATGTGTGTTCTTGGGAAAGTGATAAGTATGAATGATACATGAGTAATAGAAATGGCAGCATGATTGGCATATGTGGCAACAAGCAGAACTCATTTTCAGCCAAAAAAGATAATTTGACATTTCCTAGGACAAGCAGCTCTTTTTCTGACACATTACTGAGAACACTGTGTGCTCCTCTGTATGCAACCATTACTTTTCCTTACCTCACGTTGGACAAGGAGCTGCCCAACAAAACAAGGGCCCATACAATGTTTCCTTTTTTCTGGTGAAATTGACCCAAATAAGCACAGGCAGACAGGACAAGTTGTACCTTTAGAACACAGACACACAAAAAAATACATAAAGATTTTCCCCAGCAGGGAACCCTCACCTAAGCTTCTGTGATTTGCACCGTTAGTATTCCTCAATGTCTAGACAAAGACATTAGTAAAGAGGGGAGCCAAATAATACAGTAAAATCTGAATTGGTTCTACTTGCCCCCTTGACCTTTGCTGCAAAGTGTGTGTGTGTGTGTGTGTGTGTGTGTGTGTGTGTGTGTGCATTTGTATGTTTTTAGATGTACGTGTCTGTATTTGTGTGTTTTTGGTGGTGTGTGGACAATTGCCGTACAACATGTCAGACATCCCTGACAACATAATCATTCTCTACAACTGTGTCCAGCCTCAAAACAATGATTGATTGGTACTTTCAGATTCATTTTTACCACTGTATCTCTTTTTTTCTTCTCTCTCTCTCTCTTCTCCTAACCATGCTTTTCTGCACAGAATAAAATTGTCTGCTCTAAAACCTGGGAGCCAACCCGCCCTGCTCCCGAATCTATCTCTGACAGTTAAGAACCGATTGAAAATAATTGCTGCACTGAGGAGCCATTTTTATATAATGTCTTTTAATGGGAGCCAACACTTTGCTGGTGTTAAGCAGGCATCTTCTGTGACCTTGGGCTATCCTCACAACTGCTATCGAAGCGTCAATCAGAGCTGCTGTCTCATGCTTAGTATTAGAGAAGTCAATCAGTATGCATGCTTTTCCTACCCCCTGAGTGAACAAGATAGACAGAGAGAGGGAGAAAGAATTATAGAAGGAGAGTAAGCTGTGCTGATTTTAAATTTGGAGGGTTTATATCAAACCAGCTAAACAGTGAATTTATTCCATAATGAAACTTGTTAAAGTGGGACTCCCTCTCCCACTCTGTATGTGTGTGTGTGTGTGTGTGTGTGTGTGTGTGTGTGTGTGTGTGTAAAATCTGTAAATATAAGCTCTCACATGGGCACTGTAGCTATATGTGTAAAATAGAAATGTATGCATGTAGTGGTACATTATATGACCACTGCTCAGCACTGCATTTCTTTCCTTTTTTTTCTAATGACACTGATGACAAAACTATATTACTATTTGTAACTACACAAATACTTCAGTTCAATAACACAAACTAAAAGAGTGACTGTCTGTGTGTCTATGTGGGTGGCATTCAAATGACCAACATGTGAAAACACACACACACACACATAAACACACACACACACACACACACACACACACACTCACACATAAAGATGGCGGTCACTAGACATATTAATCACAACCTGTGAGCACACCATCTTTGTCCCATTAATTGGATGAGCCACTGAAGCAAAAGCAAGCTCTCATTTATTCAGCTGGACTGTCCCCTTTAGGATGGATCATAACTTCCAAACAGAGCCGGACTGAACCAAGTAATGAGGTAAAAGCCACAAAGAAATAAAAGTTTAGGAGGCGAGGATGCTTTTAAATGGGGTACGCTATTGGACGGAGAGGAGCCAGAGAAAACTGAAATGTGTGTGTGTGTGTGTGTGTGTGTGTGTGTGTGTGTGTGTGTGTGTGTGTGTGTGTGTGTGTGTGTGAAACAGAGTTAACAGGGAGGCAAGCATGGTGCTACACACGCACAAACTCCAGGATGTGTTAAATGCAAAGCCTATCTTTGAGAGCCAGCAAAGGTAATTATTCATATATCCACAAGTTTGGTTTGCAAATTATGGATTGATTGCTTGGTTGTGGGTTAGTGAAGAGGTTACTGGCTATATTGAAACTGCACCTCTATGCAGACAAGTGCCTGCCATTCACTGACTTGATATTTTGAGATGTCAGCAAAACAGCAAATGGTTACGGCATTCCTTGAAACAAATAACTTGCTTTTTTATGCTCAACTTTCAAAGAAAAGCCCAAGTTTAACTCTTCCAAAGTCGAAGCCAATGCCGATTCAAACAACCACTGTTCTTTCGCCACAGTCATCTTAGTTGTTTCACACTGTCACAGCCCTGTCGTCATCAAGCTAGGCCTGCCCATTGACTCTCGTTGTGATTGGTCCTACCATGCCTTGGTAGAAGACCTACTGAGGCCCTGTGGTGTATGGTTAGACGTACCTGCTGAGTTAAAGTATTTGCTACCACTAGGGTACGTCTAATACTGTTAGAATGTTGATTTATGAGACAAGCAATCCTTTGTGTTGCCTAGAAATGTGTCATAACATCACATCAAATGATGTGTATCTCAGAGATCAACTCTCAGAAAATACAGACTTGGTGCAAACTTATCTTATTTATCTTCTTAGAAAAACTCACAAGACATTGTGATTAAGACACCAAATAAATGGAGCATTCGTCCTCCTCTCTCAAGTTCTGTTGACACGCACAACAAGCACATGTGGTGATTCTGAATCTGGCTGTCACATTTTGTCATTTCACAGTTTTTGCAATGAGCTAATATAGCCCAGTTCAGTAATAGTCCAGCTAATAGTCCAGTAACAGAGCCAGCTTTTATAACAAGCCTGTCTAGTCGTCCAGCATCCCTCATTCTTTTGCTACCTCGCCATCACACAACAGCATATAAGAGGACACTGGCCATGACAGACTGGTAGAACATAAGGAGGAGTTTTGCTGCAGATGTTGAAGGACCCTAGCCTCCTGAGGAAATAGAGCCTGCTCTGCCCCTTCTTGAAGAGTGCATCAGTGTTAGCAGACTAGTCCAGTTTCTTGTCAAGATGTCATCCAAGTTATTTGTATGCACTGACCGTCCCTACATCCATCCCATCAATGGAGACAGGCAGGATAAGGTGGGGGGGGCTGAACTCCTGAAGTCCACCACCATTTCTTTGGTCAAAAGCTCAGGCTTGTAGACAGTACGAATCCCTTTGGTTGCATATTTCATACAGTTGTCTAACTTTGACTGACAGCTGATAGTGTATCCCATACATCATTCTAGGAGAGAAAACACGCATTAATTTCCAAGTGGTCTAATTATATGTTTCATATGGTTATTTAAAGGTACTAATTTAAAAGAATAATCATGGTTATTTAAAGTAGCACAATCAAAAAGAAACTTACTTTTAATAATCTACTGACATGGAGATATGTGAAAATATTCTGGGCTTGACTTTGTTTGAGATGACCTTTTAAAGACATACATCAAATACAGATTCTTATATGGGTAAACATGAAGGTAAACATTGCAAAACATCTTTGTGTCATTGTTTACATCTCAGGAATCTCAATCTGGATATTAAACACAGGCAAAGCACTGCAGGCTTTTAGCCATAGATGAGAGGAAGTATAATCACATGCTGTCAGAATCATATGTGATCTTGTGCACCCATGCGACTCAATAGCACTCTATGTAATGCTTCAATTTACAAAACAGCAAATACTCAAATACCACTCTTATGTGCAATCACAGAAGTGTAGGACACTTTGTGACTTTAAAATACTCAGTTTCTCTCAAAGCAGTGGAAGGAGCTGTTCAGTGAAGAGATATACATATTGAAAAGGTATATTGAAAGCAATTTGTGTCACCCATGCTGATATCACTTCACCATTTGTGTTTTGTTGTTGGACCCCGAGAGAGAGAGATGGTAGATGAATCTTTTCCTTACACTTTTTTACTCTCAAACAGACACATTATTCACCCCCTCCACCCTCTCGCTCTCTTGCTCCCTCTCTCAATTCCACTGCTTCTCCCTCACCCCTTTCTCTAACAAGAATCACTCTCATTTATCTCCCAGTAATTACTAAGGGAAATGGAAGCTATTTCCATGCCCTGAGGTGTTCCTGTACGTGCTCAACTTCACAGCAATTTTTAAAGAGTTTGTTTAAGAAAGAGTTTAACTAAGTCAGATCAAATTCAGCTTGGTTCTACACTGGCATGTGAAGTAGGCCTTAACAAGACATTTGAATTTTTTTTTTTTTTACCTGTCCTAACGCAGTGTATCTAATGCATGGTTAACTTAGTGAAAATATGTTGTACTGAGCATTTGTTCCATCCCATGGAGGATGGTTTTAATGATAAAATCAATGAGCTGCTGCCATGATTCTGCAAACAATAGCTAAATCCAAATGAATGCTCCTATATAAAGTGCTTGGATACTTCACAGCGTGGACATGTCACCACAAACATGCAACGTTATGACTTTAAGCACCAAAGCAGCCCCTAACTCCTGTGCCAACTTGTAGCTGTGTCTGTAACATTACCATTAGTAGTAAACAAGAATGTTCACGATCTTGACAGCAAATAGCTTGATAATCTTACATTGTCAGAAAGCAGCATGCTAGCTCAACAGTAATGCTAAAAGAGCATCTCACTTTTGGAGGTGAGCTGTACTTTAAATGTTGTTCGCTTGTAAGTGTTAGCGTAAAGCGAATAATGTCATATATGTATGCAAATACTATAGGATCTTTTACATGTTGCTAACATTCTCTGTTTTACGTTGTGACATCATTATCCCTTGTCCTACTTATACAATTGTTTTTTGAAATTGTGTAAGTGGAAGGTCAACACAATACAACCTCTAAGTCCAAAATTGGACACCACATTAAAGAAATGTCTGTTAAGTGGGAAATGTGAATGACTTTCAGTCAATAACAAGCTTTTGTCCGACCTTTAGCCTCATTTTCAAAACTCTAAATACAATTAGCACACCATCAATCTGTTGTAGCCATACAGTTGACACATTTCTTGCTGTTTTTACACAAGGCATTTGCATTTCTACAATGGTTACATTTTCTTTGCATACAGGATCACCCCAACTCCAAAATTATGTATCTTGTATGCTTTATTTGCAAATGCCTACACAAAGCCTGCCAGAAATGGAACTCTAATGTCCAAAACCTTAACTTTCTCTGAAAGAGATTAAAATCTCTGGCCTCACCTTAACAAATTCTTTGCAAAGGGCTGAGAATAGTGAGCAGCGAGTTATCTGCAGTGCAGTGAACCAACCCCTACGCCAAGCTACCAAACTCACCACCATGGCCCTAGAGCCTCAGTGTTGAGCCTTGCATACCTGTTCTTCATATACATTTTTTATATACTCACCTACAGTATAAGTATAAGTTTCGAGCTGTCTGTCTGTCTGATTTTCCCAGTCTTGGTCCAAATAATTCTGCAGATTTTATTTTCTCTCTCTCTCTCTCTCTCTCTCTCTCTCTCTCTCTCTCTATTTCTCTCTCTCTGACAGAGATCCTCAGCTCCTGTCCCTCAGCCCCTTCACTGCCTCACCCAAAATATCTCTTCATTTTCACTTCTTTTTTACCCTCCTTTGTTTAAAAAAAAAGGTATTTTGGGCCTCTTCAGCACTGCCATTTCTTGTTTAAGATCTAAGGGGGTGCCTATGAAAGAGGCTTCCTGACTATCTCTGTCTGAGTGTCGCGTGGCAGCTGCCTCCAACTTGTGGATTTGGTGGAGATTTTGCAAAGCCATGTGTCTGTGTGCTGATCCAGACAACTGCCAGCCCTTGGCAACCCCCAGCCAACATTTCTGTAACAGATCAAAGCCTAGAAGCAAACACACACACTCTGCAGAATTTGATAGTGTGAATGAAAAAAAAGGGGGGGGGCATGATTCTTATGCAATTCACAGTTCAGTGTAGATCTTCAACCTCCGCATGCTGGCATAGCTGGGTCATAAACAAATGAACACCACACATATACAGACTCATGCTCACAAGTACAGGGTGATTCAAAGCTTTGTGTGCCCAGTAAAATGTGTGTATGTGTGTGTGTGTGTGTGTGTGTGTGTGTGTGTGTGTGTGTGTGTGTGTGTGTGTGTGCGTGCATACATGTCTGCATGTATGTGTGTGTGTGTATAGGTAGTGAGGGGTGCATGTGATCGCATGGTTAGGTGAGTTATGTGAGCATATTTGTAGTCTCCAGTAATGGTATCCTCTGTCTCTGTGCATGCATGGATCTATATGTTTCTCCCATGCATGCATATGGTTCAAAACAGATAAGGAGAGCCAAGAGAAGATGGATTACATTATGTAAGTCTGTGTATCTGTGTCGCTCAGTCTAACTACGTGTATGTGTGTGTGTGTGTGTGTGTGTGTGTGTGTGTGTGTGTGCACATGCCATGGCTCACAGCACGAGTCACATAAAGGGACCAAGGTCGTAACACACCTCTGTGTCTAATACCACACAGTGGCATATTACTCGATGCTCGTGTGGTTGATATGTTTTTTTTGGTGTGTCTGTGTAAGCATATTATATTGATAACAAAGAAATATTCCATTCAGGTACAGCCACAGCATCCCATCAGCAGTTCTTAGGATACTGCACTAGTGCACAACTAGAATTGTGTGACCATAATTGCCTTTAAGAACTATTATTGCATTTAGGATGCAAGGAAATCATGGATTGTATGATGCAAATTTAAGGGAGAATCCAAACGGAGGAAAGAAATTTGGGTAATGCAATCGAGTGCAATTTTAATATTACAACATCAGTTAATGTGAAGGCACTCTACAGAGTTTAAAATGTTAGTTTAATCATTTCTGCTAGTCCTTACCCACTCATACTTCATGTATTATTTAGAAGCTTTAATGTGTCCTGTTTGGTATGTGGTTTGCAATATGCTACTGGATATTTAAGTTTTTAACTCACCAATCAAATGAACCAAATGCCCACGTACATGGAGTTTTAGTACGTCACAAACACACAAATGTGTGCACACACACACACACACACACACAAACACACACACTCATGCACGCACACGCACACACACACACATACATACACCCACATTCACACACTCACACACACATACACCCACATTCACACACACACACACACACACACACAAATGGACAATTAAGAGAGACTGGGAGGTAGGTGAAGCAGCAAATGCAAAAAATCCTTTCAACTGCATAGGGTAGAGATGTATTGCAATGCTGCAGTGGCCATATACGGTGGTGAAAACACATGCTTAAAGCTGTCTTTAGTGCCACACTAACCTCTGAATGATATGAATAAACTATGAACTATAACTATCTGTGTAAACGTAGGCTTCTGCTCTAATAGAAACTTGTTTACATGAGAAATCTGATGATGTGTCTCAGGAGTGAACTCCAGCTCAGATGTTCTCCCTAAAGCTGGCCCCTGCTATATGTCAGCACAGCGCAGGGCATTGGGGCTGTTTGGGGTGAAAGAACAGGAACATGAGCATCTGCAAAGATGTCAGTTCGTGTTGGTGTCATGGCAACTATGCTAACTGACACTGTGACAACTACAAATGGGAATGTGATAATCTGAGTTGACATTTGCCTTCTTAATGGGGTGAGGGTACAAGGGAATAAGGATTGAGATAGTTATGCATAGCTCTACTTGCACCTTTTCATTGTTTATTTTATCTGTTAGAGACAAATGCTTTCTTCTGGTTTCCTGGTATTTCCCACATCTGTGTTTGCCAACTCTTATTAAAAAATGTGCAGTTGTTGATGCTTTGAGATGTTAAGAAAATGAAGGAGTGATTCAACAAGAGGTTTAAATGAGAATGCTTGAAGCCCATTGAAGCATTGGATGACTCATTTCATCCAATATTGTACACATAGCTGAATCATTGCACTCTAGGTTGGCATTTACCACTCTACATAATTACCTAACAGTTTTGGCAACAGTAGAGTGACAAGTCCATGTTTGGGGATGTTAGCAATGTAGACAAATGTTTGTTTGTAATTGCCATTTCATTTGTCAGCCAGAGGTCTGATAGCATGAAAATCATTTGTCACCTATTCCCATGGACACAGAATCACACAGAAAGGGTTTCTAAACAGATATTTCCAAAGTTTCTTTGTGTGTGTGTGTGTGTGTGTGTGTGTGTGTGTGTGTGTGTGTGTGTGTGTGTGTGTGTGTGAGAGAGAAAGAGAGTATAGTCATTAACCAGTGTTTTATAACGGAAACAATGTATATAAATAAAGTATAACTCTTCAAAAACAAACAAAAAAAACACTTGTGTGATGGTCTTGTTCCTTCTACGGAATGGTCAGTCACAAAAACACAGCCTCATTGATCAACAGCATTATACAGCAGTAAAATCTGCACATGTTCCTGGAGAGGTGTTCTACACTGTTTGTGTTTTTGAATGAGACTTCATCGATGCAAGAGTTAGACTTCTTCACCCTAATTACCGTGTGTGTTAGCAGTTGTCTGTAGGCTATGTTGCCAAAGGCTATACGGCAAAGGAAGTGAGACTGAGAGAGAGAGAGACAGAAAAGGAGCAAGAGAGAGAAAGAGAAAGAAATGTGTACACAGCACCTGCTACTTTACACCTGGCAGAACACCAAAATCAGCCACACAAATTGTTAAAGTCTAAGGTCTCTGTTTGTTTATGCTAATTTTTTGCCCAGAAAAATACCTTCAAGCTCACTTTCACATCAGAATATTGAACTCTATTTCAGTTGATAGAGATGCAGAGAGAACTCAAAATGGAATCTTTGAGCAATTAATGGAGTTTTAGCAAAGTTTTAACAGTTACACTGCAGTCTGCATCAGTGAGCGTGTGCCTGATAGAGAAGTGGTCTTGATTTCAAAGTTCATTTATTTAAGCGACTGACTATGTGTGGATTTTATTTCCATCCTGTAAATTAGCTTATTATAGGAAATAGGAGACATAAGACAGCATCTGATTTGGCCAAAAATGCATCCCTTATTGGTGTGTGTGTGTGTGTGTGTGTGTGTGTGTGTGTGTTCTTAGAAGATTCTGTCATTGTTGTCATTGTGACAAAAGGGAAATAAGTCTTTTTGCAGTGGAGGGAGCGTGTCAGTGAATTAGTGCTAGAGTAAAGAATCCATCAGACCAGAGCATTCCCTCATGGGACATCTCATCTATTAGAAGGGTCACATGTTTACTGAAGGAACAAAGCCAGCACAAAGTAGACCAGCCTTTTGCCGTCTCCAGTCATGCCCCCGCTTTCCTGATCACTGGTAGGAGACATGTTTGCCCCTTTCGTCTTGTTCCTTTTTGCTAGATATTAACATAGAATCTAACTATTACAGCCCCCGTGTAGTTGGTTACTGACTGCATCCAGCAGGTGCCAGACACCAGAAACATTTAACAGAGGTTATACAACTGATCAGCTGCTGCTTAGTAGTTATGTAGTTAGAGTGAGCAGCAAAAGGCAATGTGTGCTTCTTTTAACAATATCTTCAGGTCAGTCAGATGGATGGTTCAAGAGTTTTGCATGGAACAAACAAACATACAAAGACAAACACTCCTTGCACACAGGAGTAACTTCCATGACAGGCTATCAGTCTGTGCTGCATATTGGAAAATGATGCAAAAAGGCTACTCGGCTCATCAGTAGTCAGTATCAGTAATAATGATAAGGCTTGCATCCCTTCACTGTACGACAAAGATAGATAGCACAGTCCATACCAGATGTTCCAAGCACAGTGCCAGTTCCAGGCTTGTAATACAGTGGATAGAGCTGCACTTCTCCTGATTATGAGCCAGTATACTCTCAAAAGGAATTTGAAGCTGCTGTTTGAAGTCAAATAAATAAATAAGTAAACAAAGCAACAGTATAATGCAATGTTTCTTCAAAAAGCTCACCTTCGCAGAGTGGCTAAGAAATCTGTGTGTGAAGTGAGGACAAACTTGACTTGGGGACAGAGCCGTCCCTTTTGTGTTGCCAAATCAGGGACACCTTTGTTCTCCATTTGCCTAGGGGAGTCTAAGTCCTCTCGCTGGCCCGGAAAGACCATCATTACCTGGCTACAAAGATGCAATAAGACAGTCGTATGAAACACTGTGTCCTCTAACTGGCTGCTAATCACAGGGAGTTTGTTGTGACGGCCGGACACCTGATTGTCTCCATTGTGCCAGCCGTCACCGGGGAAAATGTTACCGCGGGAAGTGGCCCAGTGGGTGAATGCAGGGAGGCCGATAAGCAGCGTGTGCAGTGTGAGGGATGACGGAATGACATTTCGGCTTTTATTCAACCGTAAGCTGCACACACACACGCATACGTGCACACAGAAACACTCACATGCTTATCGATGTGCTCTGATCGTCTGGCTTGACAGACGATATACACATTGTATTTTCTGTTTCAAAATATACTACAATCAATGTTGGGGAAGCAGTAGGGTTTGCTCAGTACTCGTTACTTCTTTAAAAAGTAATCCATTAATTTACTTACCTACCCTCTACGGAAAATTACTTTTTATGTTACTTGTTACTTTAATGTTGCTCAACTTTGGGCAGAACCCCATATCCGTTCCTTAACATGTAGGCCTACTTAAAGTTGTACTATGGCGGACATAATAGTAATTTCTTTTGTGAATGCCAGGCTATTACAGGCTTCAGCAATACCACTAAAACCCAATGAAACAACATCAAATAACATACCATTGTTACTTATGGGCGTATAGGTGAACACAGAATACATAGGCTAAGGGCTTATTTTATAGCCCTATACTCTTATTGACCACTGAACTCCCAGAAACTCCCCATTTTCCAGTATCCCATAAACGCACCATAAGCTGTGCTTTAAAAAAGTTTGATTAGCATGTTTTGCAAGTGTACATCAGACTTTCTATGTCTGGATGCATGCCTTTTACTATCTCCTGTTTTTTTTCCATTCCTTCTTTCAAAGGCCCCTTTCTTCCCTGGGATTCATCAACCAAATAATCCTGAGAAAGGAAGAAATTCCAGTAACATCTGTATGATGGCCAGTGGCACTGTGCTGCACAGCCCACAATCATAATAAAACAATGCCTATTTTGTTTAGAGGCACTTATCGGCCTACGATAGAGCGTAGCAGCCAATACTTGTTTATTTGGGTAGCCTCATGTTTCCTTAATGCATGAATCTCTTTGTCAATTAAGACAACGCAAATAGGCTGCATCGAAGGTGAGTGAGTTGTGTTTATTGCCTTTTCATTGTTGTTTCCGCTTGTCCTGCATATCGAAAACAGAATTAAGAATAGACAAATGTTTCATGAGAATAGATAAATCTTTTTAATGACAATGGTAACTGATAGCTGATCTCGTAGACATATTCATAGCTTTGATTGGGCTTAAGTGATATAAGTTTTTAGAGAACTAGACAGATTGTCCGATAAGGAAACCTGGCCATGGGCCGTCAGACTGGACGGTCATTCTGGACTTTTCCAGAACACACAGGCTGTAGTCCATCCCTGCCTCCATCCCTCAGAAGTTAGTGTTGGCTTCTCACTTGCCATGGTTGCACGTCATGCTACCATGAGAGGTTACTACTGCATAAGCGGGCAGCTGAGAAGGCAGTGTCGCTGTCAAATCTGTCCCTGGGAAAAGTAACGTTGCGCAAAAATGACTGTAGGGCTCTGTTCATTTTAAGATGCCAGATGTCTGCCAGATAGACTGACCAAACAGACTATTTCAAATAGCTTTGAAGGCAAACCAAGCAACATTTTAGGTAAATTTACTAGCTTCGTAGTCACTTCCATGCATTAATGGCTTATTACGGGGTGAATGAAGGCTCTCTCGGGTCTCTACCTATATTCCGCAGTTACTACACTTGCAATCTGCATAAACGGCGAGCCAAGTCAAATGAATTTCTGGTTGCTATTCTTTAGTCTGCAAACAAATCTACATGAATTGGTGAGAATGTACAACATTGTTGCTATTTTTTTTAATCGCAGGATTGCCTGGTATGCCTTAACCGTAAGCCTGGTGTACTTTGTGATCTATCAACCAGTCTTATTACTGCACTTATGTATTTCCTATGTGCTAACACTGGTATCACCACTGCCACATACAGGGAAGTAATTTGGAAAATATTTCATGTTATTTACAGGCTTATATGGCCTTATATTAAATTTCTGAGAAAGGTTGGGGCCATCCTTGGCTGTTGCCTTACAAACTACAAGCAGGGCAACCACTTCGACAAAGTCAACTGACCCACATGCACAGATGATCATCATGTCAAAATGAACAACAGAAAATCAGCTGTGCAAATGTCATGACAGCACTTAATGGTAATAATGGGCATGCCAAGACATGGGCACCTGTATTGCATTTCTCCAGAGCCACGTGAATTGTACCTTATGCTGTGTACTGCATATTTATTGAGGAATAACATGTACAGTTTGTGTCTGTAAGAGTTCTTTCTGTGAGAGGAATATGAGTGTGTGTGTGAGTGTGCGTGTGTGTGTGTGTGTGTGTGTGTGTGTGTGTGTGTGTGCTTGTGTCTATGTGTGTGTGTGAGTGTGTGTGTACATGTTTTGATACAATATTCTATAGGCATGTTATAACAATTAACAATTGTTATAACTTAGTGTATACTGGACATGCAAATCCATGTTAAAGACTGGATGTGCACATGTGGATGTTTTATTACTTACATAATGCTATTTGATAAAGGTGCGTAATGGAAACAGGGATACATAATCTCCTCACAGCTGACACTTACACCAACCTAATGTAGCCTAGTTGAAGAGAAACCTGGTGATGTGCCATGATATTTCATGATTTTGTTTAGTATTGGAGGTCATGTCTGTGCCTAATGTGAGGGGATGTCTTTTGACCATGCTTTATTGATTTTAGTATGAAAACAGTTTTCACTTATTTTGGCCCATTTGCTAATCAGCGATAGTATTAGCTATAACCATGTCAATTTGAATATTTAGCAGAAAAGGGTGGCTAAAAAAGATGAATGCCAAAGCATCTGCTTTACAATCCCCATCCCCAATACCCCACTCCCCCACCTGTGTAATCCCCTGTTCTCCCTGTCTCATGCTCTTCCTGTCTGTCTCTGTGTTCTAAAGCTGTCTTCCATCCCAATGAGTGCACTGCAGACCTCAGAAGCAAACCACTGCAACAAGTCTAGCTGTGGAGACACTCAAGTGAGGACATGGTGTGGGGAAGTAAGGACAGACAGGTGGGTTTTGGGGCAATACAATGTGGTAGGGACAATAATGAGGTAACAGGATGGGGGAATGCATGGGGGAATGAGAATGCAGTAGAATGTTCCAGGGATATGAACAGATGAGTAGTGGAATGTTGGAAGTAGTAGAATGTCTGAATCCAGGTAATTTCTATGAAAGTTTATAGGTTATTACTGGGTAATTACTGGAAATTAATCACACCATTTAATCACTACATTTCTACATTTCTTTCCAGCACATCTCACCGTAGCAACAATGTTATTTCTTGTTATTACCATTTTGTTATTGACTTATTGCTCCAACAGATAGTGGGTTATTACTTAGCTATAACAGAACTTATTCAGTAACTATTCAGTTATTATTCAGTAACGTGAATAATTATGAGTATTACTATGATTTTACCAACTTATTACTACAAAAACAATCGTCTTGACATGAGGACATGAGGTCTGCTGTGCATTGATAGTGAAGTGGTAGGATGCTGTGGTGACATTAAAACATGATGATGAGTACTGGAATAGCAGAAAGCTGAGAGCATGCATGAGTAGTGGCATACTAGAAGACATGAACAAGTAATTAAGGTAATGGTAGAATGCTATGACGACATACGGGTGAGTTGGGGTCAGTCAAATGCTCAAGGGACATGAACATTTGTGAGTCAGAGTAGCAGAATGGCATTGAGGCAAGTGAGGGGTAGCAGAATGTCATAGAGGTGGTTGTCAGACAGGGGAATAAGAGAAATGCCTGTTTTTGAAGGCCTGATCCAATAAACAGCATGACTAATTCAAAGCTGTGCTGCAGATAAATAATGCATCACAATGCAGTGTTTGATTCTGATTTGCTTGGCTAGGCTTCTCTCTGCATTGCCTCTTGCTGTGGATCACAATCAACTAAATCAGAGCAACCAGGATAGGAAGAGAAATATTTTTTTTGTTTGTTTGTTTTCAAGGACGGAAATAAAAAGGGAACAGACAAAATGCAATTTCCTCTAATCGTGGACGGTATTATCTTACAGATCTGCAGACCCATGCATACTTTAGCAAATGAAAAGTATTTGTTTCCCACTCCGTGTCCAAATCCAGACCAGATGGATGGTACCAACTGAAACCTGACAGAATTTTGCCTCAAACTTTTTAATGTTTCTTCCAAATAAGCATTTTCCACCAAGGCATTGGCATGGGCTGAATTAGCCATTAGAAAATTGAAGGGGTTGGATAATGACCACAAACCTCATTCACTGCCCACTCCCCCCACCCCCTTCTGCCCCCTTGAAGACAGCAAAGATCTGCTGCTGTGGCAGAAAACTATGCAGCACTGTTTGTTATGCACCATGGCCATTAAATCATGACCAATGCCACAAATAATAATAATGGCCTCCAGAAAACGCTGTTACATAAAAAAGGGTCTGCAACTTCTCAAATGTTATTTCCCCAAAGTCAGAGCACTTCTGGACCAAAGGAATATTAAAATCTGAGGCACTCGCTCAGTTGGACTCTGCAGCAGTAAGGGGATTGGCACAGATGTGTGTCGGCAGATACATGGGGACAAGCAGCATGGAAGCTCATTAACAATTTATTTGAGTAGTCTGCCTACCGAGGTTATACCAAACATTTGCTATAAATCATACATACAGAGATTCAGTAACTTTACAGCACATTTGCTTATGTCTGTGCGTGTATAATAGGTCTATAATGATCCATCATGTGTGATGATGTGCAAATTGTCATAATAGTTTTGTCCATATTGATTTGATATTTTCCAAATGATTAGCAAACCAGTCAGCTACTGTAATATTTACTTAACTTTCGGTAACACTTTACAGATTGGAAATAAGACGATGTAGTAATAAGTTGGTAAAATCATAGTAATACTCATAATTATTCATGTTACTGAATAATAACTGAATAGTTACTGAATAAGTTCTGTTATATCTAAGTAATAACCCACTATCTGTTGGAGCAATAAGTCAATAACAAAATGGTAATAACAAGAAATTACATTGTTGCTACGGTGAGATGTGCTGGAAAGACATGTATAAATGTAGTGATTAAATGGTGTGATCCTGTATTAATTTACAGTAATTACCCAGTAATAACCTATAAACTTTCATAGAAATTACCTGGATTCAGGACTGCATGGTAGGTTTAGACAGCATCTGCTTATTTGCCATTTTCTGCTGTAAGTTGTGAAGTTGTTTATTTACTTAGAATACATGCGACCTGGGATGTACCCTTGCAAGATCTTTGTTATGATTCTCTATAAAGAATTTTTTTTTAATTTTGTATTATGGTTTAGGTTTACTCTTAAGATGGTCAAACCAGCCAAGCCATCATAGTAAACCAAGCTGGTCCAGCCTAAAATGGTCGCACCAGCATGTGCCAGCCTCTGAAACTGGCCATTGCTAGTTATGCAGGTATTAAAGCTGGAAAAGGTTGGTATATGGTCAAAGCGACTTACATATTGTTAACCCTCAATCATATTATGGCCAGTTTCCTCTAAGGGTTTAAGGAGAAATCCAGTGTGAATCAAACCATAGCCCAGTGGTTCAAGGTCACTGAATCCATAGACCAAACAGTGAACCGACAACTAACACTAAGTGAATGGGGCACAGTAAATTACTTTCAGTTTTATTTCGCTATGCATCATTCTGTTAACATGAGTTATTTGCTCGTTATTCGGTCTATATTGCATCAAATTTTCTAGTTCTTTCCCACAGACATCATTCAGTGGCCTTTAACAACAGGGCTATTGACTGATTCACACCGGATTTCTCCTTTAAGTGCTTTGCTCAGTGTCTGGCACAACGGTGACAGATTCAAACCCACAGTTTCCAGGTTACTAACATGCCACCACCACCCTCCTAAGCTACTAAAACCAACTAAACAACCAAAACTCATAAGAAAATACACCTTCAGCAACTAGCTGGTGATTCCCGCTTAAACCATCTTAAACTAACTAAAACCGGTCACCATCTTAGGCTAGAGGTTTTTTGTAGGGATGAAAACGTTATGGAAGTACACATACTCACACACACATACACACACACACACACACTTCAACTTCAACACAGCACTTTGAGCAAACCACATCTGCTCCAGGTTCTGAAGACAGAGAAAGAGGGAGGAGGCACACCTGTGGACTAAAATATCTATCATTGTATTTGGTTCTTTTAAATGATTGACAATTAAAGTGAGGAAGAGAGAGCTTCATCTCATGCTTATGTGTATAAACCACCTCAACAACAACTCAGTATCAGGCTCTCCAAAACTCAATGTCACCAAATCAATCTATTCACACACTTGCGCTCACACACACAAACACACACACATCTTACAGGCAAAAAAACACACCACCTCCTCTCTTCTTCTCTCTTTCACTCCCTTTCACACACCAACCCACACAAACACATATGCACATACAGCACACACTCAAACCCTCTTAAAGGCAAAATGACACATTATCTCGCTGTTTCTTTCTATTTCACTGTCTCTCACTCCCACACACAAATATGCGCACTTCCTTACACAACACAATCCTTAGCAATGGTCCAGTGCTTCAGCTGATGGAGTGTGATGCTTCTAGTCATGTCAGAATCAAAGGAGTGCAGGGGTGGTGTGTGTGTGTGTGTGTGTGTGTGTGTGTGTGTGTGTGTGTGTGTGTGTGTGTGTGTGTGTGTGTTGGGGGGTGGGGGGGGGGGTGGGGGGGTCCACTAAGAGGAAAGCAGGTAACCAATCAATGAATAAATGAACTGGTAAATACATGTAGGTGCCAGTGGCCAACTGGAATCAGCAGCATTTTGGTTAATATGGCACTGGTTGAGGAGACATTTAACCTACTCAGTCAGTTCTCTCTCTCTCCCTCTTTCTCTCTCTTTCTCACTCTCTTTCTCTCTCTCTTTCTCACCAATGTTTCTCAGTGGTTGGATGTGGACTGACTTGTGCAGACAAACAACCTGCCCAGTCCTGTTAGATCAGATCACAGATCTTGGAGGCGGATTGGTGTCCCGAGGCACCTTGGGGTCAGGCAAATGGCAAACCACACACAGCCAACTGCCAACATCAGGTCACTTAGGCTGTATGTGTCTGTTTGTGCGTATGTTGGGTGCGTGTCTAGCCATGGTAGTAATACCAATTTATTGATTTATTTGGGCTATTGTGATTTCAAAATAGAGACAATGTAGGCCTATCGTGAGTTAGGAAAAGAAAGACAGGGGATTTTTAAAGAGGGCAGATAGAGAAAATGTGTCAGATAACATGTCTTTATAAATGCTCTCTAACTAATAAGAATGAAAGTAATGTAGCCTATGTATGTATGAAGAAAAGTTTTGCCCATGCAATCATACCTATGGCCAAGGGACTAATACCCCTAGTGACATCCCCGATGTCTTTTAACTGTAGTTGCACTAGGACCATACGACATTGCAGCATGGCAGATGAGTCTCACATATGCATCCTGTCCCCTCTAAGCGAGTGTGTGAGCATGAGAATGTGAGCGAGATTAAGGGCCCAAGAAAAACAAATAAATAAATAAATATGTAAATATGTATATATTTAATAAGCTCTGAGCCAGACTGAAAGGCAGAGTCCAGCACAAAAGAGGACTGGCCATTTATTTCTATCCAGTTATGGTGCCTGGTTGGTCACCAACAGATTGGTGCAAATACAGAAGCCCTGAAAAACCTGCAGTCATCGCTCTGTTAGATAGCGCAGTGTGGCTTAGGTGCAATACCTTCACTCTGCCCTCCCATGGAAAGGCAATGTGGTTTGGTGAGTAATAAGGAAGGATGGTGCAGCTGGTTGTGTGAGTGAGAGTGTCAGAGGTGGACGTAGGTGTTCAGGTTGTGATGGCGAAAGAAATGCAATTGGGCTGAGGAGAAATGCCATTGGCCGAAGCTGGCTCGCTGACTAATCACCTGTCTTGTTTGTCTTGTTGTGTGCTTTCAGAAGTCCCGGTGTCGCACTAGACCAGTGTGCCTGGGAGACGTTTGCAGTGAGCTGAAACATTTACTGACACTCTACTAGTTTCTGAAAACATTCGTCACTCAGAGGAGAGGCAGCCCACCCCTCCCAAATCAGAAAAAAAAACTCACAATTCACTCTGCCAAGTCCGTCCCCTCTGCAGTGTAGACACAAACCCACAGACACTGTTAGACTGTCACAGATTCGTGTGCACACACACACACACACACACACTAATCACACATTTTCCTACTCAGGCACAGACACCGACAAGAAAAACCAGACTCACAAGGTGTGCACATAGTCACACTCACACACATTTACTGAAGCACAGGCAGGCGTATAAAAAGAGAGAGCATTGCTATGGAGATCCGTAATAGACCAGTATATTGCACACCTCTTGGTAAACTTCTAAGCCTGAGAGTAGAGTGCATGGCCAAAAGAGCATGTCTGTACAGCACATGTGACGCCACAGCGCAATGACTGGTGGCAAGACAATTTGCCTCTCTCTTTCTATCTCTCTCTATCTCTCTATCTTGCATCTCTTTTCTCTCTCTCTCACTCTCTCTCTCTTTCTCTCTCTCTCTCACTCTCTCTCTCTCTCTTTCTTGCCCACTCTCTCACTGTCACTGTTACAATAGTAATTATAAATGTTTAAGTGTTCTTTCTCAGTGTGTGTGTGTGCGTCATTTTGTACCTCTGTTTGTGTGTTTATGAATGCATATGCATGTTCACATGCACATGTGTGTTGGACTGTACACCTGTATGCTTGTATGTGTGTGATTGATTGCTTTTGTTTGCACAAGGATACATGTGTGTGAGCGTGTCTGCCCTTGTCTTGCTTGTGTGTGTGTGTGTGTGTGTGTGTGTGTGTGTGTGTGCGTTCAGCATCTGCTGAGTACACTGAATCCTCCTTTTCTGCTCATTCCTGTGTAATTACATATAGTAAATAGCTCTCCATGCTGCTGGGGAAATGCTTTAACACACTGCTATCTAATTAACACAGACCTCTACCAGTGCAAACACAATAGATGCTTTCTGCTCTCCTGTGTAATTATGCCGCATTTAACATGTGCACTTAAAACAGGATCTGTCAGCACACAGTGCCACAGCACAATTATTAACAGATTCTATGAATTATTGATATATTTATCTGCCCTTGTTTTACTTATTGGAGTGAAAATAGAGCAGATCGAAATGTATGGGATTTTGGCAAAGAGAAGCAGAGCAACAGCGCCCCTTAGTGGTTGTCGTACTTTTAACTTTACAAACTTTATGAAACTGGACATGGGTTGCACTTAAATCTCTGACCCAGTGATTCATCTATGACAAATTACCTGTTTAAATTGTGATTGGTAGGTCTTAGCAGATGTTACAGACCCCTCTAAATGTACAGAGAGAGAGTATTTGCAATGTCACTGCCCAAAGACAGATATGTTATCTCTTTTTTCTTTATCATATTTTTTCCAAAGTTCTCAACTTTGTTTCATGAAAAATAACTGCTGTATCCTACAACTATGTTGCCTCTCTCTCTCTTTCTCTCTCTCTCTCACACACTCTCTCTCTCTCTCTCTCTCTCTGTGTGTGTATGTGTGTGTGTGTGTGTGTGTGTGTGTGTGTGTGTGTGTGTGTGTGTGTGTCCTAGTCATTGGTCATAATGGCCAGGCTTAAAAGTGCAACTGGCTAAAATGTTTCTGCACTGCATGATTTTCCAAGCGGAACTTGGCGGCTTATGGATGACATGCAAACTTCAGTGTATCTTGACCAGTAGGAGGCAGTGTCTTCCTGATATCTTCATACCTCCGCCTGTGCCTTACTGTTTTCACGTGTCCTGATATGGTCTTACTGCTGGATCTCATACAGTAATAATAAAGCATTACTTCTTATATTGTGTCAACAAATTGGCCACAGTGTTTTTAAAGATCAAAGGGCTCAGTGAACACAGCAATGGTTTTGTCAGGGTCCATGTTCAGATCTGTGTTTCACCCTCAAACTAAATGCCATGTAGCATTTTTAGCCCACGCATTTCCTAGCATACAGCACACCTGCAGAGACACTTTGCCTTGGTCTCTCAACTCAAATGGATTTTTTTAGAAAATGCTGTTGCTAACCACTGTTGCAGTCTTTGTCATTACACTGTTACACCCAATGGTGTAACAACCAAGTTTCTGATGGAGGATAGCAACATTGCATTCTGAAAACTCAGAATCCAGAATCAGGACATTGACCTGAAAAAGTCTCAGTACCTCCTTCCAGAGACAGATGAGAGAGGGGGGAAGAGAAAATGAGAGTAGACGTAGAAATGTAAGAAAAAGTGACACTAGGGTGTTTTAAATCACAGGTGGTGTCATCTTCCTCTGACCTACTACATCTCCTCTTGCTTTACTCCACTACAGAAAGACTGCCCCAATGGAGTACAGCTAGGCAGTACTCCATTCATATCTAACCCTGAGCTGTCAGTACATACTCTAGGCCACTGGGCCATTCTGTACTCGATGATGATGTATGACTCCCCCCCCCAACCCCAACCCCTCCCTGAGCTCTGTCCCTCTGGCTAGCTGCAGACAGGGCATCAAAACGTACTTATTGTATTGGCGCGTCTCATCGTCAGGGAGTCACTGCAGGCAAATGTGTCAGATGTCATAAAGGCACTGTAACGAGCTGACACTGTTGAATGCAAAACACTGGCAGGGACTGGAGTGCTGTATTTCTCACATGTGGTTTATCCTCGAGTTGTAAATTAATCAAAATAAAGCATAGGAGACCAACCATATCAAAGACATATACCAAAATATTAAAATAAAATAAAATAAAATAAAACAAAATAAATATAAAATATAAAACATATAGTTATATAAAATATAAAGAAATATTAACAAGGTAGCATATTACAAATCTCTACTCTGCACTGGGGCATTTGATCATAGTACTCAGTGCTTTTCATTGGTTAACAAAAGAACATGTGAACACAAGAACACATTATTAAGACTGCTGAACAACAAAACATGATATGTTTTATTCACACTGAACTGAAATGTACTCCTGCACTTTGTCTATGCTGCTAAATGCTATATTTTCTACCACCACCTGACTGTGAACCTAGCTTACTTACCTACCTAACTTACCTTAACTTACTCCGTGCTCTGTTACAAGTCTACTTATGCCCTTATGACTTTTGTTGTCTGTTGTCTGTCTTAAATGCTCCACTTACTACAGGAACTGCAGTCTATGTATAACTATTATGTGTGTGCACTAAATATAGCCTGTCTCAAATGTCTTTTTATGTCTAAATGCAGCACCACTTGAATCCATGGTGAAACATTGTTTCATCTCACTCACACTATACAGTGTATATGGCTGAAATAATAAAAAAAAACCTACTTGACATGATGATAGGGAGGATTTATAAATCAGATAGATGACAAAAGGGGCAAAAGCAAGAGACAAAAACCCTTGGAGGTCAAGAGGGTAAAAGATCTTACATGAAATTGAGGGAGGGAGAATGAGGAAGGATGTCAAAATGGTCCAGTCTCAATGTCCTTACAGACTCATAGACTTAAATGCAGGTTCACGCTAAATTTGCAAGGGTTTAGGGGTGTCAAAATTTGTGAGGTTTCTGATGCACCCTTTCTGAGCCGTTTCCTGAAGTGGGCATGCAATATGCAAACTTTCCTAAAGGGAATGATCCATAGTTTATAGTGTTTTGACGTGTAAACAAAGCACCTATAAACAAAACAGAAACATGGTTGCAACGTAGCTTAAGTGTTGTTAATTGAACTTGAATTTGTTATAGGTGGTGTCCCATGTCTTGCATTAGCTTTTTGATGTATGTGACAAATAAACTCCTTGATCCTTGAATCATGCAAACAGCAAGGTGAGCACTCACAGCCTTATAAACTCATTCACTTAACGGTGTGAATTAGTTAAGTTTGTGAGGACTCCTTGAAACTCAGCCAATGACTGCACAAAATTTCAAAATTTTGCATGCAAGTGACATGGACTATTACAGTTTCAGAAGAGAAGCTCTTGTCTCTAGCATGTGACACAAAAATCTAAGTGTGACTTCCATCATTACTTGAACTGCTTCAGACTCTTAAATATGGGTGTGAGGAGTTTGAAAAAATAGGTCCACAACTGAGAATGAATGGTGAAAAACCTGTTGGAAACCATACAATTTGCAGCGAATTTTGTGTCAGCAAATCAGTGAACATTACTGACCACTCAGTGAGTTTTATGTCTTTACAAATGATAGCAAGCATGATTAGTTCCAGTCTGCATAAGTGGGAGTGTCACATAACATCACAATATAAACTTTTCAGTGATCTTCTGTATCAGTGTATGGTTTGACTCTGGTCTGCATAAAGGGGGACTGAGAGTGGGGTTCATGTGTGTGTGTGTGAGGGGGGGTGTAGGTTCACCAGTCTGCACTCCTAACCTGACGTGAGCGTTGAGCGGGTTGCCCTTGCCGTCAGCTGCTGACTCTGGAGCTCAATATATCATCCTCTTGCTTTGTGCCCCCTTCCGGGCCTGCGAGGGGAAGGGGAAGGGCATGAAGACAAATCAATAGAAAGCGGGACCTGACATGCTATTTCTGCTATGAAAACAAAAGCCAAAGATTGCTCTCTCTCTTTCTCTCTCTCTCTCGCTGCTGCTTTTTACTTCCTCTCACCTTTCCCTTCCTTTCTCTCACTCTCTTTTTCCCTCTCCTTCTATCTCTCTTCCCCTCTTACCCCGAATTCTCTGTTATGCTATCATTCATCCTCTTCCAGGGTAGTTCTGTCTCTAGGGATGAGGATGCATATCTTTTCATGGCCCATATAACAGAGAGAAAGAGAGAGAGAGAAAAAGACAGAGAGAGAGAGAGAAAGAGAGAGAGAGGATTACCTTCAGCAGGTATACTCATGTGCACTGACAGGAATTGATCTCTTATTAATCCATATAGTTTGGCAAAAAAGAAGCTTTATTATCTAAATTTGCACACTATCAATTGGACTGCTCCATCACTCCATAATACATCACTTTTTGGTCACTCTTACATCATTTGTAGGCACAGAGAGAGAGAGAGAGAGAGAGGGAGAGAGAGAAGAAAGGCCTATACTCACTCTCTCACTCACCCCTCATGACAGATGTCCCTTTGACTCTCCAGGGGTCATCTTACAGATGAAGGCCCGCCTCCATTGACCTTAGCTAACGAAGCAGGTCTAAAGTTAAAAGCCAAAGGTCAAATGTGTGTGTATGTGTATGTGTATGTGCGCATGTGTGTGTGTGTGCTTGTGTGTGTGTGTGAGTGAGGGGGAAGGTTGAGAAGCACGTGCTCCTGTGTGAATGAGAAGTAAGACTAATGTGTGTGTGTGTGTGTGTTTCATGGTGTGATCGGCTGGTGCTCTTCCTGCTCATCAGTGAGCCAGAACCTCAGTCTAGCACACATGAATACATACATAGACACACACAAACACACACACACACACACACACACACACACACACAGGGGGCTGGACCAGATTATATGGTCTGTTGTTCAACCTTGACTTTTGACTTGTCTGTACCAATTTTTCTCTTTCATTATTTTTTGTCTCTTTTTTTTTCTCCTCCTCTTCTGCAGTAATAATGGGGGTACAGGGTATTGGTTAGGATTAGGATGATTCAAAGGGCCTGGCACTGACAGGGGGCCCCAGCGAACATTAGAGCCCAACATTTCTACAGGCACCCCTGATTATAGTCAAATATAGTGATGAAATAGCCTTTAAGACCTTAGAACGTCCTGCATACTGAAACTTGTCTTGCAATTGCTGGGTTTCATTCAGCAACTCTATGTTTCTGTGCGGTGACCTGTTGTGCATGGCAACAATGCAGCCTAACTACTGTCTTTTTGTGCAACATTTGTATACTCCCAGTCTTAACATTTGGATCACTTTATGGCTGTAAAGATTTGATGTGCTTTTAAGTATCCATACGGTGGCATTTAAACTTGCGTTGCAATAACTGTCCATAGACAGTTATTGACAATCACCACCCCACAAGCTCTGCTTGCACTCCTATTGAGATTAAGATTATTGTGTTGTTATAAGGATGTGATGCTTATAGCTCTCAAAAGTAGTCTCTTTGTTGTGTCCAGTGAGCCATACAATGTACTCATCTGGAAATTAAGACGTTTTTATGGTGAAGAAGATGGACCTCACAATAGTCCCGTAATGGCTTATTTAAATGTACACCAAAGTAAAAACAGTCTGTTTTACAGTTATTGGTGTACAACACTTGTATTCCCAATGAAATTAAGATCGCTTTACAGTTATAAAGATGTGATGTACCTTACAGCTTGGCCCCACTGTGTCTACCTCCCCCCGTGCTGTGAAAAATGCACCTAGTCGACAGAAAGCAAATTGGGAAACTTATTCATCCATAAACAAGCCTGCCGTGCGGTACAGAGTGTTGTGGCTGTTTCATTCACTGGAAGCCTGCTTTTGTCGGGGCAACTGTCCAAAACCTGTGCGATCAAGCCGACTAATTATTTCCTGGCAGCGTGTCGGATGGGAACAGAAGGCCCTCGCATTAAAGTGTCACATCGTCATGATAAACAGGCTCATCAGTCTGACCTCTGTAAACTTTTGGCTTTGATATGTTGCTGCAAAACATGTCTTAGAATGGACCACTACAAAGGAGCGCTTCAATTGAGTTTTGATTTGGAATAAAAGTTTGATTTATTAGCAGGCTGTTATAAGGCGAACCCCCATCCCAGTAAGGACCCCAAGTGTGCCTCCAAAAAGAACAGAACTTGACATCTGACCTTGACTTACATAAGAAGTACAGAAGTCACTGGCTAATCCAGCTCGAGACATAGAAATGTTGCAATTCACCTTAACTTAAATGAACGTTAATATGGGCCTCATCATCATATTTCATGTTTGCATACTTTGGTTTCCACAATACAGTTATGCTGTGTGCAAGTCTCAGTGGACCATCGAGAGAGTTTTTCAATTGAACTTGTACAGGAATGAAGTTTGATTTACTTGCAGTGCTATTTTAAAGGGGGCCAGCTTCACTATGAAAATCCCCAAGTCTGTTCTAAAGAGAACAGAACTTGACACTTGACCCTCAGTTACATAAATGCCTTAAGACGGGCCTAAGGCTCAAGGTCATTAAAATCATCCATGCGCTGTTAAAGAGTTACTGTCAGACCCTGTCGACAAAATGCAAAGATTGCAGTTTTGTATTAATTATTAATTATTTAATTATTAAGTTATTACCATTCACAATTCACTTGTGTTTGGCATATTTGCTATATTTTCAGTCCTGCTTTGTTCATTATTTTAGCAATAACTTAAAACGCATCACTGGCTATTAAAAGGGTTTAAACATACCATGCATACTTTAATGCCTCTCTATGTCAATGTTACTCAAACATGAATGAAAGCAAATGAAAGCAGTTGTTGTTATCTGCGTAGACAGATGAATGGAAACAATTTTTCAAATCTATGTCAACAGGAAGGACATACTGAGGTTATCAATTGCTGGTAGCTTTTTAAAGAACCTATCCTCTTGTAGTCAAATAACATGGAAATGTTTTTGGACCCTAAGGGCAGGGTGAAAAAGAAGTGCTGTCGTTAGTGTCAGGACAAACAGGCACATGGTCTGTTTTCATTTAGGTGCCACTAAAATAAAACTATAAAACTTGGATGTGTTGATTTTCTTTAATCTAATCTCTAATCTTTTTATCTATTTCATCCTCATTTATGCATATTGAGACAAAGTGCAGGATAAATGAAAAAGCAAAAAAAAAGTTCAGTTATAACTCCACCTTCATTATTGAAAATCTTGTATTTCATTGCACATATGACACTTTTCTCTTCTAAAGAACATACAAATCAGATAGGAAGTGATCATACATAAATATTATTTGGTAAGACAACAAGACAGAAGGGAGGGCTTGTTGGCAGATTACCCAGACCCCATGACAGCAGGCACCAAGCCACACAACAGCAGCCACTGAAATTGAATCCTGCAGCATTTAAGGCCTTGGTGGATGTGAGACCCAGTGGCCTTGGGGGCCGCGCTGGTTCAGTGGGCACGGAGGCCAGCCCTGACCCCAGGCCGAGGGCACCGTCTCTGGGGCCCAGCTCTGCTCGGCTCAGCCAGGGAGGGGGATGGGTGGGTGGCGGTCATTGGGTGTAGTGGTGGGGGTCATTGCACATCTCCCTGGGTCTCTGTTCTCTATTTACTCAGTATTGATCTGTGGTCTGTTGCTGGGATCCTGCTGCTTTGTGGCATGGCACTGAGGGCAGCAGGGAAGGAGGGGTGTGTGTGTGTTTGTGTGCATGTGTGTGTGTTTATGTGTGTGTGTGTGTGTGTGTGTGTGTGTGTGTGTGTGTATGTGTGTCTATGTGTGTGTGTGTGTGTGTGTGTGTGTGTCTGTGTTTGAGGTGGATAGGAAAGAGGAAAGGGGGGTAGGTCAGCTTGTGAGACACCAGGTGTTCAGACCGACCAGCAAAGTCTGCCAGCCACCAAAACAACATCTATTACAAACACCTTGCCCCGCTGGGATTGTGCAACCAAAGCTATAATACCAACAGATTTCTTTAGCTCTGTGAGGAAAAGTGCCAGGGCATAGGTCCCTTTCGTTAACAAACAAATACCTCAAGTAGCATTTATCTTCAGTACCTAGCGTGACAAGCTTATTTCGATTTAAATTATAGGCATGTATGTTGAAGAATTTAGCTTCTTCAATCATCTGAACAAATGAGACATAGCTGTTCCTTGCGTCTCTGCTCTAAATCATAGTAAATACCCAGTATTGCCTCAGTGAAGACCTAGACAGAACCCAATTGCATTTTATATCTGAGATATAACATTCTACCTTGTTATTTATCCAAGGTTATCATATCAAAATAAAATTCTCATAAAGGGCTGTTGACAAAACTTTTCTGTTGACATATGAGTTATGACTTTTGAGAGTTAGCATCTACACCTTAAACTTATTTTTCAAAGGTTTTTTTCCCCATAAAGAACCTGTGTGGTAGGGAGATGTCATTAGAAAGTCAACATTCATACATGGGACCCCTGAATAACAGCTCTCCCCTCTAAAATAGAATATGTGTGCCTGCATAAATCTCTCACACATACAAACAATGTGACTCACAAGGGCGTGTGGAGAAAAAACTCACTCACTAAATGGCTTTGCTCCCTCAAGCTTTCCCGCTGGGATCTCCCCTGAGTTCAAGATACACAAACACAGGACTCAAAAAGTATACCCTCCCTTTGATTTCCTGTGTATAAAAAAGACAAGTGAAAGATAACAGTTAGAGGACAGGAGAGGAAAGGAAATGAGAGGTAAGGTTCAGTGACATGAAGAGAGGGAAAGAAAAGAGAGAGAAGTAACACAAAAAAGGAGAGGAGAGGAGATGGAGGGAAAGGAAAGGAAGGAGAGGAGAATAGTAGAGAGGAGAGGGGAGTAGCAGAGAGGAGAGGGGAGGAGAATGATAGACAGGAGAGGATAATAGCAGAGAGGAGAGGAGAATAGTAGAGAGGAGAGGAGAGTAGTAGAGAGTGGAGGAGAGGAGAGTAGTAGAGAGGAGAGGTGGGGAGAGCAGTAGAGAGGAGAGGAGAGGGCAGGAGAAAAGTAGAGAGGAGAGGATAATAGCAGAGGGGAGAGGAGAATAGTAGAGAGGAGAGGAGAGTAGCAGAGAGGAGAGGAGAGGGGAGGAGAATAGCAGAGAGGAGAGGAGAGTAGTAGAGAGTGGAGGAGAGGAGAGTAGTAGAGAGGAGAGGTGGGGAAAGCAGTAGAGAGGACAGGAGAGAATAATAGTGGAGAGGACAAGAGAGGAGAATGGTAGAGAGGAGAGGGGAGTAGTAGAGAGGGGAGGAGAAGAGAATAGTAGAAAGGAGAGGAGAGGGGAGGAGAGTAGTACAGAGGGGAGAAGAGGGGAGTTGTACAGAGGGGAGGAGAGGAGAATAGCAGAGAGGAGAGGAGAATAGTAGAGAGGAGAGGGGAGTAGTAGAGAGGAGAGGAGAGTAGTAGAGAGGAGAGGAGAGGAGAGTAGTAGAGAGGACAGGATAGATTAATAGTGGAGAGGACAAGAGGGGAGAATAGTAGAGAGGAGAGGGGAGTAGTAGAGAGGAGAGGAGAGTAGTAGAGAGGAGAGGAGAGGGGAGGAGAAAAGTAGAGAGGAGAGGAGAGTAGTAGAGGGGAGGAGAGAAGTAGAGAGGAGAGGATAATAGCAGAGAGGAGAGGAGAATAGTAGAGAGTAGAGGAGAATAGTAGAGAGGAGAGGTGGGGAAAGCAGTAGAGAGGACAGGAGAGAATAATAGTGGAGAGGACAAGAGAGGAGAATAGTAGAGATAAGAGGAGAGGAGTAGTGTAGAGGGGAGAATAGGGGAGAAATACAGAGGTGATGACAGGAGAATAGCAGAGAGGAGAGGGGAATAGTAGAGAGGGGAGGAGAAGATAATAGTAGAGAGGAGAGGAGAGGGGAGGAGAGTAGTACAGAGGGGAGAAGAGGGGAGTAGTATAGAGGGGAGGAGAGGAGAATAGCAGAGAGGAGAGGAGAATAGTAGAGAGGAGAGGAGAGTAGTAGAGACTGGAGGAGAGGAGAGTAGTAGAGAGGAGAGGTGGGGAGAGCAGTAGAGAGGACAGGATAGATTAATAGTGGAGAGGACAAGAGGGGAGAATAGTAGAGAGGAGAGGGGAGTAGCAGAGAGGAGAGGAGAGTAGTAGAGAGGAGAGGAGAGGGGAGGAGAAAAGTAGAGAGGAGAGGAGAGTAGTAGAGAGGAGAGGGGAGGAGAAAAGTAGAGAGGGGAGGAGAGGAGCAGAAAGGAGAGTAGAATAGTAGAGAGGAGAGGTGGGGAGAGCAGTAGAGAGGAGAGGTGGGGAGAGCAGTAGAGAGGACAGGAGAGAATAATAGTGGAGAGGACAAGAGAGGAGAATAGTGGAGAGGAGAGGGGAGTAGCAGAGAGGAGAGGAGAATAGTAGAGAGGAGAGTAGTAGAGAGGAGAGGATAATAGTAGAGAGGAGAGGAGAATAGTGGAGAGGAGAGTAGTAGAGAGTAGAGGAGAGGAGAGTAGTAGAGCGTGGAGGAGAGGAGAGGTGGGGAGAGCAGTAGAGAGGACAGGAGAGAATAGTGGAGAGGACAAGAGAGGAGAATAGTAGAGAGGAGAGGGGAGGAGAATAGTAGAGAGAAGAGGAAAGGAGAGTTGTGCAGAGGGGAGAATAGGGGAGAAATACAGAGGTGAGGACAGGGGAATAGTAGAAAGGAGAGGAGAGGGGAGGAGAGTAGTACAGAGGGGACAAGAGGGGAGTTGTACAGAGGGGAGGAGAGGAGAATAGCAGAGAGGAGAGGAGAATAGTAGAGAGGAGAGGTGAGGAGAATAGTAGAGAGGAGAGGTGAGGAGAATAGTAGAGAGGAGAGGTGAGGAGAATAGTAGAGAGGAGAGGTAAGGAGAGTAGTACAGAGAGGAGAAGAGGGGAGCAGAGGGGAATAGCAGAGAGGAGAGGATGATGAGACAGGCTACTGTGTGAGCTGAAGGTGAACTCCTGTCATTAGGGCAAGCTGCACTGATTAAAGGCACAGGTGCTGCAGGTTTATTATTAGGTAGCAGTTACAAGTGTAAACACACAAGTGTAGACACAGTAATGCACACTCAAACTGTAGAACTCTCTCTCTCTATCTCTCTTTCACACACACACACACACTCACACACATACACACACACACCTGTAAGTTCTAAAACCATACTCACACAAACTTTAGACACACATACATGTATTTGAGCTCAAACATGGTGTTTGATAGTTGTTGTATGTAGTGACCTAAAACATTCAAAAAGAACAAGAGCAGACATTTTCAACGTGCCCATAAGTTCTCAAGACAACAGAAAAATGACAGGCGACACAGATTCAGACAGTGACACAGACTCGGAAGAGAGACGACTATGATTGCTCCTGTTTGTGTAGATCAAAAACTCATTCTTCTGCCAAAACATGCCACCTGTCTTAGTATTCGTCACGGCCCTGCCTCTACGTTGAAAACATGTTGGGAGTCAAATACATTGCAGTGGGTGGCCAACCATCATTAGGGGATTTAGCCTGGAATCTGTTGATACAGGCACACGCTGTGGAGTCCAGTCGACTAGGAAAGATTTTTACAGATTAAAAAACAGGCAGATACAATAGCGGGAAAGGGCTCAAAGGGCTTTGGCTTACCCAAATTGAGAGCTTGTTTTTGACAGCTGTAAGTTTTTCATTTTTTTTTTTTTCTGTTTTGTATGTGTTACTGCCTTCAACCCAGCATTTCACCTACACACAAGAGATTTGGTCAGCTAACATTATGAAACACCATTTTAGAAAAACAAAAGGAGAGTAAGAAGGAATTAGAAGAAAGAAAGAAGAAAGAATGAACAAAGACGAAAGAATGAACAAATAACAACATGAGTGACTGCAGAGGTTGGGGATGAGAAAAACATTAAGTGGCTATAGACGGAGAAATGGAGAGATGGAGAGAACAAGAGAGACGGGGACATGAGGAGAGAGGTACAGAAAAGGCACGGGATGAAGGAATGAGAGGAGGGACTGTTTGTTTATGCAGGAATGATAGAACGCCCACATCCTCACAGATACAGATAGGGAGGGAGAGAGAGAGAGAGAGAGGGAGGGAGAGAGAAAGAGCGAGAGAGAGAGAGAGAGAGGGAGGGAGAGGATGAGGAAAAGAGTGAGGGAGTAATAGGGAGAGGGCAGGCAGGCAGGCAGTCCCATTTCTTTCCAGCAGTCTGAGCAATTCTCCGTTGACATCTGGAGGGACAGCAGTGGAGGGCGCGCACTTACACACACACACAAACTCACATGAAGCTCAGGTCACGGAAGTCTTACTTTGTTACGCACCTTGTGATCCCAACTGCAGGTTCAGGTAAGTCCAGCTGATGTACTGACTGTTAGATTGATCCTCTGGTGTGGGAGACAGTGGTTTGCCCAGACAAAGTGAGAGTTCCAAGGCAGACATGTATTGTTGGAGGGCTTTCTGGTTGCCTCTCTCTCTCTTTTATCTATCTATCTATCTATCTATCTATCTATCTATCTATCTATCTATCTATCTATCTATCTATCTATCTATCTATCTATCTATCTATCTATCTATCTATCTATCTATCTGTCTGTCTCTCTCTCTATATATATATATGTATACATATATCTATCTATCTATTTACTGGTGTGACAGAAACATTATTTTGGCATACATTCTGTGACTATTTTATGCTTGTCTATGTGTGAGTTTTTGGCTCACAGGTTGCATCTGTTTGCTATAAAAGAAGAAAATCATGTCAAGCATTGCTTCTGACTATATTTAGCAGCAGTAATAAATATTGCATTAAAAACAACATAGTTCAACAGCAAGCATAAACAATGCCTCAGACACAAGAATACTTCCATATCAGTTTGCTTCTTAGTCTGATAAAGCCTCATGACTTGGCAAAAGCTCACTTAAGTTATTTTTGTTTTACTAAACAGCATTTTAATAAGGGTTCTGAGTTGTGTTGTGTAACATTAGGTCCAACTGCAGTGTGGTAGTTATGGTTTGCAAGTCTTACATCACACCTAATCTCAGTGATCACTGTGCTTAAAGTTTAGGTGTTAAAGTCAGGTGTTGGCCGGAGATGAGACAGGTCCCAGCTTGTGCCATCACAAACAGACTTAACAGATTTTGTACAGTATCTCCTGGGTGTGGGCTCCTGGGTGGAAGAACCTGAATCCAGTGTCTGCCATGGCAGCTTATTGACACTGACAGAGACAATGAGTGTGAACTCTGAGCTGTTTGCAAAAGACACAAATCTGGGAGAATGAAGGAAGACAAGCAGTGACTTGTGGCATGTGTGTGTGTGGCATGTGTGTGTGTGGCATGTGTGTGTGTGTGTGTGTGTGCCTGTGTGTGTGTGTATGTGTGTGTGTGTGTGTATGTGTGTGGGAGAGAGAGAGAGAATAAGTAATTACACAAAGACCATGTTTTATGAAGCCGTGTGGTTTCCAACCACTGGGACGTTTCACGGGGAAGATGAAAAAGACCCATATAAATCTACTGAATGCAACATCAGCCCAAGACAGGACATCAATGGCTGAGCTTACAATGGCTTGTCAGTGCCACACATAGCTCTGAGATGGGCATGGGTGAGGGCCTGACTCACAAATCCATAAAGGGTCTGAAAAGGGCCTCCTTCGGTTTTCAGGTGAATGATGGCCAGGTCTCCCAAAACACAAATATCATGATTTACAAGCTCTTAGCAACAGCACAGCCCACTTCAAGATTTCAATTACAACCCCACCTCTCTATGTGTAGGTGTGTGAGTAAGGAGGTTGGGGATGTGTGTGTGTGTGTGTGTGTGTGTGTGTGTGTGTGTGTGTGTGTGTGTGTGTTGAAAGGCATATAACATCCAGAAGAGTTTTCTGAGGGAGGATGCATCATCCATCTTCCTCCACTCTGCCCATATCTCGTGGACTGTGTTTTTGCAGAGAGACACAGGATATCTCTTGACCTAATAAAGCAAACTCAACTCAACTCAATAAAATACTTTCTCTTCAGCTCCTCCTCCTATATCTGTCATACACATACACACACACACACATATGTACACACACACACACACAGACATGCACACACAAAAAATTTCTTCCCTCTATCTCGGACTTACACACACATACCCATTCGCTCACATTTTTTTTAGCTAGCTTTCCATCTAACACACTTTCTCTCTACCAGTCTCTCTCTCTCTATCTGACTTTCTTCTGCAATCACTGAAAGTAGGTTATGCACTATTTAGTCCACTGCTCCACTGGTCTAATCCCTCATGGGGAGGGCTGCCTAAGACAGTTATCACCATGTATTAGACACCCCAATGCTCTGCATGCACAGTCCCATTCACCCAGCCCAGCCCAGCCCAAATCATCTTATCAAGCAATCTGGCTTCCCTCTCACGACACCCATGAAATCCACTAAATGTTTGTACTGGATAGTAATACAAAGCTAAAGTATGTTATATTATATTTGATCTCAAAATCAAATTCTCATTTGATTGCTACAACCCCATCTCTCACAGTGCTTACCTTGCTTTATCACTCTGTTTGTCTCTATGAGAGTAATGCTGTATCATAAGGTTCATGGCTATTTTTTGCACAGTAATTGCATAGGAGTGTACTTCTTGTAGTTTATAGCTTAGCTAAGGTCCAAGTGTTTCCCTGGAATTCCTCTACTCGGTGGACAAACTCCTTTGCTTTCCCCACCAGATAGTGCAGAGCCCCAGGCATATGCCAGGGTGAGGGATTGCCTTGATCACACAGGGCATGGCTTCACTCTGGGTTGACAGTTTTATCACCCTTTTCACTTTACTGAGGGGCAGCTAATGTTAGTTTCACCCCAATAAATGAGAGGCTTAAATCCTGAGGGGACCATTCACAGCGCTACTCTGCATGCATGCCAACAATAACCAACCGACAGAATGATTAACACTGAACGAGCTATAAATTAAATTTGTTTTAATTCTAAATCTAAATCTAATCGTATATTCCTTTGGTAGACATTTCTGTATTGTTGTATGGTGAAGACAGCTATTTGTGAGTGCAAGACTGTGTAGAATAACACTATCTTGAAATGGCTTTAGCTATTAAAATCAAGCAGCTTGTAGACCATCCAGTTGATGAAATAGAGTATGATTCACCAAAATTTCACCATAATCATAACTCACCCTGTTACTTTACACTGGCCTGTGGAAGTAGATTTGCTGGTGTCTATTGCCATTTGTACAGGCGGTAGGTGACATGACATCTTCCTCCTCCAGAGATTAGTCACTGAGGCCCAGGGGGCATTTGCAATGCATTATGGGAGGACAGGCCTACATGTACGCGCAAATTCCCTCCAGGAGAGGTTATAGCGCGTGGGAACCAGCGGGGGACATCACACATTGCACAGTCAGCCCCTGTCATATGATGGAGTCAGGGCTCTGACATTATTATTGTGTGTGGAGCACTGTTCCAGAAAACTTTTCTGCAGTAACTGCTATGGTTTTATGACAAGGGCTATCATTTTGAAGCACATAATTGTGCTTGCCTTGGTGGTTACTGAATGCCAGGGAACTACACCTCTGGTCTGTTGAAGTAAGTGCCAGTTTTCTGTCAGTTCTGTGCCTAGTTGGCTGTCATTTGGCTAACTACCTGTTCACCCTCCAGTGGTACATTTTATTTTTGTGCAGGAGTGCAACAGCAGTGATCAGGATATAGTATACCGCTGTTTCACTATGGACAATATAGTATACCGCTGTTTCACTGGATTTTGCATCAAGTGGCATCTCTTTAAAGTTTGTAACACTTTGGCTAATTGTCATGGCCTGCCCCATACATGGATCTAGCGTGACAATTCATTTGGCAAATGCTGTAGTTTTAATATGGTCTAATAAGCATGTGTGGTTGCTATTGTGGAGACTAACTATGGAGTCCAAAAGAACACAAAAGGTGTCAGCCATAATCATATGATGAATAAGAGCAAATGTGTGTGTGTGTGTGTGTGTGTGTGTGTGTGTGTGTGTGTGTGTGTTGTGTGTGTTGTCTGTTTCTCATAAGATTCAAGGGTGAGGCTCAGGAATGTCTCTTGTACCTTCACTTCCCATCTGTCTATGCACTTGCTCATTCATTTTCATCAGTCCATTTAACCATCCGTCTGTTGGTCTATCTATCCATCACTCTCTCCCTTCACAGTTGTGACTTTTACTCAAAACCTTTTGTGGCAGGGATGCCATTAGAGAGAGAGAGAGAGAGAGAGAGAGAGAGAGAGACTCTCTCAGGCATTCAGCACAACAGCTAAACTGAGTCCTCCACAGGTTATCTTCTGATTTTAAGATGAACTCTCCCCTTGAACCAACTGAATTATGTCCAGAGTTCCATGTATCCACTTTACACCATGGGCTGGATCAGGCCATGGTGGTCTTGGCTCACTCAAGAGTGTTAACATCAGACCAGCTTACTTTTACTTTTTCTCAGCTAGTCACCCTGCAAATACTCCTTTTCCTCCTGTGATCTCTCTCTCTCTCTCTCTCTCTCTCTCTCTCTCTCTCTCTCTCTCTCTCTACTGATTCAAACATGAGTCGATCCATTTCATCCCAACCTTTGCTGGGAACCTCACTACCAGCTGGTGAATGTGCTTTTTTTCCCCACTGAGCCCCAGTCAAGAGACAAGCTCTTTAATGCTACCCTTTATTTAGCTTTTTTGGTCCCTCAATTATTAACACAAGCAGTGGAGCAGCAGAAAGATTTCATCCGTATGCTTGCTGCTCTGAGCATACTTTTGCACATTATGAGCCTCTCATTTCTGAAGTTAGGATAGCAGCCTTGTCTATGTGGAGGTGTTTATAAAACACATTCATGGATCCATTGGCTGATTTAGGGCTCCCATGCCATTCCCTGGCTTTTGGCCGGGATTTTTGCTACCAGATTTGATTTTTGAGTCCCATCTATTCTAGAAATACAAGTGAAAAGCTGAAGAAAAAAAAAAGAAAAGAAATGCATTGCGATGCCCCCTGAAATGTGGTGCTCCAGGAGATTGGCCTAGGTCACCTATGCCAGGAACCAGCCCTGTGCAGTAGGACCATGTTCTGTGGAGAGGAATATCTATGATCAGGTCTTTTGTGTTGCACTAATGGTTAGTAGGCTGTGGGGAGTTCATCACAGAGAAGTGTAGTTGCCATGATGATCTAATCACATGACTTGGAATTGTGACTTGTTTGAGGAGAATCCAGTAGAACCATCCTTCCCCCACTCATTCACCCCCATCCAGGCGATCAGAAATTGTAAGAGTAAAAGTAATCCATCTCATGGCTCTTCAACATGTAAAATACATACATGGCTGTGGGGGCATCTGTGGGTAAAAATGACATGATTGCCTGTTTAAACTGTCTCTTTATCACAGATTGCCTCAATTAAGTTTGATTTTATCTCTGTGTCCTCTGAAGCTCCCGAACATGCATGCCTTTCTCATTGCTCATCATGAGAGCGTTCTGTGGTCTGCGACGTGATGGCTTGTTCCAAGAATCCTGCAGAGACTACGGATGTCTAACTAATGCCATCCTGTTTTCTGACAACTAAAAATTGGAAAGAGCCTCATCTCTAACAACAAATGACTATCATCATTTGAGCACAGCTTTGGGTGCAGCAAAAATATTCCACATAGTAAATTATTTCAAAACCTGATCACTCTGATGCTGTTACTTGGCAGTATGTATATTGCACTCTGCTTTCTCCTTTAAATAGAAATAGAAATCTCTACAAAGACAGTGCAATGTCAAATCCCAATCAATATTTTAAAACATCAGTATTTCACATATGTGTCATTGTACCTGACCTCAGCACTCTCTCAAGAAGAGGTTCTGGTCTGTAAATTTTTCATGAGCTCAGAGGAGGATGTGACTGCTACCACTACTGGTGCTGACAGTGGTCTAAAATGGTTTTTGGACATGCTCCAGTCACCCTGTTTCCAGAGACATCCGCACACAAAGGCCCCTTGTCAATGTCAGGCATTACGAATCGATCGGGGAGAGGATGGGTGACACCTGAGCTACTCATGCAGCTGATTCAAGATCCCCCTGCAGGAAATGAGTGGGGGTCAGAATAGAGGGATGAGATAATGTGGCACATTCAGTGGAGGTTGTTGAAATGAATGCGTCACAAATCAATTGAAAATCATGTTAAACTTTGTGGGTGCATGTGTCATATGACATGTAAATGGAAAATAGTGGGCACAACTAGACAGACTGATGAAACTATGAATGACTTTAAAAATAAATTAATAAATGAATAAATAATAGGTTTGTTGCATTAGTTAACCAATAACAGATGTGCTTACTTAAGTATAAAAAGACACTAAGAACTACAATCAGAACAGAGGACTAAGAATGTGCGTACCTTGCAGAGGCAAACCGCTGTAATTTTGTCACATTTTGTCAAAGCTGAGTTAAGACTTTAATCTTGATACAAAATATCCCCATACAATCACGCCCCATTTTCAAGAAATAGGAGTGTCAATTGTGCAGTAATTATAAAAGCCAAGCAAAGCAAAAGCCAAGTAACTGACTGTTATTAACCAAGGCAAACCGCAGTAACTGACAGTTACTGCACTATGGCTTTGTAAACCCATGTTCTGGCTAGTTTTAACAGTTAACTATTGGCTTGAAAATTAGCTACCTTATCTTAGCTACCTTATCCTGAACAACATTAGCCTATCTGCTCATTAAGACACATTTCCACTTGTGGTTTAAGGTTTAGGGTCATAAAGGTGAACCCTAAGTTCGACACTGTGAAAATGTTGCTACTGACACTAGGAAGCTGAATTACTAAGTAAATCAGTAAAGTAACATACTAGATACTACTTGAGAGAGATATGGCCCCACCATTCTTTTATCGAACAGAGTCACATTAGTGTAGTTTAGTTCTGAATTTCACCCCTGAGAGATTAATCTGTACCTATTACTACTGGGAAATTAAACAGCATCAGCTCAGATGATTTCATCATCCTTGTGATTTGTCCTTTGACTCACTTCAAACTCCATGGGCTTTGCGTGTGTGTGTGTATGTGTGTGTGTGTGTATGGTGAATACATGTCCATGTTGCAACCCTGTGGCTTAGGGTTGATAGATAGATAGATAGAGGGAGAGAGAAAGAGGCTTTGGTTAGCCTATATATGGTCTCTGTTCTTCTTCATACCCATCATTGCAGTGCAGAGCAGAGGGTGAGCTGGAGATGTATCATTTAGACCCATGCAAGTGGTTCTCAGGAATAAGACACCAGACACTGCCATGTCAGGAGACAAAGAGTGCTCTTGACCTGATAAATTATTCACCAGCTGACCACAATGCTTTTATCCTTCAGTTGGGGTACTCCCAAATCAGACACCTCATCTAACACCGACCACTTAGGATGTACTCACCTGTGTCAAATTATGTCTGTGTGTGTGTGTGTGTGTGTGTGTGTGTGTGTGTTTGTGATAGTTTTTCTCCCTTTATTACACGGCTGTAGAATGCTCCATTCACTTCAATGCGACTTCCCAACATTCTACTGTCTGATATTTCTTAATAACGGATCATTGCTAAGCATAACAGAACGCTGTTAAGGAAAGTGAAACAGATTGTTATCATAACCAGCTGATCTGTAATGGACTACAATTTTTGCGGAAGTTATTATGTATCCTAATCATTAAAATTACTATGAAAGCAATCATAACCAATGCTTTGTTGGAATATTATTGATATCTTCAATAGGTAGCTGTCTAATAAGTGAGATAACCTACTATGAGCCAGTCATTATCGCGGAATAACACTCTTAGAGTGATCCAACCACATCACTATTTTGGGAGTTATTCCACAATAATGACCGCCTTGCAGGACGTTATCCCTTACTTTCACCGTGTTTCTTTTTTAACTGAGGAGTTTCACATGAGTTTATTACAAAATAATAACATCTAACTACTTTGGACACAAAGTTTTACAACAATTGCAAAGTGATCATACAGTGTACATGAACGACAAACTGTAACATTTCATTTATAATAATAATGTGGGTGCCTGCTTTTAGTGTTTGCTGAATGCCCCACTGATTGGTGGGCCTTTTCTGTAAGTCAATGTGTGCATGTGCGTGTCTGTGTATGTGTGTGTGTGTGTGTGTGTCTATGAAGTTGCAAAAAAGGGAGAGAATTTTTCCCATTATTGCCATTTCCAGCAGAAAATCAAAGCCAGGGAATTTAAGCACCTACTAATTCTGTTTGAACACCTTCATCACTTACCTGAGAATATGAATAATCTCTCAGCCATTAAATGGTATGCATTCACACTGGGACACAATAGCACCCCCTCCCCTCCCCTCTCAAACCAGAGGTGTAAATGGGCCTTGGGTAATGAGCAGAATACAAAATCAGCTGTAATGGGAGGACTAAAAGCACACATATCTGACGTTGCCTTAGGAACCCGCTGTTATATCTGATGCAGTGTGCAATGGTAGAGGCACACAAAGCCATTCTGCTGGCGGGGACATTCATAGCTCAGATTTGAAGATGCCTAGTAATGGGTTTGCAAGCGTTTCTTTCTGGCATTTAGCAATATGGTGCATTAAAAGTCTAATAAGAGCCTAATTTACTTTCCTGTTTAATAATTGTTAGAACAGAATAATTGCCAGGGAAGGTCACAAGCCTGTGCCCCAGAGTGCACACACAACACACATTTAATTTACAGTCACTACAACGTATTAGTATATGTTATTTAATAGATGCGAAAGTTGTTGTAAAGTTAAACAAGGAAACAAATGAGGTGTTTAAAACCAGTTAAGTCCATTTTCAGTTAATTTACAGAAATATATTTTTCCTACATGTGCCACCTAGCAGTACATATACATGACTGAGACACATTGCAACATGCCATACGAAGAAAAGGAATCTCCATTCCTATTCACCTTTATTTTGAACCACAACCAAAAGTTGCCATGCGTTAAAACTCAACTGTGTCCATTTGACCCCATCCTTGAGCAAAATACTGAACCCCAAATTGCTCACGGTGACAGATTGGCACTTGCATGGTAGCCTCCACCGCCTGTGTGTAAATGGGTGAACGTGAGGCATACATTGTAAAGCACTTTGAGTGATCATAGTGGTAGAAAAGTGCTCTATAAATGCAGTCAATTTAAAGTCAAAATTTTTCACAACAACTACAGTATATGTCCCCCGCTCACGACGGTCATAATAGTTTTTTAAAACTAATCAAAATCCAATGGATTATTTTGATTTCATTTCATTTTAACTTAAAACATCTAAACTGCAGATCATTAGAAATGACCTGAAAGTTGCACATTTATAATTTGGTTTTCCATCTGAACTCCTCACATATTCCCCATTTTTTCCACAGAAATAGGTATCTTCACGCATGAGAAGCAGAGCTTCAACCCCTGTTTTCGCACACCTGAGAGAGATTCATGCAGAAGCTGATATGACTGTTTATTTTTCTTGCGCCATAAGGCAGATCTCAGAGCTGGCAGGGCTGATGGAAAACATTTAAGTGGCAGGGGCATACTGTCTGGCTCAGCCCCGCTGCCTGCCGCCCGGCTCCTGGCCTCGATCCAGGCCCTCATTGTGTATCAATTCATCTTGATTAGCAGCAATGATGCCACATCTGGTGGGTGACAGTGAGAGGAGCTAACGAGACCCCCAGCCTACACACACACACACACACGCACACACGCACACACACACCACCCATTCCCGACACTATCACAAACACAACTAACCCCCCGAATCTCCCCCGGAAAGCCCCTCCCAGCCAATCCCCCAGCACACGGAGCCTGGCAGCTGCAGGCAATATGCTCCCAATTACACCAGCAGCAATAGATATTCCCAAATCCTCGCCGCAGCTGTGCCTCTGTGCTTTAGATTGCCTCCCATTGAAAACACCCAGACACCACCACCACCATCCGTACCACTGTAACCCCAACCCACGGCATCTTAGTCTGGCCCAGCGTGGGCCCTTCTCGTTCTGCCTCACACAACACAGAAGAGAGTAGGTTCTGGCTCAAAACAAGCAAGTCCCAGGAAAGCAGAGGTAGTGAAAGAGGGGGTGAAAGAGATACACTTCATCACTCCTCCACTGCACAAATACACTTACAGTAGGCACTTCCTCATTTCCTCCACACGCTAATGAGCTACAGCAACTGGCTCATTTCACTATTGATCCTTTAATACCCAATAGTGATATTTCATACAGTGGCCTTACTTACTGGGGCACTGTGTATTAGCACACATACACACACACACACACACACACACACAGCTAAACTACACACACACACACACACACACACCTACACTACACACACACACACACACCTACACTACACACACACACACACACAAACACACCTACACTACATACACACACACAGATTACTCGGGGACCGCTAATCATAAAGAGGAATGCTATACACCAGCAGGTGGAATCAGTAGGATCTCCTGTTTAGTTTGATATGCGGTTTGCCATGTGGGAGTTAAGAAATTGTGTGATGTTACAGACAAGAATGGGTATGACATGGATGCACAGATATTACACACACAGTATTAGTGACATTCATTCTGATATGAATTCAATGCTGAATTTCACAGAATCTAACACAGTTGGAAAGGCCAGGTTGTGCAGTTTCACATGACAGCCTATGTGATGTCTGTTTGACACTCGGCGAGTAATTTGATGGAGAAGAATGAGTGAAGCCGTCAGACACATGGTGTGTGGGTCGGTCTCAAAGGGGCACTGCTTAAGTTTACTGTCCTGTTCACACCATTGTGTTCATTTGTTGGTTCACATTTGAATCACTAAAACTGTAGAACTATTCTGCACACATATCTCAACTTATGAGAAAAAGTGCCATTGCTTGTGACTAGCAAGCCAAACTTGCTAGTCACAAGAAATGGCACAAACTTGCTTCTTGCTGCCAAACTGCCATATCCAAGCATTCTGTTGAGCCTGAGCTAAACTCGCTGTTGTCTTTATTCCAAATGAGGTGTAACAGGACTAAAGGCCATCTCAGTCACATTTTAATGCGATTCCTGGGCTGTCAACATCTATCATAACTCTAATTCGTAACCCTGTTGAACTGTGATAGTTTAGTTTGGTGACTGGTGATATACAAGCATAATAAAGCCAAAAAACTGGAACTTCATTATGGGTGTGCGAACACCTGAAAGATAATCGATGTTGTAAAGACCACATCACTGTTAAAAATTCAGCCAGGTGTTAGACATAATACACAGGATTGTGATGGCATTGAGCACAGTGGACTTGCAGATAGTGTTGAGGAGACAGAGAGACTGACATAGAGAGAGTCTCACAGGAGCTTCAGAGAGTGTACCACATACAATAAATGCGTGCGCGCACACACACACACACACACACACACACACACAAAGGCATAAGCATACACGCACGTGCACATACACACACACACACACTCACATACAAAGGCATAAGCATGCACGCACATGCACACACACACACACACACACACACACACACACACAACATTATATATAATCATCTCCATGGTAGAGCGGAGGTCTGTGGTCTTGCAGGTGCAGCAGGGAGTGCTTTGAGAGTAGCCTCTCATTAATTAATAAATGCACTGAAAGCCATGAACCTAAGGGTCGAGCTCTACTCTTCAAATATCTCCGCCTGGGAGAGCAATTCAGAGGATTGTGCAACAGTTTTAAAGATTCAAACACGATTATGTAAGTATTTAATAAAAAACTTGGCAGTGGAGGGTAACAAATCAGTTCTGTGCAGCAAGTTATGAGAGGCATTATTTAAGAAGGAGATTAAATTAAACAAAGCTATTAAAGCATACCATTCAAATTTGATATTTAAAAAGGAATGACATTTTATAATGCAGAGTATTTAATTTAGGTATAAAATAAATGAATTTGAACTGAAGACTTCTGGTGGGAAAGCATATTAAAGTGCATAAATAACATGAATATCATGTGCTCTTTCTTTCTTTCTTTCCTTCTTTTTTTCTTTCTTTCTTTCTGCCTTGCCATGAAGTCAAATTGGCCTTACATCAGGTTCTTAATACACAAATAGACATGCATTCTGTCACCCGCAATTATACAGTAGCACTCCAATAAATTGATTCATAAATAAAAATGAGCTTGTATCCAATTAAGTGGGATCGGGGTGGGTGTTAGCAATGTAACACTTGTCGTAATATTCATTAAGTCAGGGCGAGGCAACAACGACGATGAGGGCGGTTGAGATGGGGATGGCGAGACATATGTTCCAACCTTATCTGTCTGCCTCCACGCCGCCACCTGAGAGGTCTCCCAGAGAAATACAATTACATCAGTGTCCCAAGAGAGGGCAAGGGAGGGGATGGGCTGGGCTATGATGAGAGGAGAAGAGAGGAGAGGAAAAGAGAGGAGAGGGGAGGAGGAGAGGAGAGGGGAGGGGAGGAGAAGAGAGGAGAGAAGCGGACAGGAAACGAGAGGAGAGGAGAAAAGAGAGGTGGAGAGGGGAGGAGAGGAGAAGAGAGGAGAGGAAGGGGAGGAAAGACACACACACACTCACACACACACAGGGAAGATGCTGGCCCTGGGCCAGGGAGCCGTTCTCTCGCTTCCCTTTGGCTAATTATCACCCACAAAAAAAAAAAAAAGCAATATTTGGTTTGAGTGTGTGTTGCAATGTGGGCTGTTCAGGTATATAATACATGTGTGAGATTTTTTTTTCCTATCTGTAACCCTCTCTGTTGTCTACACTCTCTCTCTCTCTCTCTCACACACACACACACACACACAGACACATACACTCACACACATACTCACACACATATACACACACACATGCATGCAGGCACACACATACACACACACGCACACACACACATATTCACATACATGCATGCATGCACACATTCTAGAACATACAAACACACAACCACTTACACAGAAAGACAGACACACACACACACACACACATACACACACACACACATCCATGGGCGTATAACTACACAGTGAACAAACGAGTTTGAAAGGAGAGAGAGAGGCATTTCTATGAAGGGAATTATTATCTCAGTAGACTCTGGAACAGTAGCACCTTGGTATATGTAGGCTGCACCTGTTTCTCTTCTCTACATCATTAATTCAACACAGAGAGACCCAAAGACAAGTCCTAACCAGATCTGAGAGATGTCCTCTACATAGTTACATAATGACAATCCATGTACCACACGGAGTTATGAGAAAAGGGAGGAACAAGTTCAAGGAAGTGGTATAAAATCTAGTAACTGACAAGGAGCCAACAAAAGAACATATGCACACACACACACACACACACACACACACACACACACACACACACGTGTCATACTGGTTTCAGCTATTGTCACTGTACATCCAAACTGATCCATTGTGAATGGCAAACCTGTGAATACAGACCCAATGCTCTGACCTTCTACTACGTAAAAGCAAACAAGTGCATTTGTTACAGCACTCCCTGCTTGCCTACAATATTACAAGTCAGGAGCCCCCTGTTTTTTACAGATGGGAGCAAGGTCAATTATATACACTGGCTCCTAAAATTACTCATTGCCCTAATGCTGGAAAAAAAGGCATGGTTAGTAAGTCTTCCAGCCCCTCCTGTGGTAAATCTGGGAAATAATTGTGCTGGGTGTGTAGGGAATTACCAGAGGCCCCAGCATCATTGTCTGGGTGGAAAAAAAAGAAACAGTCCAATTTTCATTTCAATATCAGATGAACCCTCTGAAGATTTGCCCCAGCCACCCCCAAGAATCTCTTTTGTTCTTTTGTGCTGCTGGCACGCTTGCTTTACGGAGGACATATGTCCGCTTGGTTTGAAAGGGCTGTGTGCTGACGTAACGTCCACCTTACAGTACCCAAGGGTCAGAGGAATTGATTGAGTCCATTGTCCCTCACACAGTGTGTCCTGTTGTGTGACTGACATTGTCAGTGGACTGAGAGTACCTTTGTTTGCATTGTTGCTTGCACTTTCAGCTCAAATTAGAAAATGGGATGCAAACGTAAGGTAACTTAGAGTAAAGGTAAAGGTAAATTATTCTGTCCTTGTCTTAGCTTATATGCTCATAAGTATTCATGGAGGGGAAATCTTACAAGGTGCACTGTTGGAGGGAAGGATGATGGCGATGATGATAAAAATAAAATTGAAACAAATATGAAATGTATTTTGTGTGTGTATTTTACCCTCACAAAGACATCAGACATAGAAAATATGTCAAAAAGACAGTGAACGAAATGTGTGTTTGTCGGGGGTCTCTCTCACATACACACTCACACACACAGCAATATGAGACATTGTTTTAGACATTTTTGCCTGAGGATGTCATGTGCCCTCAGCATCAGTATTGGCTAAAAGCAAACAAGTGGCTGACAAGCCTATTTAACCTATTTATCCCTAATTACACATTATTATGACATATCACCCTACTGGACCTTCAGGCTTAATGTAGCTTAACATAGTGCAGAAGTGTGTTTACATAATGGATGCATAAGGGACACTAGGGACACATCTTTCCCCATATGAGTGACTGCACTGAGGGAGAAGTATGGTTTATGAATAAAACTCCCATAAATCTGGGTATGAGATCAGCTATTGGTTGTCAAGTGAGGATGGCATATGTTCAGTTGAAGTGCAGTGAAATACGCCATGGAGTGGTTCCTTAGGCAGGTGTGGATTTATCATGTGGGCCCACTGTGTGTGTATGTGTGTGTGTGTGTGAGTGTGAGTGTTTCACAGTGAATTAGCTGCAGGGACAACTTCACTGTCTGCAAAAGACTTATTATTTTTCCTCTTTCAGACAGGTTGGCTTATGCAAGGGGGACATGTGCAAAAGGAACAAATCACACACACGCGCACACACACACACACACACACACACACACACACACACACACACACACACACACACACACACACACACACACACACAAAAACACCCTGCTCCTTTCTTCCAGTGGGGTTAAAGTACCCCATATCCACAGACAAAGGTCTGTTATGGCCAATTAGTCTCCCCACCCAACCACCATCCCCACTAACCTTCCTATACCCTCAGCCACCCCATAATAACCCCCCCCACACTCACCCACCCTGTGCCTGCCTGATGGCTGCCTGCGGGGCCCAAGTGACTGTAAGGAGGGTTAGATCATACTGTGCTCCAAATAGCTATCCATCTCTGGCCATAATAGATCCCCACAAACTAGCGCTCAGAAGCAGCATAAAGGTCCCCTCACAGCACAACATAGCTCTTCAAAAGCACACTGACTGCACTCTTGACAAAAAGACTCCCCTCCCTCTCAGTGCTCCGTGGGGTATTCCTCTATTCAAAGCACACTCAGGTGCACACACACACACACACACACACACACACACACACACAGAGACAAACACATTTGAACCAAGCTATGCACACACATACACACAAAACACATTAAAACACCAATGCTTGCACGCACACACACACACACACATATACACACACACACACACAGACACAGACATTGTGTCATTGGCTGTATATCAATTCCGTTGTGAGTAGAGATTTAAATCCTGTCTGGGTCTTCAATGACACAATGACATCAGGGTCTGTCACGGCTGATTTTAAAAGCTTTTTCTCTACTCCGTGGCATAGACACGGATACTCACAGACAGAAACACACACACACACACACACACACACACACAGCCCCTACCCCACACCAGAAATGCATACACATACACACACACACACACACACACATACACACACATACTCATAATCCTGTTAAAAATCATTTGAACTCAGTGTCAACTGAGTTGAAATACTGAGATTATTCTCTTTTTCTGAAAATACACTGATATTCTAAAGAACCTTGTTATATTTTGGAGGACGTTGGGGACTTTGTTTTCGTGCCAGAGATGATAATTTCATATCTTGTGAGGTATTCCGCTAGGAAATACCCTAGACCAATTAGCATTACCTCCTTCAAGCACTAACATGACACACCATTAGATTTACAAGGCTAAGCACGCACAGGTGTTTTTTGCATACAGTATGTTCAGATGTATGGCCACACACTTTTTTCTATCTCTTTTATCACACCTGTTTCTCTCTCTCTCTCTCTCTCTTTCTCTTCCCCCAATCTACCTCTTTCTTTGTGTCAGTACGCCTAAATAACTTGCCATAGAGCCAAAGTGATGTCATCCATAAATCCTGTAAACAACTATGACCACCCCCCACACACAACCACACCCCTTATCATCAATGGACAATAGACCCTCTCATGTTCACTCTCACGTTCCTCTCCAAGTTAGCAGTTATGACTTTGGGGATGCTCAGAGCACTCATAACACTTAAATGATTCTTCACACTTACAAAACACACACACATACACAGATGCACACACAGAACACAAAACACACACACATACACAGACACACACACAGACACACACGGGCACATACGCACGCACGCACACACATACACATGTATATAAATACACACACACACATACACAAACACACCCATGGACATAAATGACATGAATGCAAGCCAGAATCCACATCACCTAAGGCAATGCAATTACATGTCCAATCCCCAGCTCATTACTGCGTCGCAGTGGTGTCATTTTCCGTGGGAAATATCATCCTTAACTCGGGTCTCGGCAGGGGAAGTGGCATATTCAAAACCACATCCATAATTTAAACAAGAGTATTCAGTATGCTGTCTCGACACTGCATTACCCTGGGGGGGGGGGGGTGTCTCTCCTTCATAGATTGCCTAGCCCCTGACTCATCTCCTCTCTTTGCAAATGCACTAGTCTGTTGTTCAGGGGTGGCCTGGCTGTTTACATATTGATCTGGCCCCACTAAGCTCTCACAATGGACACCTTACAATCAATATCACACGTTCTGCAGCTACCGGGCAAAAATGATCAAAGTAGTCCTATCTCAGAACATCCCCTTCAGCTAAAGTGAACTTCCCAACAGAACGCAAAGCAAAATCTAGCCGCCTGCTGTGCATGTCATAATGAGTGTGATTATTACAAAATATAATGTGTCAGTCTCTTTAATCTTTGTTCTTTTTCTGTCCATGTATTTCAGTGACTCAGTTTGAGTCATGTTTGTCTCAGCCCCCCAGGCTTTGAGTCTGAGCGTTGACCATGCACACTAATGATGAACAAGGTTGCTCTGCTAGAGCTTGTCTACTCCTTTTGGTGCCCTTCCTAAGGTCGGGAGGGAATGAGTCGTGCCATCCAGTACCAGACCCAAGACTGGTCTCGAGTGTGAGGGAGTGTGTCTGTGTGTGTGTGTGTGGTGTGTGTGTGTGTGTGTGTGTGTGTGCACATCCAAGTCCATGTTCTTGTATTTGTGTGTGTGTGTGTGTGTGTGTGTGTGTGTGTGTGTGTGTGTGCGTGTGTGTGTGTGTGTGTGTGTGTGTGCGTGCGTGCGTGCACTCACACCACTCTCCTGTGTCAGACTGTGGGATTAGTCTGTGGGAGAAAAGAGAGGTGACTGAGTCCGGGCTCTTGTAATTCTGCACACTAATGGGGGGATTTACCCAAGGGCTTCAGAGTCCACTTCATCACACTCCCCATACATACAACCATTAGCCTAATGCTTCATTACAACACCTCTTGCCCACAAACCCAATTCCCCATTATAGTTATTATTATTATTATTTTCTAATTATATGTTTTTGAGTCGCTCCATTTCATCAGTTTTGTTTGGTTTGTCTTTTCTTGTTTTCTCAATTATGATGTTTCCACTGATGTTAGATGGAGAGCATCAATATGCCTTTATTGTCAACAAATGTTTTGTTTGTTTGTTTTTGGTTGTTGTTGTTTTTATAACAACATTCAATTGCATGGAGTAGCTGTCAAACAGATTAAATCTATTTCTTGCTGTAATAAATTTAACAATAAACACATTTAAATAAAAGTAGCCAAATCAATTAATATTATGCTGACAATACAGGAAGATAGAAACCAAGTTATGAATAATATTATAAATAACTTGCTTAGGTAGCTATGGTTTGGAATGGAAGTGCTTTCAACCATTACCCACAATCCTTTATTCTAGTTAGTAAAAGACTGTTAAACAAGGGCTACTCTCTTAAAAAGGCTTCTAGTGTGGTGGTTAGCTAATCATTCATTTATTTTCCAAAGTAAATGTGGTACTCAGGAAACATAAAAACACTACCGCACAGGTCCCCATACATTGGAGGCACACTTCAACAGACAAAGAAAGAAAGAAAGAAAGAAAGAAAAAGAGGGAGGGATTGAGGGATGGGGGGAGGGAGATAGAGAAAAGAGGGGGGTGGTCATTCTCTTTAGCAGAGGTGTTTGCTCTGGAGTGGGTGCGTGGATGTTTTGGAGCACATAGAAAAACAGGGTAAGTCAACAAAACCTGTGTGCATGTGTGTGTGTGTGTCTGAGAGAGAGAGAGAGAGAGAGAGACTGTATATGTGTGTATGTGTTTGTGAGAGAATACGTAAGATGTACTGAGAGAGACAAAGAGCACCTATATGTAAACTTACAGTAATTTAGACGAGGGGCATACACAACCAAAGTTCTCCATCTCTATCTGAAAATGTGTGAAACAGCAAGTAGATCATTATAGGTGAGGACAGAATATAATTATAGAGAGAAGAGAATATAATTTCCTCTGTGTGACATTTAAAATGTCTATGTGTGTGTGTGTCTTTGTGACTGCAGATGCATGTGCAGATCAACTTGTCTATATGTGTGCGTGTGTGTGTTCAGATGGGGGCAGGGGGTCAGAGCAACTCATTGTGGGCTGCAGCAAGTTAATCACTTTAGCTGTGGCACACGTTCTTGTCAGGAGAGGCGCGTGTTGTTCCCCCTCTCCCATTCTCCCATGGGGGACATCAGGGGTCCAGCCGACATCCCCTCCACACACACACTCTTTCACTCCCCGCCCCCATTTTACATGTCAGTTATGCAAAGAGAACCGGAGGAGGATGAATGAGTCGGACCCGCCTCCTCACTGCACGGAGGCACCCTCTTGACTGTTGGCAGTTTGATGTACTCACTTACTGGTTCAGTCAAGGACACGTACACACACACGCACACACACACACAGATACACTCAGAGACACAAACACTCCTCCATAACCACATGCTGCACAGTGAACTCTCGCTTGCATCCGGAGAGGATCTTCAAAACAGCATGGAGGGGATATTGCCTAGTTAGACGTGCTGCACGGAGGCTGTTCTTCTACAGTAAGTGATCCTGCGAGTTGTGCTGTTGTTGTTGCATGGAGTTTCATTATCAGTTTCAGCCGGGTCTAGACAGGTGCTATGATAAGAAGTGGGAAGCAAGCCAGACAGTCTGCCAGAAAGCCATGCAGACAGATACATGCATGCAAGCAACCTCTTGTATAGGATACTTCAGGATCATTGACATTATCTCTGCTAGACTACAGTTCTGATGTGCCAAGTAAACAGAGTTTAGTTCTCTGAACTGTGAAAATAGAATGACACACATTGCAACCAACAGACACTGGCAGTGTTTTGAATGCAGTGAAACATATGCCATTGCAGAAGGGTGTATATTCTTCAAACCATCAATCATAGTGATGTAGCTAATTGCCTTTGTTTGTGGTACATGTATTAATTAACATCTTTATGTCCTGGGTCTTTGCATTGTGTAATCAGTCAATTCATTTATAATGCACAAAACCTATACAAGTGAAAGTGCAGCTTTGTTCAGAGTAGCTCAAGGGCAGCTTCAGCATGTGCTGGGGCTTAAAACAAAGAGAGGATAGCCCAGCCATTTCATTGGAGGAAACTGCTAAAGGCTCCTGTAATTTGCAGCTAGCAGGAGTGTGTAAGAGTGTGTTGTGTGTTGCGTGTATGCTGTGTGTATGTGTGTGTGTGTGTGTGTGTGTGAGAGAGAGAGAGAGAGAGAATGAGTGAAAGTGAGTTTGTTAGGGGTAGACTTGGAGACACTGTGATTTTATTATCAAGCTAATGGTGGGTGATTAAAATTTATCAAGCACTTCAAAAGGTGAAGTGATTTTATGGGAGCCCAGGGATAGCATAAAAGAAGAAAGCAAGAGATAAAAAGGGAGCACATGAAGTAGAGGACAAACATGTAAAGAATACTATCAGATGGATATGTGGATATGATATGATATGATATGATATGATATGATATGATATGATATGATATGATATGATATGATATGATATGATATGATATGATATATGGGTGTGATATGATATAGGCTATAATAGGACAGGATAGAACACAGTAGCCTGTTTGTTACTTGTTGGCTGAGAATGTAGCTTTTCTTTTTGTGTCCAGGAGTAAGTGTGTGTTCAGCATCATGCAAGTGTGCTGTGGAATATGTGTATCAGATTAGTCTTTGGTATACCATTTATCATCATAATGAGACCTGTCAACACACGTACCTGTCAAAGGCCAGTCCTTTGTTTAAGCGGGCGCTCTCCATAGAGGGTCACAGGAACACCATGCATCTGTTATGATGAATATGAATCCTGGACTCTAAGGCTGGTTTAGAGGGGACACCAGCTGCTGTGGTGCCTGTTAGAAGTGTGTGTGTGTGTGTGTGTGTGTGTGTGGACTGCCAGATCAACAGATCATAAGCAGTGGCATATGGGCAGCATGTCAAATACCATGTCCAGAGAGAATAGAGAGGAAAATGGTCAAAAAAGAGAACAAGAGAATGAGGGAGACAAGAAGGCTAGAAAGTGAGAGATAGAAGTGAAAGATACAATGGAGAAGAAAGTTAGAGAGAACAAAATCGTGAAAACGAAGAGAGAAAAAGTTTGAGAAGAATGAGAGCACAAAAGAGTAGAAGAAAGAAAAGTGGGGGAGAACAACAGAGACAGAAGGAGAGAGGGAAGGAAAGAAAGAAAGAAAGAAAGAAAGAAAGAAAGGAAAAAACAAGTTGAAGGAGGTGTGAAAATGAGGTAATGGAGTGACAGCAAGTCCTCTCAACTGATAATCCCCCTGGAAACCACCTGTACCAGAAGGATGCCCCCTGTCAAATTGTCTCTAATTGGCAGTATTAGATTTCAGCGGTGGTGGCAGGCTGTTAAGGCTGGTTTAGGGAGTTCCCCTCAAAAAATCAAAACAAACTCTATAGCACAGCTTTCATCAGCTGAGAAAGGAAATTAAGAAAAAACATATTTTATAAGGGGAAAAAATAAGAAAAAATATGCTTCTTTCTATGATTGTTTTTTCCACACAGTAACCAAATCCACAGACATCCGACAAGTTAGTCCATAGTTACCCACTTAGAGATATATGTTTATTTAGCCTTGTTTATTTGTTTAGCCTTGTTGTTGTTTATTGTAAAGCAAAACTCTGTTGCATGAAATGTGCTATATAAATAAAGTGACTTGACTATATTTACAAAATTCCCAAAGAACTGCAAACGGTGAGTTTTGTGGGATAACAGCTTTAGTCACAGGCTTTCTATTGGGCATGTTTCTATTGTTCCATTGTCTGCTCATCCTCTACTCTGTGCACCAATGATACAAAGCAGAGTGCAGAGTGCTTTATTATGTTGGCAGGTTATTAGAAGCAGATAACATAACAGTAGGACCTCCAAGGTTGTTGTGTGTGAGTGTGTGTGTGTGTGTGTGTGTGTGTGCACCCATGTGTTTGTGTGTAAACATATTTATATTTAATACATATTTAAAGAACTTTTAAATTGTATTTTAGGTATTTAGGTCATTTACATATTTTTTAACATTTTGCAACATCAAATAATTAAAGGCTTTCCCACAGATGTGAAGTTTGCATGCCTCTAAGAGATAATGTTAAAATCAGGAAGCTCTGAATAACTGCCGTCGTTCTTATCTCCTTATCAGCACGCCCAGAGCGGTCCCTAAAGACATGTTTCCTGTTTCTGTGTTTGTTCCTGACCTCAAAATTATTTGAGCACAAACACAAGGAGAAGTAGGCCAAAGCTGGTTAGCGTCCCACATATAAACTCACTTTTACCCCCCTTTAACAGTCAACATAGTCATTAACGCACACACACAAACACAAACACAAAAATGCACACAGACACAGACACACACAAAATCTAAATCAGAGAACCACTTGATGTGTGTTTTTTTCACTGGATCCTATTGTTTGTCCAAATGAACAAAGACTTTACTTGCAAATAAAAGCAGTGTTGTTTAATAAAAAATGTAACAATGGATATTTCAGATACTGTGTCCTTGAGAATCTAAATAAATACAATTAATATGTCAATATTGTAACATACGTTTTTTATGTCAACATTTAGTAAATCTGTCTGTAGATCAGTGTGTGCATGTTTACATTTACACACTGATAATAGTCTGGCCATGCCTTCCAAGCACTTCCACTTGATTATCATCTCCCTGCAGTGCTAGTCTGGATTTGACCCCATTGAGCAAGGTGTCTCAGGAGGCATTTTAACCTGTCCAATCAGTGAACAGAGGGAGGCTTTGTGAATGCAGAGCTAGAATGCTCAGTCAAGGCAAGCTATCAGTCAGGGGTTGATCCAATCTTTTTAAACTTTTTAAACATCTCAAGCAAGCAATTGAGTCTCACTACCGACTGTACAGACCCTCTGTACAAAACTAAAGTGTAGAACGAGGGTCTGGTTTTATTACTAGGCTCCACTGATAACCATCATCACTGTGAATTTTATTTTCACTGTGAATTTTATTCTCTCTCTCTCTCTCTCTCTCTCTCTCTCTCTCTCTTTCTCTCTCTCTCTCTTCTTTTTCATCCCTCTCCAGGTTCACAAATGGGAGCCGTGGGGCATCTCCCTGGAGGCTGTGTTTACACTTCCCCTTCTGTTGACTTAAATCGAAATATTCTCTGATTGCACATTCATTATCACCCTATCCTCCAGCTCCCCTCCGGTGCCCCCAGAGCCATCATGGGCAGCGTCAGCAGTTTGATCTCAGGACACGGTCTCAATAGCAAGCACTGCCGCGCCTCACAGCACAAATTCAAAAAGGGACTCCACTCCAAGCGAACAGGCAGGAGTTTGGATGGCCTCCTGAAGTATGGCTTCTCTCAGGACCCCAGTGCCACTAATAACAACAACAAAGGTGTTTTCAACACAGGAAAAAGCGAAGACTTCTTTTACATCAAGGTGAGCCATAAGACCAAACCTGGTTACCATAGGAACGCATCACTTGATGGTCGCGATGGAGCGACGCTGGATGCTGAGGCCGGTGCGACTCCCCCAGAACTAATACCAACATCTGGAAAACTGGAGAAGGTAAAAATGTCAACATTTGAACTATTGTGTTTGTTTAATTTCAAAGTCCAATCTTGGGAAATCAGCATAGACTAATACAGCCCATTGCACATTCATTGCACACTCTGATTGAAAAGAAAACATGTGAACTGTCAGATTTTAAATGCACATTTGAAAAGAAATCATGTTGTGGTCAGCTGCACTACTTTCTAGGATGAACTGTTTCTGTGCATTTTAAAAAGAATGCCAACTCTAAGGCCCACACATATTGTGCATGTCTAGAACCTACTGACCCATGCATATAACATTAAGGGTTTTCTCCATCTCTCAAAGCAAACCATACTATTGTTTTCCTCCAAAGCCCCAGACAAATACAGTAGTATGCCGGCGTAATCCCTGGTGGTTTCCAACATTCTCTCCGAGAGCTTACCGTTGTCTACTCCATTTAATTAAGCCCTGAGATTGACGTGTTAAGAATGCCTTGATCTCCCAAGAGTTTTGGTCTCGGGGTATGGGCTGGGGGCAAGGCAGCAGTTATGCAAGCTGCCCCTGCTTTCAATGGCTCCTTTTATAAACTTTGGGTGCCAGAGACACACGAAGCCGTGGCGCGGCACAGCAGCAGCCACAGAGTCAGACAGAAGGTATGCTGAGGCGGCGAAATCTTCCTGCTCTCACACTCCACTGACATACATAATTAATATCATACCAGGGAGTCATCCATCTTCTCTCTCTCTCTCTCTCTCTCTCTCTCTCTTTCTGTTCATCTCTCACACTTTTTGCCCAAGAGAAGAAATAGAAAAAAAGGAAAAGTAGTAGAAAGAAGAAGGGGAAAAAGAAACAGCCCATCCTATCCATCTGTGGCAGTTTGATGTTGTATATTTAGCTCTTTTTTATATATATAGCTCTGTCAACATCAAGCAATAGGTAGAAAGTAGGCTGATTTATTTACAGCTCTGTCATGTCAGTGTTGTTTTGGTAATGGATGTGTCTGCAGGAATAATCCAGACACAACAAAAATGTCTGAATAAAACAAGCATACAAGCAAACTAGTAAACTAACAAACAAACTCACAAACTATCTCACTTACATAAACACTTCTTGTTTTTATCCTGTTAGAAAAAAGAGGTTTATGCAGCAGGGTCACGGTAAATGGACTGCATTTATACAGCGCTTTTCTCCTCCTATGAGTGGGGCTTGAACCTGCAACCTTTCAGCTGCTGAACAGCACCTCTACCACCTGCACCACCACCACCCACCTATAACTTAGCTGAAATTAAATGTGGCACATGACAACAGAAACTGTCACAAAGCTATTTACCGTGATGGGAAATAATAAAGAACAAATTCATACATTATATGCCAACATAAATATTTACATTGTCATTTAGATGTTTGTTTGTTTGTGTGGAGAAGTATACATTCAGTTTTACTTTTGTTTGTGTTTTCCCTCTTCTTTATTTCAGAGTGTGGAGAAGGCCCTCATCCGACCGACTGCCTTCAAGCCTGTTCTTCCCAGAAGCAGCAGCTCCTCCATGGAGACGCACAACAGCCTTAACCAGATCCTGGGTCATGGACTCAGTCCATCCGAGCAGACCAAGGACACCTCCGAGCCCAAACAGGATGTAGGATCGGGCACGCTGACCGACTCGGGCCGGAACTCTATGTCCAGTCTGCCAACGCACAGCACCGGCTGCAGCAGCCAGCTGGATGGGACCAGTATCAGCACCGGCAACGGAACCGGTACCGGTGCGTCTATGGGCCAATTGGTGCGCTACAGCAGCTCAGCCCACAACGTCAGCCTGCAGCACCACCTGTGTGGGAACTCATCGGGACTGAGTGGCGGATCAGGGTCGGCTTGGCCTGGGAACAACAGCTCAGGGATCGGGGAGATGACTGTGGGCAGCTGGATGAACAGCACAAGCCCGAGCAACCAAGCAGCGGTCAATGCACGAGCTAACACGTCGACGCTCAGTGACAGCCTGGTGGCAGCGATGAACCTGAACAGAGACATAGCGGCAGCGGCGGTTGCTGCGTGCCCTTCTGATGTTCCGCTCAGCCTGGAGTTTTTCTCTGACACAAACATGACCAAAACCAAGGTCGCCGCGCCAGCCTCAGAAGTGGGCTGTGTGCGCTCGCCAATCTCAATGGACGAGTCGCTGATCTTGCAGCTGGAGCGGAAGCTTCTGGAGCACGAGTCGGAGCTGCAGGAGCTGCAGGTCTGCCTGGAAGACAAGGAAGCGGAGACATGCCAGCTGTTTGAGGAGAAGCAACGGTACTGTGCTGAGGAGATGCAGGGCCTCAAGCAGCGCTGCTCCACCAAGCTCCGGCAGGCTTCGCAGCGGGCACTCCGTGCCCAACAGCTGCTGCAGCTCCAGGTCATACAGCTCCAGCAGGACAAGGAACAGCTCCAGGAGGAGGTGGACAGGTTGGAGCGAGAGAGGGAGGCTGCTGAGGGGAGGCTCCAGAGCTACGAGAGGGAGAAGAACCAGCTGGCTCCCACCCTAGAGGAAACGCAGTGGGAGGTGAGAGATGAGTGCTCTGCTGATGGCTAATTGTGTTTCTGGTGACTCAGCTGCTCGAATGTAAAAAACACAGAGATCATGTGAGTCTTTTGGGAGGGCCCACAGCCTACTATTGGACAAGGTATCCATACTATAAGTTGCTTTGCATTAAACCATGAGATGAAAGCATATGAGAGATATGCACTCAACTGGTACGCTGTTTAACAAAAAAGATGAGCACCATGAATATCACCACACGTCAAGTCATCCTATAATTTTGACTCAGACAAAGTTATGTAAATGTGTAGCCTACTGTCAGTTTCTGTGAAGCAATAGGGTTATGTTGTAGTTAATGGCAACAAAAGTATGGGACTAATTATCTGGGAGCACACATAGAATCCTGATCAGGACACTATAGTATCTACTCTATCTATCTATCTATCTATAGTACTATAGTATTTGTTACTTTGGGGAAATGTCTGCTGAATGAATATAAACATAATTTAACTACCACCAGTTATAACCTTGACATACCGTATGTGGTTGGGGCCAACCATGGCCTTCAGGCTTGTAACCAAAGGGTTGCCAGTTCGATCCCCAACCAGTGGACCATGGCTGATGTGCCCTTGAGCAAGGCACCTAACCTCTCACCCGGGCACCACTGTAGCAGTTTACGATTGGGACAAATGCAGAGACCAAATTTCCCTCATGGGATCAAAAGAGTATTGATCCATATTATTATGTGTTTAACTGTGGATCCTTGTGAATTAGCACAGGCATGTACATGCACACCGTACATCCACTGCACCATTCAACTCAGCTAATTGATATTTGTAAAGTTCAGGGATGGTGCAATGTTTTCAGTATCTGCTGCAGTACTAGCTGCCTGAATCAGACATTTGGTGTGTGTGTGTTTATGTGCACAGAAAAAAGCATGCTTGTAATGGGGGGAATCATGTCTTGTGTTCCTGCAGTGCTGAGATTGTCAGAGAATAATGAAACCTGGCTTGTTTATGGGGGATAACACAGAGGAGAAATGAGGAGTGAGGACACCTGTTAATTCCTGGTGTGTTTCATTTGCAGGTGTGCCAGAAATCAGGGGAGATATCACTCCTGAAAAAGCAGCTGAAAGACTCACAGGCAGAAGTTGCACACAAGCTGAGCGAGATCGTCAACCTCAAAGCGGCACTGAGGGAGGCCAAAAACAAGATGGAAGAGCTGGAGAAGAAGAACAAAGAGAATGAAGACGGCATCCGCTCTCGCTGCGCAGAGGTGGAGGTAAGGACTCCCTGTGTCTTCTAAACTGCCACCAATGTTTCCTGTAGAGTTGTACTCCCTGAAGCTTTATGCCCCTAAAACTTCCACATCTGTCTAGTCCATCCCTATGCATCACACGCACAACACAAGAGTGCTGTATTGCATGCTGATAGGGGCTTATTGAGGTGAATGGGTCGGTTTGCTCTCTTGAGTCTATCTAAAAGTTAAACAGACAGTTCTTGCCTGTGAGCAAAGCTCAATGGATATGTAGGAATTCTCCCTAGTGCAAATTTGAGAGTGCTTGAAATCTGAGTGCAGAACGGTGTACTTCACACAACGGAAATGACAGAAGTGACAACACAGTAGTCATGAAGCGTGGAGTACCATTGGTGGTGGTTAGTGAGGTTCCTCTTCCACTTTAAAGCGCTTTGGGTGTTTTGAAAAAGCTATAGAAATGTAAGTAGTAGTAGTCATGAAGGATCTGTAACTAAACTGTGAATATGTCATCTGTCTTCCAGGTGTGCCAGAATGAACTGCAGAGAAAGAAAAACGAGGCTGACCTCCTAAGGGAAAAGGTGGGCCGCCTGGAGACTGACATCAAGGGCATGAAACAGGAGTTGAGTCTGGCCAAGGAGGAGCAGGTGAAACTGCAGAGCAGCAGAGCCAAGTTGGAGGAGGAGCACCTGAAACTGCAGATTACCAGAGCCAAGATGGAGGTCTTCGGCAAAGCTGGTGGCAAAGTTGATCCAGACAATCCAGATGGAAATAAACTGGCCAAGCAGAGAGACAAAATGGCAGACACTGACGCCCTTCAAAAGGAGGTCGAGAGAATGAGGAAGGAGCTGATGGAAGAGAAACAAAAGAAAGATAAGATGGTCAGTAGCTTCCAGCAGGAGAGACAGACATGGAACAAAGAAAAGGACAAAGTCATCCGATACCAGAAGCAGCTCCAGTACAACTACTTGCAGATGCACAGAAAGAACCAAGACCTGGAGAAAATCCTGCGAGAGCTGACTGCAGAGATGGACAGTCGGACTGAGCTTGACATGGACATCCACAGCCCCCCGCTTCGCTATGACAATATGGTTGCCACAGAGATATAAGGTTAGGGATGTATGAAGCCATGATTTTTTTTTCTATCACTATGGCAAAAAATGACAATTACATGACATCATCATCACTACAACCAATATGAGATTTATGGATTATTAACAGGACAAGTTCCAGGAATGGACAACACATCATCCATAATCAATGCAACACTGAAAGCCTGTTTGTTATTGTCACTGCTAAACCTGTTGATGTTGTTTGAATACATCAAGGCCAGGGTGGCAAGTCATTGTTTCACAATCCTTTTCAGTAAAAATGGGTTGACAAGAGATAACCTTGAGGGGTTTCAACATGGCTACATGGCTAATCCAAATTAACTGTGTTTTGCTGCATTCGAGATAGGAAAGTTTTCCAAATATTTAGATGGAGATCAAGTATATTTTCCAAGTGATTCATAGAAACCTTGCTGTCAGCGAGTTCAAATGAAATATCTTTCTCTTTTTGTAATGAGTGTTTCCAGGCTACTAAGCTAGTGGCATCTGACCAGACATGTCTCCTTGCAGCACCAGTATAACAGAAGGCTAAGAGGAGGTAAATTACAGTGACAAAGTTTTTTTGTTTTTGTTTTGTTTTTTTAATCCCAGGAGAGTTTATAGCCACATATGTGCAGTTCTTGAAATCCCTGCCTGTTTTTCTTGTTCTGATTGTACAGATATAGTTGACATTCTCCAATGCTCTGCAATATTATACAGCTGATATATACTTATGGTTCAGTCAATACAAAAAGAAAGACAAAGGGCTAGTAGGATTGCCCTAGCCAAGAAGATGTACAGAATACTCAGATTCCTGAACGTAATGCAGTCAATTGGTGAGAAATTTAGCATAGTTGCAAATAGGAAAGCCTTGCTTCCCCACTGATAGAAACAAGAGACAAATATCACACTGTTATGACACTGGTAAAAAAAAAAATTATGTGGCAACAGCATGACACCTTATCTGATGTGTTTCCAAAGTCAGATGTATAGCCACAGAGCACTTGAACACTAACCGTTGAATGTTCATGCAATGCACTAACAGGTATATGGCCTGTGTAAACAGTGATCATACGAGCCTTAGTTTCACTGATAAGACAGGTGTTAAGACAGGTGGAGCTTACACCTGCTGCCACACTACACCTGTGTAGTCCAGAGTAAATCAACATGCAAGAACTTTTTCCACAACTTAGACCAAATTTTCAAACTGGCTGATTAAACTCTAACTGAATGAGACAAAATGCCCTTATCAGTTTGTGTTAGCTACCGTTTCGCTATTTAGTCTATGGGTAGATTAACTCTGGGCTTTTCCTTTGACTTAGATTTGTAACATCAGCATCTCTCTCATTTAGGAGACTAAATGACATGTATTATTTTCTTTTTTAAAAAAATTATATATTTTGTTCCCTGTAATTTTAACTTCATAACCATCTTTATTCACTGGAAAGCCCTACAATTTAGTCAGAAAAAATGAATTAAACCAAATGAATTTGCATTACAGCATTTTTTTACAGTCCCAAAGTATTTGATATTGGTGTTAAGGCCTTTCTGAGATGATAAATCAGCTTTTAAGTGAACATACAGCTTACATATTGATTGTGCGTCTCAGTGGCGGCACTAGAAATTTTGGGCCCTATGACAGAAAATTATTTTGGGCCTCCCAAACATTGATTATAATATAAAATGTTCTCTAGGGCCCCCTATTAGTGCCAGGCCCTTGGAATCATCCAACGTTTCCCCTCATGGCGGCACCCCTGGTGCGTCTTTGCAGGGCCCAAACCGCAAAGCTACATGGACTTTATGGGTTGTGAGGAATGTCTGTTAAGAACCATTTTAATTTTATATTTATTTGATATCAGCAAATTAAAAAAAAGCTGTCAATTTAAACGCTTCCTAATGACTTTCTTTGTCAGACAAAGAAATCAAATCAAATCAATAAAGTTGTTGATTGAAACCCAAGGTATATGGACAAATTAATAAACTGAGGCCAGAATAGGATTAGCATCCACTCAGTGAACTTGTGTAGTGAAAAATAACAATAGAAAAAGTCTTTCCATCCTTTAATGACTATGTCTCTCTCCTTTGAGAAACAGGGAATTTACGAGTTTTTGGACAGTTGCACTGTTATTTATGGAAAAGGCGCAAGGTGAAGGTTAAAATCCACTGAAACTTAGAGTTGAATGTTGACACCTGCAAAAGGTTGATCATGGTGTGCAAACTACAGTGGCACTTTTCCCAGTATCCTACATCATAGCATTTTTGTTTATTTTTCTCAGTGTTAGTTTTTTGTTTGTTCATTTATTTGTTTGTTTTACTAAACAGAGATGGCTTACTAGGCACAATATACTCACAATGTCAGATGTTCTGTTATATCACTCAAATGTATAGTATGTACTCTGGGTTTTTCTTTCTTTCTGTCTTTTGGCTTGTCATACCCATGTCTGTTCCTATATATTGCACCTCAAACCTCAGTCTCACTCCCTACTACTTGCTATTGGTGTTGTGATATAGTCCTTTTTCTCAAATATTATTCTCACCAACACCAAATGGTGACAGTGTGCTCCAAAATATGGCAATCCACAGATTTTTTTTTACCTAATGTAAGTATTGTATATTCCTATTTATTTTTAAGTAAACAAAAATAAAGAGACTTTGTAAGAAAGATTTGGATGTTGTCAGTGTATTACCCCATTCCTTAATCCGAAGTGCAATCTGGATCTTCATACCTCCACTAAAATCAGAGTGCACACTCTGTGACAGGAGTTTAACAGGACACCTCAACAGGAGTTCGTAGATTAGTGAGAATAAGCAAATGTGTCTGTTTGAGATGATGCACAAAAAACAGGGGGGATTTAATGCATGGCAGAGCACATCGGTGGCCTTAAATCTGTCACTGACTCGCACTCGATCCTCCTCCTCGGCACCTCTGGGTGAACTCCTGCTCTTTGTGTCTTATCACTGTTGCTGTGTGCTTCCTAATCCTCTTGGAAGAATAATCCATTTCACCTTCTTTTTTTTTCATCAGTTTTTTTTTTTCTTGTTTTTTTTTTTTGGTTTGTGCAAAAAAATAAATAAACTCAAACTCTCTCCCATCAGGAGGTTTTTTTTTTTGTTATTTTTTCTTTCCCCACAGCCCAGCCTCCTCTCCGCCTCAACGGCTTAGCCTCCTGCAGCACAATCAGGGGGTCGGACATGGGGTATCAGCGCTGAAATCAAATAAAACCCCCTTTGTCTGGGTTCAGATGTGGCTTTCACACACAAAGGATATATACACAAAGCCCCCCGCATGATTTTAAATAGACAATACTTAATTGAACATTTCATCCAGTTTGGGGGAGAGCCGGGCGGACTGCTGAGAAAGACAGGAGCTGCAGGTGGATTAGTTGTATCACCAGACTTACATTACATATTGAGCTCTTTCATCATGTTCAGTTTTAATGGTAATGATTCAAGGCTTATCACTGATAAGCAGCTCAGTGTTGATTGATAATGTCTGACAAGCTGAGAGGGAACTCTTAGTAAGACAGGAGGCCAATGATGCCATTGACATTTCTTCCAAGAACATATCTTGCCTTGCTTAGATCTAGCATCTGAAATACTGACTATTTCGAGAGACAGAAAGTTGTCAAAGAAGTATGTGAATTGGGAAATAAGCAGCTTTCAGTGTCAACTATCCTAAACTAGGTACCAGATTAGCGCCATTCAAGTGTCAGCTGTGATGTGAGACATCATAAGGCAGTTCTGTGCCATCAGCCTGTACCCTCCCCCCAGCCCCCACCTGATGCCAACTCCCCAGTCAACCGGACACAACAGCCTTTAGGCCTACAGACTGAGTCATTGTGCCACTGTGGAGCCACAGGCCACAGGCCAGGCTATGATAATGAAGTCAGACCCTGCTGGGAGGCTAACATGTGGCTGTCAATCACACATGAGGAGGACAATGGCGTGAATGTCCCAGGAGGGCAGACATATGTACAGCAGACAGTAGATGTGAAAAATGATGCAGTGTAAAAGACTACTGGACAGTGGGATGATACAGGATCATTAAGCTGCTTGATAATGCAGATCCACGACTCAAGAAAAATTACAATCAGTGGTAACCATGACAGACTATAAGTTGCCTATGGTTTTAGCTAAGGTTCATAATAGTTCATAATGGAGTGTTATCCCACTTGTGTATGTATAAACAAAATTATATATATATATATATATATGGCTTTTATACATGTGCTTCACTTGTGCTGTTCCTTTGCCTTTTTTCATTTGTCTCACCCGTCTCATATTTACAGCAGGTCTGCCGCAGCATGTCTGATCTCAATCTGAGGTCAGTGAACAGCTTGCATAGGGTGTTCAGGACCCATTTTCATTTAGATAGCAGAATGGGTGGTGTTGGGGTGTGCTGAGGCGGGGGTTGGGGGCATTTTTAAATCCATCTGCTCTCCCCCCTCCCTGTTGTCATCAGGCACTTCCCCCTTCCCAGCAAATTACCCACTTTCACTTTCTCTGTTGTCTCTGCCACGTGCCAAACACACACACACACACACACACACACACACATCTCCTCTCTCTCTCTCTTTCTCTCTGTCTCTCTCATACAAGGCAAGGCTTACTCATATATATCTTTGCACACAGACAGATCACATTAAGTGAGATTCTCTCTCTCTCTCTTTTTTTTCTCTCTCACACACACACACACACACACATAGATTCAGTTGTACATTGAATAACATGCACAAAAGAGCACACGTCTGTGCACACACACATGCACACACACTCACTCACATGGCGCTGTGTGTCCAGCTGAGCCTGGGGGCCAGGGGAGCAGTTATCAGCTCTGGTACACACAGCAGCTCCACCGCACTGATCCCCCATGCCTGCTGGAGCCCCCTATGCCTCCGTCAGTGACACACCTCCTTCTCTTCCTTTCAGCTCTCTCTATCTCACTCACTCTCATCCTCTCTCTGTTTCTCTTTCTCTCTCCATTTCTTCCTTTCAGCTCTCTCTCTCTTCTCTCACCCTGTCTGTTTCTCCCTCTCTCTCTCCCTCTCTCTCCTCTCCTTGCTCATCATTCCTCTCCTGTTTTCCTTCATTGTCTCTCTTCATTTCTAGTTCATTCTCCTTCTGTCTCACTATTTGTTGATTACAATTTCTTTTTCTCCTAAAACTCAGTCACCATCATGTTTGTCTTTTTAAATGTCTTTTATTCCCTTTTCTTATGTCTTTTGCTTTTCCCACCTCACCAATACCTGTATTTCCTGGATGATTGATTTTATATCATTATTTCCAGCTTTCTCCCTCTGGTTCCTCTTTCCTGAGGCCAGTTATTTCTCTGTGTTTTTTCTCACAAAAGACTTTCCTGTCCTTTGGTTGCTCCTACGCTTAAAGGAAGCTGTGAAATGCACAAGTGAGGGGAGGTGGATGAACTGTTATTATAGGCCTCATCTCAGTGACACTCGTTCTGATGACACTTCAGTTTCACAGTGCCAAAATATTTTTATCTTTATTTCAGTGTTTCAAGGCCGCCAATCACCAACACCCATTTTGCATCCACTGTCCATTTTTTATCTTTAAAGAGGATGAATTGATGTCAAGTGTGTGGGATATTTCATTAATCCCCTGGCAATTGGAACAAAAAATGGGTTTTAATATGTGCCTGGCTTTTTTTCCTTATGACTCTGGCAGCACTAATTAACTTCCTGAAAGATGGGGAGGGAATCAGTTGACATAGCAAAATCATGCAGCACAAGACACTGTCCCCATACTGAATGTGGCACTCTAGGATTTACTATACATACACATGTACAAACTATCTCAACTAGGACCAGTTCTCCTTTTTGCTGCCCTACAGCAGATTTGAGTTTTAAAAGAAAAAGAAATCTAAAAGAAAAAGTGAAAACTGAAGAAAAAAACGAATTTTGTCCCCCTAGGCGATCGGCTTAGGTTGCCAATACCCGTCAATGGCCCTAATCTCTACCAAAAAACACATATGAATAGCCAAATCCCTGAGGACAGTATACCTCCAGTAAAATGAGAAATGTCGCAAACCATAACTGCCTCTGGATCTGTTTGACAAGTAGATGTGCTAAGAAGTGGTAGACCTCCACACACCTTAAAGTGGTATCAGCCATCACTATCAGCACACACTATACAGGCTGTTGGGGGCCACAGCTTTCTGTGGGTCTATGCAGTAGACTGAGAGGCATTATAGACACCAGATCACACTGTATAATTCTGTTGCATAGTACTGGTTTTACTATGGCATAAGCACAGAATATTAGCCAAGAAATCTAGACAAATAGTTTTGCTCAGCCTTGGCTTTACCAAGGCTTCATCAGACCAATCACAATGCTCTATCTTTGTAGAGAGTTGTTGGGCAGGCAAAAGGGCTGTGATGGTGAAAAAAAAAACAACTAAGATGGTTGTATCGCTGTCCTATTGTGTGCAGAGGCAGTTTGAAAGACACTACACTACTACACTACTACACTGCTACTACTGATTAAACCCTTAGGATTGAGCCCAGTCCGTGGATAGACTTTATATTTTGATGTGATATTCTGACTTGACATTGCTTGGTCTTCGGAAAATCAATTCAGTTCAACTTTTTTTTTTAACGTGTTTGATCCAGATGATGCCAAAGTAGCCTAAAGTCTAGTCCCTAATTGCATCAAACAACAGGAAGCGATTAAGCCAACTGACTGAAATGTGGAATTACATCAGCTAAAATTCAACTCTCTACCCTCGAGCCTTAAAACCTTTTTAAGATTTCAAGCACTTCTAATGAAATTCGCCACTTTCCGACTCATCAAATTTAATGCTAAGTTCTGAGAATCAAGCTGACCCATGGTCCCTTGGGTCTAGCTATGACTGGTTTCCTGAGTATACACCCTGTCCATACTAACCTTGAAGTCTCCAATCCAAACATACTAATAGGCTGGCCAAGGACAGATCATTGGTTTAGCATTATCCTCACATACTAACCCTGTATTCCCTTACTGTCATTCAGCCAGGAGGAAAAATATATAAATAAAATAAAAAATATATATAAATATATGCTAGAGCCTGTACCAGCAACAGCTATGGTGTTCTGACTGCTAACATTAACTCTTTCTACACCCAGCTGACACACTTGCAAATCCTTGATGATCTTTGCATTAGCAATTCACCATGGTGGAGACTGCCGAAATCTCCCGTTCCATAGTGATGAGGCAAGGAATTAAACGAGAATCTTTAAGAGAGAGAGAGGCCACAGAACCGCACAGGGATACAGTCATGTCTCCGGTCAATTAAACAGTAGTGTTTGTCCAATTTATCGATTCCCCTTGCACAAACAGCACACTTGTAGAGTCTTTTCCAAGGACCAAGTGGCTTATATGTGTGTACAACAGAAGTCCTTAATCAAGTGAACAGACCAAGCTAGATAGCATGTGCAATGGTGACATTACCACCTTTAATCAATTTAGACACTGTGCTCATATAGCTAATTAGCAAATCAAGATCATTGATTGGTTGATTCACCATCTGAATTGGGAGGAAAAATGCATTCACCAGATTAAAATTACTTGATGATACTCCTTCTCCACTTGAAAGTATTCACAGAAGACCTGAAGGTATGAAGAATAATGTGGCATTAAGAGAGAAAATATAGAGCATGGCCATGTAGCTTAAAGCTACATGGCCATGCTCTATATTTCCACCACATAAAAAAAAATATATATATATATATATATATATATATATATATATACTTTTTTTTTCAATCACCCAAACAGCCAACTTGCAGACAACTGCAAACTACCAATCTGTCTAAGTACTGAGAATACTCAGTAATGGCCACCACTTGTACTGTAATGGTTTTTATTATTATTATTCCCTGTCTATTTCTGCAGCTCTCTGGTAAAAGCCCTCTAAACATCAATTTTCATGAGGCCAGAAAAGACTGTAAAAACATTGTAAATGTCAAGCATGATTTTGAGTAATGGCACATTGATTCACACTGACTCATTCTCTTCACCACGTCATTACCCACACAGTGCCTTGAGTTGGCCGGTATTGATCGCCGTTGCCCTCTTTGACTGCAAAATGATACTCTATTATTCCAGTGTTACATTGTACTCCAGTAGATTTGATTCAGTCGTGAAACCCCATCTGTCAATTCATTTGTGCGAAGGAGAGGGGCCAATCAATCAGATGCAAGACTCCCACATCTCCGAAGAGATTTATGTGGTGGATATCCTTCCATGTGAAACACAAGCAACTGTCACACAAATTACACATCCAGGTCAATACCTCAATGTGTTTACAGGGTTGTAGCAAAGATGTACCTTAAATATTGCCAGACTGTATTATTGAAAATATACCAAGCCACCTGCAACTGCACCTTTATCATGTCATTATGATGACCGATTATTCACAGAAGGTTTGCCAAACAACTAAACATCAGTACCATCCCTCTTTGAACTGTTTTAGCCAATCCAAAGGGCGCAACAAGATCTCTAGAGGATGTGTCTGTGTGAGTGTGTGTGTGTGTGTGTGTGTGTGTGTGTGTGTGTGAGAGAGAGAGAGAGAGAGAGCGAGCACACTCATACACTCATTACACACTCATTATCTTGTTCAGTATGTTGGTATGACTCTCTACACACACTAATCAGCTTTGGCCTCCCAGCATTGGCCTCCATTTCTGATCGTTATCACTGACTTCATTAGCATGGACACGTGTGCACCTGCTTCTAGCTGGGAGAACAAAAGCCTGGTCAAGCAGGAAGTCTGTCTCCTGCTGCAGCAGCGGTGAGGCCTCACCAAGGTTGGGGCCAGCTGTCTGCGGTGGTCTTCCTGGTACCACGCCAGATGCCCCTGCCATCACAAATGCCAGGGTCAAGGTGAAAGCTATAGGCTCTCTAGAGCTCACTCAGCCCCCCACCCCCTCATGTGCTCAAGGTTAATTACTTCTCATAAACATTCATTTTCTGCACGCGGTGCAGCCCTGGACAAGGGGGTTAGGAGTTAGGAATGAGAGTGTGAGAGGCTCAGGAGACTTGCAGACTTATTTGCACAAGCCACTAGTTAACACTGTGCACCTTCAGTCCCACATTTCTACTATACTGGATATTTTAGAGTCCCTCTATGTGTCTTAGACTCACCTACATTGCATTACTTATTGTTCATTATCTGGTGATGTGAATTCAAATGTGTGAAAATAAGTGTGACTGAACTTAAGTTACTCCTTAAAACAGCTATCAACTCCTGCAGATCTTGTTTAGGTCAACCAACCAGCTTACAGCTAGCACTCCAAATTGCTTCATTAACGTTAGAAATAATGTTCAAAACGAAGTTATGTCAAACAATTCAGTCAGTGAATGGATCACAGAGTTATGCTGTTCCAGTAAATTGTAGCCCTATGCTTAGAGTTGATAAACTCTCACAACCTTTAGGTAGCCTAATTATACAAAGAAAATAGATCTCCTGGCAAATTTCTAGGTTTCTAGGCCCTGGATGATCTGAATCTCCCAGTGTCCCTCTCATCCATGGATATGTCCCTGGTTGCTGTTAGTCAGTGTGATGTATTTGCATCCTGCCCAGGGTTAGTTTCCATCCAATCTTTTCTTCATCTTTGTCTCCCCCTATTGGTTGTTTCACAATATAACCACTCACATATGTTTGTGTGGATTTCAGTTCATCAGTTGATCTCAAATCTTGCGTCAATTCAGTAAAATACTGACACAAAAGCACAGACTTTCGTCTCAGGTTTCCCATTTCAGACCTAGTAAACTGGGTATAGAATATTATTAAAACAGATCTTCTAGCCTCTTTGGCTCATATCCAAAAAGAATTCTCACCTCTTTCCCTTTAGAGCTGTGTGCATACAGAGGTTACTGTGAACCATGAATTTGCAGTTCCTTGGAACCTTCGCCGTCTCTGAAGGGTCATTGTAGTCGGGAAGGCCATTAGCACGGCAGGGGGCTGAGTTACCCATAGCTGCCAGGACCATTAGCAGCAGCTATGGACTGTGTGATCTGCCCCAACCATTGTAACTCACTGTAAGTCAACTTTCCATCACTTCAGTAAATGAAGGCAATGTCTGGATATCAGTGCTTACAGCAATTTGACCTAACAGCAATTCACCCTAAATGGTCAGAAAAGCTGTGACCAAACCCAGGCCTGAACTGAGCTAATGACATTCCGGTGGCCATTCCAAGAGCACAGGACATGTTTATGTGGGTAGACAGAGAGGTTTGTGTGGGTGGCATCTGGTGAGGCTGAGTTTTGGCTACAGTTGGATTAAATTATTGGTGATTTTTGGCAGGCAATGCCAAGCAGGCTTGCTGTAATTGTTTAAACCTCCTGCCTGCTACAGCCTACCACAAAATATGAAAAAGCAAACTTTAAAAAAAAATCAAATAACACAAACTCATTTTGATGTAGTACAATGATTTATTGAAGAAAGGACATCTTTGTAACTGCCACTGTGCTCCAGAAATACCTGGTTTTGTGTACTTGTGTACATCAATACACCTTTTGATGCCATGGGTACCCTTTGGTGCCACTTTGTGCAATGGTGTCAGAAAGGCTAGAAAAGGATACTAACCTCAGGGCTGCAGACTCCCCTACATCTTAAGATATTAGACTAACCTCAGGGCTTCATACTCTTAGCTTGATGCACCAAATGCTTTCACATTGTTTCATTTGTGCAGTGTCTGGAACTTATCCATTGGGATATGTTTGTACCCAGAGCCCAGCATTGGTGGAAACCTAGGACTACAGATAGATCCCTGATGCAGTGGTGTAGTTAAATGAGAAATTGAGCAGAAGCACAAGGTGGCACTAGACTGGCTAGCGGACTACTAATAAATAATAATCTATACTCTTTTGAACCTGTGAGGGAAATGTGGTCTCTGCATTTAACCCAATTGTGAATTAGTGAAAAACACACACACAGTGAGGTAAAGTACACACTAGCCTAGAGCGGTTGGTTGCCTGCTATTGCAGTGCCCAGGGAGCAGTGAGGAATTAGGTGCCTTGCTCAAGGGTACTTCAGCTGTAGTCCACTAGTCAGGGATTGAACCAGCAGCCCTTTGGATACAAACCCAAAGCCCAAATCAGTACCATGGGTGCCCCTACTCTTCTGCAGCTTAAGATACTAGTCTGAGGTCTGCAAACTGCCTCGTCTTAAAATACTAACCTGAAGTGTGCAAACTCCCTTTTGGCTAAAGGTAGGCCTACCTTACGGTTACCCTCTGGGCTTTGCTGGTATTTGTTGGATTCAAAGTCAAAGGCAGTCATGCCTAAACATCTGGAGGACATGACACATACACAGGTAAAAGGATGTTCCTATGGTTGACATTGCAGTTACAGAAACACTTTTATTTTCATTTAACCAATGAACCAATCATTGTAGATTTGTAACATAGGTATTATGATAGCTATGGATAGATTCTCTGACTAACACAATCTATTTTACAATATAGACCCTCTCCCTCCCACATTTCACCCCACTTTGCTGTCATATTTCTAGTCAGGAAGGTTCCATTGTCTACACACCATCAGCTCTTGGTCCTAATTGCATCCAAACTGTGTAATTTACACAATTCAGAGTAGCCTGACAAGCCAGACTATAACTTCAAAATGTATAGTTTGGCCATGACTGATAGACTGGGCTCAATCCAAAGGGCAGAATCAGGAGTTGTCTTTCAAACTGATAAGCTGATAAGATACCGCAGAGACCGCAGGCAGAGCCATACCTACCGTTCTGCATCTAGGCGACTCTCTATAAGGACAAAGCGATGTTATTGGTCCTACCAAACCTCAGAAGAAGACCTACTGAGGCCCTGTGGCTCACAACGAGACAAAACTATTTGTTACCGCTACAGTGTGTCTAGATTTCTAGGCTGTTCAGACTGTATTTTTTAAATGCAAAAGTGTTCCAACACACAAACTATATACATATATAGTATCATGCTGTATAGACGGTTTAGGCCAGTGGCACTTCTGGTGTCTAGGGCAGGTTTACTATTGTGTGCGTGTGATGGTAGGTGTCTGATATGTGAGGTCAGTCTGGCATGTGTAAAGCAAGCTTGAACACTAGATGGCAGTATTAATTTCTGCATGCAACTATTCCTTGCCTTCGGGCTATTCAGATGCTGATTGTCTGTAGCAGGGAAGATGGTACATCCGGTTGGTGTGTGTGTGTGTGTGTGTTTTCTCTCTTCATTTTGAAAACACTGCTCAGGCGTATTTCAATTTTTGCTTTTATTTACATCTCATCAACATCTCAGTCCTTCTTTATTAACATCCAATCAGTCTCAGAACTGTTGCTAATTTTTCCTGTTTCATAAAAGCTTTAAAAGTTGCCTGCAATTACTTGACTGTTCTCAACTCTCAAATCCTTTCCAAGTGTTTTTTATTTTTATTTTTTCAGGACATTGAGTGCTAGTATACAGCCGTGGAACTATACTCTTATGGAACCTCTGTCTCTGGTATAAGGTATCTTTCAGTCCTCAAGCTGAAAGCATATATACTTTTAAGATTTAGGTATTAAAGAGATGTTTTAATAGTCTGTTAGTAATAATAATAATAATAATAAATAGGTTTTATATACCGCTTTTCTGAGCACTCAAAGACGCTTTACATAGAGATACATGTGTGGACATACAAAGACATATACAAACAAATACAAAAGGTAAGAAAAACAGCAGGACAAGACAGATCAGGGGGGACAGAGGGTGGGCGGTGCAGGGAGATGCATGTCAGCAGTTCTATGCAGTCTTGAAGAGGTGGGTTTTGAAATGGTGTTTGAAGGACAGCAAAGTATCAGAGATTCGGATGGCCAGGGGGAGGGAGTTCCAGAGGGTGGGGGGAGCAATGGCGAAGGCTCTGTCACCCAGAGTGCAGTATTTGGTATTGGTGATAGGAGTGAGGAGGTTGGCGTCAGCAGAGCGTAGTCGCCGGGTTGGAGAGTGGCGATGGAGGAGGTCTGTCAAGTATGAGGGATGGGAAGTGTTTGCGTTGTTTTATGGGAAGCCAGTGAAGTTGATGGAGGATGGGGGTGATTGAGTGAGTGAGTGAGTGAGCAGTCGGACAGCAGAGTTATGAACATATTGCAGTTTTTGCAGAACAGTGGAGGGGAGGCCAAACAAGATGCTATTGCAGTAGTCAAGTCTGGAGGTGATGAAGGCGTGGATCAGTGTTTCTGCAGCTGAGGGGGAGAGAGTGGGTCAGAGGCGTGCTATGTTGCGGAGGTGGAAGAAGGATGTTTTGGTGACGTGGTTGATGTGTGACTTAAAGGAGATTGCAGGGTCCATGTAGATTCTGAGGTTTTTTACCAGGGGGGAGGGAGCGACAGAGTGACCGTCAATGAAAAGAGAGAAGTTTTTGGGTTAGTACTGTATATCTGTACTGCTGAACATTACAAAACATTTCCAGAGCTGGTATTGGTTTTATAATAGTCTTAAGAAAGTCTGATGTTTGGGAGAGAAACACAGTTCTGCAAGTACTTTTTTTTACAGAACCAAACAAAAACATATAAATGCCCTTGCTGTCAACATACAGAGTCAACAGCAGTGACTGACAACTAGATTGGGGGAGGGGTGTAAATTAAAAACAAACAAACAAAATGTAAAGGAAGAAACTGCAAAAGTGACTGAAACTGAAACTGCAAAAGTGACTGTCTTTCACCATATCCTTTGCCTTTCCCTTGTCTATACCTCAGCATTCTAACTGGTCAAGAAGCAGTCTGAATGACAGGGCAATTCCCAACTGACTGTGCTAAAAAAAGGTACACTGCAAATTGGGCCATGCCAAGGCCATGCTTCTGTGAAATGTCAGTTTCTTGCCTCAAATCAGGAGCATGGACGTGAAGGTAAGACTAGTGGAAGCCCTATAGGCTTCCTTGATGTAAGCATACTTCAGCATTTCATTCATACACAAATATCCACATGACTCTCTTTATTCCCTGCAAGGAGAGTTAATTAAATAAAAATATTCTTCACACAGCAGTCACTTCCAATGAAAATAGGCACTAAATGGTTGTAGAAGCCAGAGCATGGAAGTATATTGTAACAGGTGGCCCATCCCTACTGCCACAGGAGTCATGCACAGTTCAATACACATCGAACTGCCTGAAGGCAACTGGAAGAAGGGAGGGGAAATATGCTTGCTGTGCATATGAAAGCATAACCAGTGCCAAACTGCTCCAGAAATACTATTAATGGTTAATAGTGAAGAATATGAATTTTAATATGAAAATTTTATTCACAGTGGAATTCCAAAAGTTCAAGAAGGTTGTTTTATCTTCATCTTTATCTTCATAGTGAACATTTCCTGTGAATGAATTATTAATGAGCTCAGTTTTAATTAAGATTTCATGTAGACAGAAATTTACATAACCAATTTAGTCTGGTGCATTGATTTTCAGTCTACATTACTTGCCGATCATTCTGTTTATGCTATGCTAAAATTATTTATGCTATTGTTTCATAACTACATACAAACTCTCTCTCTCTTTTGCATCTCTCCTTCTCATCCCCTTTTCAGTCAACCCCAACTCCAGTCATTGATCAAGCATGCATAAACAGAACACGCCCATTTCTCAGCATTCATGTGCCAGCAGTTGTTGGCACATTGTGTCTGCACAATTAGTAAAAAGAGCAGTTGTAGTCAGTTTTGCAGTCCTGACTATAATACATCCCAAAGAACTTGAACACTGATAAGCCCAGTGACACAGTAAGTGGAGTAGAGAGTAGTTCAGAGAGTTGTCCTTCAGCTTTTTTTTTCTTCCCAAGTACCCTTTGAGCGCCACCTAATGGTAGCACATGTAATGACAATTGTTTGCCTTGTGTATTCATGTAAAAATGGTCTTGCAAAAGAATGTTTTAGATGCTCTATGTTCAGAAATACTAATGTTTGTTCATCAATATAAATTAGACTATAGTGGAGAGTTGTGTCACAGATTAGGTTCTAAGTTGTAACTAAGGAACTAATATTGTACTCAGTAATGACATGTCACATGTTAGTGTGTGTGTGTGTGTGTGTGTGTGTGTGTGAGGGAGAGAGAGGAAGAAGGAGAAAGAGAGGGAGAGATTAGCGCAGGCTTTTACTAATTAAATACTTGGGACTCAGAGCGAACGCTGAGCACAGCGACTTAAATCTCACACATGCATTTAGATGGCCTCCAGAAATTCCACAGTCATAAGCAGTGCATTTCCACACAATGCTCTAATCATAACCACTGCATTTCCACATTAAAAACCCCACTGTCATCTAAAACCCATCCACTTAGGTTCTTAGGTATATATATATATATATATATATATATATATATATATATATATATCAAACTACATCATTTCTCATCAACAACAAACAAGTTTTACATGTGTAGTGTGTGTGTGTAACATTCAAAAAATCTATATAACACACAAATGTGCCATTATATTACATACTATATAACACCTGACAAATGTGCAGTATGCCTTTAACACCCTAGTGGAGCCACAGATTATGGGATTATGGGTAAATTTTAGACAAGAGGTCCACGCGTGCCCTGGAAGAAGTAGCAGGTAGTTTCAGAAATCTGGTTTGCGGATGGGATCAGAACACCAAGTAGACTATTTAAGCGGCATATGTTTCCCAACCTTGCTAATTACTTTTTGTCTGGCAGCGCTCGTTAGGAGTGTAATCGGGACGCAACATGTGGCACACACAGGGTGAATGGCCTAATCGGGTAATTCACGCAGACGCACAGTGCTTACATGCAATCCAATTACAGATCTGTAATCTGGCCGCACTGTGTGTGTGTGTGTGTGTGTGTGTACATAGGTAAGTGAGTGTGTTTGATCATGCATGCTTGTGCGATTGTGAGTATCTAATATTTTCTTATGTGTTTGTGTATGTGTGGATTTGTGTGTGTGTTTGTGTGTGTGCACGTGTGTGTGTGTGTGCGTGCTTGTGCCAGTTTGTATATGTGTGCTCATGCATGCATGGCTCTATATGTGTGTGTGTGTGTGTGTGTGTGTGTGTGTGTGTGTGTGTGTGTGTGTGTATGTATGTGTATGCGCATGTATGTGTATGTGCATGTGTGTGTTTGCCAGTATGCCAGAGTGAGGGGTGCTGCATGTAACACTCAGATACACACACATAAATAAAAGAGGAGTTGCTGTACCTATAAACAGACTCATTCCTTCCTGTGGTTTGACATGTCATGTACAGAAGACCAATGGCAAGAAAAGCAAGTGCTAAAATAAGTTGGACTGAGGCATACTCTTAAAATGGGAAAGTTCATCACAAATCAGAAAACATCTGAAAATACAACATATTAGTTGCTCATCCAAAATATCCAGTAGTAGCCTACAAATATCGTATTAAAAGCTTTGCTTGGATTTTTTTAAAAATGTAGATCTAAGTGTTTAAACATAATCAAAGCTCTTACCAGTGATATGAGTCTGTACTGCAGCACTGAAAATTGAGAAAGCATGTTGGGCTATAGTTTTACATCCGTGCCACTGAGGAGGAACTCAAAATTCATGCCAGCTGCAGTGGCCTGCTGAGGCCTATTGTATTCTGTGATACTCACCCCAGACACACGTTTCTAGAGTGGCTATGTGAAAAAAAAAAGACAGGGAAGTTTGTCAGTTGTTACAAAAACAGACGTTAAGGTGGGTATGTGTGTGTCTGAAGCCAAATTTTACTATACACTTTCCTCCACAAGGGACGTAACCTAAGCAACCGTATTGGCATGGCATTTGTTGTGGCGAATGTAATACACTACCCGTGCACCCTCGCCAATGCAGACCTGGAGAGGAGGAGTTTCGCTGGCTTGGAGTAAGTCTGATCCCTCCTCTGGCTCTGACAGTAGTACCCCCTCTCCTCTCGGCCATACCCCTATCCCGTTGGATACTCAACACTGCTTACACTCCTATACCGCGCAGAAGAGGCAAGCACGGTCAAACGATGGAGACAGAAGGCAGTCAAAGCGGTTTATCTTCCTCGGATTCCCCACACGATCCCTGGTAAACCGAACAATATGTCTTAGCTTTCTTGTGTTTGTTGTTCTGCTCTTGTTCGCTTGGAAACGAGGGAGTTACGGAGACTTAACTAGACTTTGGGAGTTTCTGGACAAAGACGGAGAGCATGCATGTTGGTTGATCAACACCACGTCGCATCCGACACTGTTGGATTATCAGTATTATTTTTGTTCAAAATGGAAAACGGATATGGCACCTGGTTAAGGATAAAATAATGTGTATTTTCTTTGTCTGTAAAAAAGGCTTTGAAAAAAGTTGCCTTCTCAACGTCTTTGATCATGCGCTACTTTGATGTGTTTATTCATTCCTAAATATGTCTTACCTTCATAAAATGGCACATTTGATTTTAAAACGTGGTCTCACGCAAAGTTATTTTTTTTCTTATGTCATTCAGCAAAATGTTCATCGGTGGCCTTAGCTGGCAAACGACACAAGGTAAGTGGCTTTTCCTCATTTCACAATGGTCAGAGACGGTCAATTCAAACTTAGTTGAGCGAAAGCAATATCCGTTGGTTAAGTTGTTGCCTTGTTCTGTGCCAACTCTGGTCGGTTTGAGGGAAAGGGGAGGAGGGAATCCAACCTGCTCACCTCGTCAAAACTCCTAGTCATGCTTCGGGACATTTCCGAGTTTGCATAACGAACAGAGAATAAATTGGATTTATCATCAGGTCTTAGACAATAGAGCTTATCCTCCTTACAAATAACGCTATGTTATTTTTGGAAGTAGTTTGTTGGTGAACGTTAACATCATAACTGAGACGGAGTAATTCTAATGAAGAAGTTAGGCTGTGATAGAAGTCTTGGGCGAAAGCATAGGTGGTAGGCTATAGGCCGCTACCTGAAGTGGGCTATTTTCTTCAACTCAGTTAGAGCTCAATGAGAGACACGCCCCCTAAACGACAGTAGAGAAGATGTATTTCTCTTTTTGTGTTTATGGACTTTTGTAAGCATGCATGTACATAATAACCGATTGACTTGGCTAATCAATTATTTGAATAAAATGAAATGCTTAATGTTCCCAAACGTACTGTTGGCCTCCCACTCAGGCTCTTTCAAGTTAATCCTCTCTGCGTTTTATCTGCGTTGTGCAACGAGTGCCTCTTTTAAATCTTTATTTTCCTCCATTTCAGAGGGTCTCAAGGAATACTTTTGCAAGTACGGCGAGGTGAAAGAGTGTATGGTCATGCGGGATCCAGTTACAAAGAGGTCGAGGTGAGGGACTCGCCGTGCCCACTGTGGCGTCCTATCAGCGGGCACTCCAACCAGTGCTCGGCCGCAACAGCACGAGAGCTTCACGCTTTCGTTTTTACGATTGCTAACTTATTTATACATTTACTGCGCCCTAGCCCCGGCGATTCACCAAAACAAACTTGCCGTCTGTCTGTTTGATTACAGGGGTTTTGGGTTTGTCACGTTTGTTGATCAAGCTGGCGTGGACAAAGTTTTGGCCCAAACCAGACACGAGTTGGACTCAAAAACAGTGAGTTTCATTTCTTACTAACTCTAACTCCAGAAATGAGTTTTATTATTTTTATTTGGTGCTATGTTTCATACTAGGGTACAAGGCCTACAATGGATACCAGAATATAAGCATACCAGGATAGACTATGCCATAATGACAGGTGCACTTTGGGTCTTTCATTGTCATTTGAGGCTGCCTATAGTCTAACTGATTCTAGCCAGTCTCTTGCACCTTTTCTGGTTTTGTTTTGTTTTCATCTCTGAACAAATTTAGTTAAAAATAATTTTATATGGCAGCAGGATATTGTAAGTCCTAAAAACTCTCATGTCTGTCCCATGATATTTTTCCCAAGCCAGCAACCCATAAATGTATGTGAACATTTAGGATTACAGATGTCGCAGAAAGAAAAAAAAATATTGCCTAGCACAAGAAGTAGCCATCATAGGCTACTTGGATGAAAGATCAGTCACACTGGGCACACTTCTCACATTAGGGCTCCCACTGTCTATGCTTATGTTGATGAATTGATGACTGGCACAGGCCAAAGGTACACTAACAGCTTTCCCTCTTAGTATGCAACATTATGTGGTGACTAACACATTTATGGCGCACTCGTGAGTTTGGTCATTTGGTGAGTGAATGGGTGAAGCTGTGAAATGGAGCGCAGGCATCCACCTCCTCCTCCTCCCTTCCTCTGCAAAGAGGCCAAGAAGGCTCTCTCCCTCTAGTTCGATTACCATGGTAACTTGGGGACCCTAGTAGGGTGAGTGCCACTCTTTGTGGCACAGTGTACTCAAGTTAGGAAAACTCTTTTGATTCAGGAAGAATAGCACTACATGCACTATATATTTATATTTTCAGGAACAGGCTGCAAACGTGCTTTCCTCATATATTACTGATGTGTTATAAGATCATTAAGTTTAATGGCAAGACCTGTATGGGCTCAAGTTAAATATTGTCTGGTACATATTGCCTGGTAATTTTGCAATATCTTGTATATCACGTTACTTGGAAACAGTTGAAACTAATGATTCTATCTTTCATCCTGTGGGACTGAAATTAATTGTCTGTTAGTTGTTTCTGGATAACAGTTAACAGTCTTTTGGCATGTTAGTCCAGCCACATATTTTACCAACCTCCCAAATGTCCTGTTGGTGGACCAGGCCTATGCTGCATGCATTCTTGTATTGTTTATTTCGTGTAATTATTATATCAAGAGTTGTGGATTATATATTTCAGAGTTTTTTATCATGAAAGTACATTTTACATGGGTCATATTTTACTTTACTGTGATTTTGTTCATACAATCCAATATTGTTTAAATTTGTATTTACAGAAAGCTGTCATTGTTGAATTGCTGTTGTCTTATGTTTAGTTCTGTGGGTAGAAATGTTCATAAAGTCACAAACAGGTACAACTGACCGTATAAGTTAGAAAAACAATGAGTAAGAGAAAGAAAAGTACATTTGCGTATACCGCTTTTCCTCCTAGCAAGTCTGCTTGTGTGTGTGTGTGTGTGTGTGTGTGTGTGTGTGTATGTGTGAATGTAAATGTGTGTGTGTGTTTGTGTGAGCATTTGTGTGTGTGTGTGTGTGTGTGTGTGTATATGTGTGTGTGCGTGTGTCTTTGTGAGTGCTGTGGATGTGGGCGGGTCCGAGGACAATGCTGCCCGTTGGTTGCCATAGGGACGACCGAGTCTCTTTCCCCAGGGGGTCAGAGAGAGAGGGAGTGGTAGCGTCTCTGGGTCAGTTCAGTGAAACTTTCAGAGTTCTTTCCCTCTTTTCTCTCTCTCCCCTCTCTCTTTTTCCTTGCCTCTTTCCCCCCCGCCTCTCTCTCTTTTCTCTCCCTCATCTCCCTCGTCCTATTGCCTCAACACCACCTTGCTTTTCCAGAGCACTCCTAGCATGATTGCATAGATTTCTATACAAAGCAGGCACCTGCTCGCAAAAGTAGTTAAAAGACTGTAAATGCTTTTGAGTGTGTGTGTGTGTGTGCATGCATGCGTGTGGGTGTGAGTGTGTGTTAGATCTGCTATAGATGATTAAACAGTAACAGGAAATCAGCAGGAAAGGAGGTATAGTTTTGCCTGGGTAAGAGCACTTTTAAAATGCTTGACATGTAGTCTTTGGATGGATAAAGAAAAGAAAAAAACAAAGGCCTCTGAAGTCGGGAGCAGGGGGCTGTCACTTGCAGTCAAGGCAGGAGTTGGCATGGTGACGGCAGTCTCTTCAAATGACGTTCCATGCAGCCGTGTGTCTGTTTTCTAATTTGCAAACTCAGACTCTGTGTCTCTGTATTAAGGACTGAATTAATCAGCTAGTGATCCATGAGGTGTCCTTTTCAATACTGGTATTCTAGGTGAATTGAATAATAAATACACCAAATGTGGGAACATTGTTGACACAATCCAGCATAGCATACTGGCGGGCAATATAGAGCAGCGGTCAATCGGAAGACTTGGGTGACAATTTGACAACTTGGGTTGGATTCCCAAGCCCCATGTTGCAAATTGGTATCACTTTGGATACTTTACTGTTACTTTAATTTAACGGCCAGTTTGTTTCTAGCTCTCTGACACACAATATATACCCAAGATGATCTAGCTTATAAACCACCAATGCATCTATCATGATTGTGTTATACTATTGTCAAAAGTAACTCACTTTCCAATTGTGCAGTGTTTTGTGGGTGATAGGCTAGCTGTAACACTGCTAGGCCAATGCACAAACTCTTCCAGTTCCTGTGTGCCTCAGCAACAGCTTGGCCATACCACTGAACTGAACTCCATGTAAACTTAGTAATCTGGGCTATGTGAGTGGAGGCCAGGGCAGAAGGAGAGAGACACGCAGGCTTTTATGCGCCCACCCACCCCCCTTCTCCCCTCCTCCCCAACTCTTGCCTCTAACCCATGGTTTCCCCCAGCCCTGCCTGTGAGACTGGGGCCAGTGTGAAGGTGCCTCATGGCAGGCTGCCTGGTCTTCCTTTGGACTGGAAGAGATTAGCCCTAACAAGCTGACCAAAGCAAGCAGGGGAAGGGGGGAGGGCCACAGAGAGAGAGAGAGACAGAGAGAGAGAGAGAGAGAATGAATGGGTGAGTGAGAAAGAGATGTGGAGTAGAATTAGAGAGCGAGATACAGACAGAGTGAAAGAGAGAGATTTGTGGGCAGAGGGGGGGAAGTTTTTAGTCTGCTTCCTCTTTTCCGTCTCCTTGCAAGAATGAAAGGAGCTGGTTTGCAGCAAATAATCAGATCCAATGGAACTGGTAGAAGCTAGAATGGTCTAAGTTCATCTTTGTGGCTGGGCCTGTACCAGGATACCAAGTCTGGATTAGCGTGTGTGTGTGTGTGTGCGCTACAGCAGGGTTTTACTCATTATAGTATCCTCAGCCAACTGCTGCTGACAGATTTTAAGTGACTGACCTGATGGGATTGACCTTTCCAGTAAACCCAAATAGATACTGTTAGTGTGTGTGCACATATGTGTGTGCATGTGTGTGTACATTTCTATTGCAGTTTCTTTCAATGGGCACAGTATAGTATGCACAGGCAATAGCACAGCCATTGTTCAATGTGTGTGTGTGTGTGTGTGTGTGTGTGTGTGTGTGTGTGTTTGTGTCTGTGTATGTATGTGCATCTGTGTGTGTGTGTGCGTACATGTGCCTGTGCACCTGGATTAGAGAGCTTTTTGTTTGTTCACAGTTTGGTAAATAATATCCTACCTGACTATTGGCCTGACCCGGTGGTCAACAAGATGTTTATAGGCAGAGGATTTACCAAATAGGCCCAGATATCACAAATGTTACATCCTGAATCACACACTACATGTTCTTACACAGGTATTTTGCACTGTACATGCTCAAGAATACAACAATCTAGCAGTATACCTATTCCTTCTGACAACATACAACAGTTGGGAATGATATTATTGATTTCGTCTGACAAATACAAAGGATATGTTTCCTGGTCTAAACGACCAGTGGGCCTCTCCCATGCTCTTCCCCCCTTTATTTTTGCTTTATTCAATATGATTAACTCCATTCATTTTGATGTCAACATTTTCTTTTATTCCACTTTTTTGTCTTCATTCTATGATTTTATCCCCACACACGTGTTTGTGTGTTGTTTTTGTTTATTTCTTTTTGTTTGTGTGTGTGTGTGTGTGTGTGTGTGTGTGTGTGCACATGCTCATGTGCGTGTGTGTCTGTTTGTTTTTGATTGTGCACAGGAGTGTGGGGCAACAGGAGTGGTTGGTGACACGAGGTGACTATATCAGAGTTGTAGATAGAGAACCATAGTGCTAAAAACAAACGTAGTTCTACGCATTTGATCTCCACTCAGCCTAGCTTAGCATCTTCTTTCTACTCTCTAGCTGTTGTTTTTTTTTTCTTACTTCACATTCAATACTGCTAGATATCATACAGTCCGTGCCATTACAAACAACTAGAGTGTTGAACTGAAGTGGTTTACTTCATTTGGGCTGCTAGCTACTAGCAGTAGCTCTGGTAATACAACCCTGTTGCTGGTTACAAACTAATATTAGTTTGCTGCTAGCCCTGTACTGTTCTGTTTGCACAATCACTGATTCTACAGTACAGTGCCGAATAGTGTAGCAGTGGGTATCTAGCTGGAGTTTGTTAGACTAATATAGAGATCTTCTAGCCTGTTCGTAGCATGTGTCTTCACAGCATGGACTAGCAGTTTGGTTAGATGGAATTTTCTGTTCTTTGCATGAGGGTCTCCAGGGCTTGAATGCAGAGGATCTCCACAGTTCTTCATAGACACATAGAGACATAAATTACTGGAATGATTCTTGATTGTGTGATGAAAATCTGTAGCACTAACACATTTAGTAGTGCTAGATAAGTCTTTGCAATGACAAAACTATTGAAGGTTTCTATTACAACCACACATTTTGGGTCAGGTGTCCTTCTTCGAAGATGGAGCATATTGTGCATTATTGTCCCATGACAATGTGGACTGGACAAAGAGAAGAATGAACAGAAACAGATAAAAAGGGAGAGAGAGAAAGAAAGGAGAAAATGACAAAAAGGATAAAACAAGAGGCAAGATGTATCAAAATAAACACAAAGAAATCATGTTTGGTCTTTTTTTATTTTGATCCTGCATTTTATTGTATATCTGCCCACCTGATTTATGTCTTTACTTTTAATTTTATTTTCAACTCTGGAATTAAGATGTATTTATGACCTCAGTATTTGTGTGAGATTCTTGCAGATCACATTTCACACAACGCCCTGAAAGAAAATGAGTTCAGAGAGATCAACTTCTCCCACATATATGTACTTCAACCAATAGCAATCACAATATACATTACTGTAGCAAGGGCACACATGACAAGACAAACACACATCCATACATACATTACTTCACTTCAACAGATCCTGATAGGTACCAACAGACTGTGTGTAAAGAATAAAATGAATCAGATTAATATTAACTTCCTGAGCCACTTGTCAGTATCTAACTGAGGCCATATCCTAACCCAGCGGTAGGAGAGGCCACTGATGGCTAACATGCAAGGCTGTCTGAAATAACAAATGTCTGGAAAAAAAAGAACTGAAATGAAATAGAGAGGTGATTTTGACAACCCCCCACCCTTCTTCTCAATGTTTAGTAGCAGGTGAATGTGACAGGTCCACTCTTCATCCCTCTATCCCTCAATCACTGTTTTTCATTTCATCCAGGTGAACTATTACCAGATCATTCTCTTTATCAGCACCAGTCAATATAAAATGGCTGAAAGAATTGTAATCAGTGTTCTTCTCTCCAACCTTACCTGTTGTTTGGTGACAGTGTTTTTCCCCCCGTTGCTTTCTTCAGGCTTTGATGCCTTTCACTTTTATCTGTGAGATTATGCTTGTCCCCTGGGATGATAGACTATTGCTATTTTCCTCTTAAATCTGGGCTACATTTAAAATGCATGGTTTTGTAAGGGAAACTTTCAAGGAAATAACAACAGAATTGGACATATCCCCAGGAGCCTACCTTGATTGGATAAAGAGTTAGCGATCTCTTCCCTCTTTCCCTGGATTTAAGGACTGTGTCTGTGTTTATCTAAACTAGCCTCTCATCTTCAATTCTTCCTCTAGATCGACCCAAAAGTTGCGTTCCCACGCAGAGCACAGCCCAAGGTATGTCAATGAGCTTCTGCCTGTTTCTGTCTATCTGATATCTTGTCTATAATGATTTGTTCAGCAAAATTATTAAGTAGTCCCCATACACAAAAGTAACACTAGTTATATATTTTGGAAAGATATTATTGTATGAAATCTCAACCACCTTGTATAAATCTGTATGTTCTCCTACAGTTAGTCACTCGGACCAAGAAAATTTTTGTGGGAGGTCTGTCTGTAAACACTACCATCGAAGATGTCAAACAATATTTTGACCAGTTTGGAAAGGTAAGAATTATCATTCCGATTTTTTTTCATAAAGTTTTCACCATATTATAGCTTACCATGAATGTTCTATGTCATGTCTAACTGGATGTAAGTGGTAGATGTCTCACTTGAAGTATTGTTATTATAGGGGCATAATATTCCCATTGCGTTTCACATTTATGCTCATTTTCAGTCTTATTTATGATTCATTGAGTCCGAAACAGTTTGGAATATTAGCAGATTAAAGAACACCTTATCAGTAATTAAACAAGTCTGGCAAATTACTTTCAAGACAAGTGTCAGCCACAGAGGAGGCCTTTTCTTATTCTCCAGGAACAACCAGAGTTCGAAGGGAGTGCACAGAGGAGTGGAAAGGTTGGAAAGATAGTTACGGAGAGAGAGAGAGATAGAGGGGTGTAGGGCAAACGAAAAGTTTTTGCGAGTGGAGACAGAGGGGGGGAGGGATTACCCGAATCTGAATTAATCTGATGTAACAGCTGCTCCAACCCCCCACCCCCTCCTGGCCTGTTACCGTGGCGACCCAGCCTTGCCATTGTCCCCAAGTAATTCAGCGGAGAAGAGCCTTGTGGAGTGTGTGTGTGTGTGTGTGTGTGTGTGTGAGTGTGTGAATTAGGGGTTGAGGGCGTTTGTCAACACTGAAATCTGTTGAACAATACAACTGATAGAATTGGAAAAAAATGGCATGTTGTGTCACAATCTTTATGCCATGGATGTTTGGACAGGTCCATGTGTAAAGTTTCAATGGGTCTTACCCTAACCCATACCAGGGCTGAGTTGTGTGTGGTTGGAGAGGACACTCCAAGAATGTACGGGGATTTGAATTTGAGTCCAGCTTCCACTAGAGCTTTATGATTTGAATCCGTAGGGGGACGACAATTAGAGTGGGAGAATGACTGCACTCATTTTGCATTGATCCCATAATTGGAACCCATTTTAAATGGAATCTGAATCTGAGCTGGAAATGGTCTATCACAGAAAGCCCACTGGTGTGACTTTTGTTGAAAGAGAAAAAAAGAGAAAGGGAGATGGTGAGAGGAAAACAGAGAGAGAGAGATAGATGGAAAAATGTAGGTTCCAGCCACCCGTGGAAGTTCCACATTAGATTGCCTCACTGGACACTTTGTCTGTTCGCCCTGGTTTGGGTAGGGGGTGGAGAGAGGGATGGGGACAGGGAGAAAGAGAGAGAGAGCGAAAGAGAGGGGAAGAGAAAGAGAGAGACACACAGGATGAGGGTGAGAGGGAGGAGGCTTTGGGCATAGTGCTGTCCTCTATTAAAATGTCCACAATGTGACAAACTACTCCATTCATGTGTTTTTTGTGTTTTTTATAAGGAGGTCAGATAGATTGTATCATTATAAGGTCTACTGATAAGCCCTGGTGTCTTTTAACTGTTGCCATTGCAAAGGTAATGACAACAGCTGAATTGAAGTAGCCATCTCATCAGCACACTATCTGTTTGTTAAGGTCTTAAGTGCATTTGTTAAAGGATTTCAATAGAGGGTCTGTGTGTTGAGTGTACTTTTGTCCCAGTGAGTGAGCCTTAATTACTGCTGAATTCTGCAGTCTTAATTATCAAAGATTTTGTCTCAGCACAAGTGGGGAAGAGAGAACCACCTGATGAATTGGTAACCTTCAGACAGGGTATTTAGCTGCTGTCTCCACTGTAGCTGATGTTGAAATTGGGAGAGAGGGAAAGAGGAAATTGAAGAAAAGGAGAGAGGGTAGAAATAAAGAAGGGGGGGGGCTTGCCCGTATGTACTGTATATTTGTGTATGTGAGTATGTGAGTTTTCATATGTGTGCACATTTGTGAATGTGGGCTTGTGCACGTGTGTATGTGTATGTGTGCCTTGACTGACTGACTGATGGGGTCACTTCAGAAATGTCAGGACTGTCAGCAGTGAGCTGAATGTGGTCAGGCTGTCTGCTCTTCTTACACACTAAAAGAGCACACACACTACTTCAACACCCCCCCCCCCCCCAACACACACACATTTACGCCCTCCTTAACCCCCCCTCCCCCTCCCCCCACTCTCTCTCTCTCTCTCTCTCTCTCTCACACACACACACACACACACACACAAAACACACAGTCCACTAGTGACCTTTGATCTTCTTCAGGGCACTTCTTCTGAGCTGTCCCTCTAGTTGTAAACAAACACACACACACACAGACACATGTACAGAAGAAACGGTAGCTCATTGTATGACCCTATGTGGCACCCTCACCAAAGCCACCTACACAAGTACCCTGAGATATTCACAGTGATTGAAGAATTGCTAACTCCTTGCAAACAGTATAAGGAGTTACACACTGTCTCTGCACACACACACACACACACACACACACACTCATATGCATATACCCTCCTCATGTGATAAAGAGATTTTGGCAGGTGCCTGTTAGTGCCATCTTGTCTAGATCATGATCTTATTTCAATTTATAATACTCTGAGTCAGGGAAGGTCCCAAAATAGGCGATTGGTAATCATCTCTCTTTTCAGGGGTTTTACTGGGCACATCAGAGTGTATAAACATGTGCGTCAGTGGCTGGGGGATCTAATTTATCAGGCATGAATAAGAAGAAAATGATAGGGGGAAGTAAGCTGCCATAGCCAATATAGAGAGAGTGTGTGTGTGCTTGCTTTCTGGGCTCTTATGTATTCACCATCTCCTTTTCTCTCTCTCTCTCTCTCCCTCTCCCTCCCTCTATCTATCTATCCATCTATCTATCTGCTGTATCTTCATACTTCTTTTTTCCTCTCTGTGTAATGTTTTGTTTTGTTTTTCATGTTATCTCAGCATGTCTTCTGTCAACCATTTATTTTCTTTCCTTTCAGACAACCTCACCACACACACACACATGTAGACACACACACACACACACACATGTAGACACACACACACACACACACACACACACAAAAGAAAAAAAAATCAGCACCTCACAGAACACTGTACAATAGCAAATTATGAAAACATGAGCCACTTACTATACAACACAAAAGTTCTTGCCCTAACACCCCCTCCCCTTTTCTATCCTCAACATTCACAAAGAAAAATCACAGCAGGGATTGGTGTGTGTGTGTGTGTGGGGGTGGGGGGTATGTGTATCTGCCCCATCCCTCCTTAGTTGCTATGGAGGTAGTAAAGTATGTTGAGAAGAGAGAGGGAGCTTAAAAGAGTGTTTGCCCTCTCATGATGGGGATAGCTGCCAAGAGTCTGGCTATTTTTTTTCCCTTACTCCAACTTCAGAGCTCAAAAAAATCAACAGTAGGACATGCTTAAATGTAACCACCCCTACCTCTACGGCCACCCTTACACACACACACACACACACACACACACACATACACACGGAGAGACACAAACACGGCTGCTCATTTATCGAACTGACCCCCTCCCCTTCTCACCCCACCCTGTTGCTCCCCTCTGTCATTCCTCTCTCCCCTGCCTCACCCCTCGCTGCTCCCCGCCGCTCGATCTGTCCATCTGTCACAGGGCACCCAAGTCAGAGGGTGGAGGGCTAACACAACAGGATCTAGGGGAGCACACACTCAGCATACACACACACACACACAGTTCAATTTTGTCAATCGCTTAAAGTTTGTCTAGCTTATTTAAACTATTTTAAATGTAGACTTTTAAAAAGAACAATGCATCAAAAACATCAACTACTCGATATCATTAACTACTGTATTATTAATAGATATCTGTTTGAGGAGAGAGTGCTCATATGGGAATACACAGCAGTGCATACAAGCTAATCCAAGTGCAGACTGAAGAGAACTTCCCTCTCTTCACCATAAAGAGTTTGTGTGTGTGTGTGTGTGTGTGTGTGTGTGTGTGTGTGTGTGTGTGTGTGTGTGTGTGAGTGTGTGTGTGTCTACCTAAAAGTAAAGAGTTGATTGTCTAATTCTCTCTTTCTCTGTTTTTTCTAGGTTGATGATGCCATGCTGATGTTTGATAAAACAACCAATAGACACAGAGGTTAGTATTTCTATGTTTTATAGTTAAAAAAAAACTTTTTCCCGTATTTTATAAATAATGTTGCTTTGCATGAGAATATCTAATGAGTCCTATTCAATTTACTGACCTTAATTTAAAGTAAATCATCTCATTGCGAGAAGAGCATCTCACTCTTTTTAAAGTGTGTGCCCACACCTCAGTAGTCTCGAGTTGTTCACCTTGCAGACAGTATCTGTAGAGTTTGCATTACACAACACAAGGTTAGATTAATGTCCTGCCTGGACCTGCTGAGAACAAGCTGAAGGTCAGATACATTCAGCTGCAATTATGCGATGTGTTTGAAATCGGAGGATATGGATGAGCTGGATGTTCTTCACTCTCTCTCTCTCTCTCTCTCTCTCTCTCTCTCTCTGTCTCTCTCTCTCATTCTGCCTCGGGTCAGTCTAGCAGTAAACTTTAGCAGTAAACAGGTCCCCACCAGGTAGTCCGTGATTGAAACTGATCCTTATCCTTAACCACACTAGATCTAGCCCAGTCATATCAAGTCAGGTCAAGACATGTATTTTTACATCACATTTAAAAACAGCTGGAGTTGTGCTTAATGGCTTTTTACTACTGTAAGAGGTAAGTACACAGGGCCTGATCTTATCCACAGTGGGCTGCAATCGGGGGTTCGTTTTTCCATCGTTTCACTTCCTGTGATCACTGTTCTCTCTCTTTCTAAGGCCATTCCGTCCCACAGTCCTGTGTGCACAGACTAAACCTACTGTCCTTTAAATTCATCTCTCATCTCATCATGTGATTCCTATAGAGTTCATGTTAGTCATCCCTTCTTTCCTCTCTTCATCCCGTCCTCTCTTCTCCTTTTCCTCCTCTTTCTCCTCCTCCTCCTCCACCTCCTCTGCTCCCCTCTCCTGGAGGGCAATCCATCGGGGAGGACTGGGGCTGGGCTAATTAGTAGTCCTGTTAATCTGGGTTTAAGATAAACCCTCGTTAAGCATTTCCCCCTCCCAGCTACTGATCGATTACGACAGCCTGACGGCTTTGCCGCGACCTGGAGGTGCGGGAGGTTATAGGGTGGGGGAGGAGAGCGAAGGAACGAGTAAAGGAAAAGGAGAGATAGTAAAGAAAGAGTGAATAGAATCAGTGTGAACATGCCAGGAGGCCTTGCTTACCTCAGAGACACTCAGTATGAACACTGAATAGAACGATTTTTTTAGAAAAGTGTATGTGTGGGTGTGTGATTTATCCACCAGCTGACTGTCAATGCTGGAGTATATGTGAAGTGCTTTTTTGTGTTTGTGCAATGTAGCAGGTTTCTGCAGTTGTTTTGAAGTTCTTTTGCAAATGTGATCAGACACCATTTCAGATGTACAAATGTAATGATATGTGCAAGTTACTACTAAACTTTTTTTTTCTGGGAGCATATTATAAGAAATATCTTCCCATCAAATTAACAAAGCTCACTGTGTATACTGTTAAAAATAATAGCTCCTAGTCAGTGCGTCCATTTCAAACTCATTCAATGCAGAGTGATAATATCAAAGTTAGCTTTACATGATAATATATGGAGTCTATGTGTGTGAAAATATTGTAGAAGTTTTCTATTACTCATCTAGTGAAGAACTATAAGCAAAATCATCATCAGAAAAATTGCTATTTGAGAGAGGTGGAGTTTTTTGCACAGTCTATAGTGCAAGAGGAACACTGAAGCTGTTCAGTATCATTAAGGCCTTGACACCTGATGCTTAGGGGAAGCTGGATGGGACAAGGGAAACGTGTTAGCGGCTTTTGTTTTGCCTGTGCTTGAATGCTGTTCTCACCTCTGGGCTTGTCCTCTCCTCTCCCCTCCTCTCTCAGGTTTCGGCTTTGTTACGTTCGAAAACGAGGACGTAGTGGAGAAAGTCTGTGAGATCCACTTCCATGAGATCAACAACAAAATGGTGGGTTTAGATCCCTTGTGTCTGTATTAGCATGTTTTCTGTGAGCTGAGTGAGTGCGCTGAGTGACTGAGATCCACTTATTTCTGTTTATCTGCTGTATCTGTGAAATCAGAAATTTTTGGGGGTTTTTTTGTTATTGATTCGTCCATTTTAATAGACAAAGTCAAAAATTAGTTTACTCTGTTCTCTACACTGCAATCATCCCATTGCTGCTAGGTTTAAATGTCATCTAATGTTTGCATTTTCAGGTGGAGTGCAAGAAAGCCCAGCCCAAGGAAGTGATGACACCTACAGGTTCATCCAGAGGTCGTGCGCGGGTCATGCCATACGGAATGGACGCCTTCATGCTCGGAATCGGCATGCTGGGTAAGATGATACTAACCACCCAGTGCCAGCTCCTGCGGGCTAAACAGTGGATGTGAATTTTGTCTTAATAACTGAGCTGCATGTAGCATAGTTGAAAGAACTGGTAATGGCTTTGAATGGGGTGTGGTAAATTGAGATGCATGCCACTCAAGTTAATCTGATTGTAAGACTGGCCATTAGTGGACTCAAAACTCTCTGACTCCATCTAGTGGCCAATTTACAAACTGAATCAGCCCTGTGTCTAATTAAAGCACTGTTTAAAAGCCTTGTTTACCCAGCATATCTGCAAGCCTAGCCAGCCACACACACTCACACTCACACACACACACACACACACACACACACACATACGGCCTCAGTTCAACAGAAGGTCCCAGTAGTGACGTTATGCTCAGACACCTGTCCTGTTTCTCAGGTTACCCAGGGTTCCAGACTGCCACCTACACCAGCCGTAGTTACGCTGGCATCACCCCTGGCTATGCCTATCAGTTCCCAGGTAAGACGCACCTGCGCTCCGTTAGACACAGTCCCTCTGATTGGACACTTGGCTTTTGAGCCTGAATGTGTTGTACCTGTGCTTTGTTATTTATGTATGTATTTGTTTTGTGTTATTTTCTTGCAGTAATATACATATACATACATATACCTATGATATTTTAGCTTGATATGCATTTGTGAAAGATTTGATGTGCTTTGTTAATATGAGCCCTTGTAGTGTAGTGTAAAGTAACCTGTGTGTTTCCATTGTACTTGCAAATCTATCTGTAATGGTAACACAAACACACACACACACAGACACACATGCACACACACAACTCACCGTGTATGGAAAGACAGACAGACCACAGATATGTATGATATGTACACACACACACACACACACACACACACACGTACCAACACATACAGATACACACATAAAGCCATGAATAAACACACATTGTATAAACTGGCATATCACTTAAAAATCTGGCAGACAGCTGCTTGTAAATTTCAAGGAGTGTACTGAAACATGTAGGATGTGTATACTGTATGTCTGTGTATTTGCATGGTGTATGTATGGATATGTAAAAGCATATGTGTGTGTTCATCCCCACACTGACTTCACAAAGTAGTTCACACTCTTGTATAGTCAATCTGTGTATGTGTATGTGTGTCTGTCTGTAAACCATGTGTATCCAGTTAGTTACACTGATCCCTCGAACCTCCCCTGTCCTTTTGTACAAAGTGGCTTTAGCTTAATGTTAATACATCAATACATGTGTGACAGCAGCACAAGGCGTGTGTGTGTGTGTGTGGTTGTGCTCTTTGTTTGCTGGTGTGTTGAAACGGTGCTTCATCTCTGGTGTCTCTATTCTAGAGTACCACTTAGAGAGGACCCCCCTCCTGACTTCACCCCACCCCCCTGAACTCACAGGTCAGTGTGTTTCTTTGAGGTTTACAAGCAGCTTCACAAATCCACGCAGAGTGTTTGAGACCCTTGTGTTAGCGTTGAAAAGTGCAGTACAATGCAGAGCAATATTCTGATTTACATTACAGATCATTATGGATGCTGCACATACAGTGTAGATGATGAATAAGTACAGGTGATGACACAATAGTAAGGCTGGTCTGGTATGATGCCGAGAGCATGGAAGCCTGTATCAAGTCATTTACATTACATTTATGCATTTAGCAGACTAGCAGCTTTTATCCAAAGCGACTTACATTTTGTCCACTATCAATGGTTCAGGGCCAGTCTTCCCTATAGCAACTTAGGGTTAAGTGCCTTGCTCAAGGGTACGGTGGCAGCTGGGATTCAAACCCACACATTCTCAGGCTACTTGCACACTAGCCAGGTTCCTTAACCACAACACTATCATCACCCACTTCTCACTCAAGTCCATTTGCACTACTCCTACTTTAGAAATAATGCATCTCTGGGTTGTGTCGAGCACTCAAATTAGCGACAGTTAGCACTCTTATCAGATGTTATATGAGAAGTTAAGTCATACGTGTCTCAAAGCTAACTCATAAATCATACAGTGCACCTCTAGATGTCTAGAACATGACCCGTTTGATTCTACAAGATAGGGATATTAGCATCTAATACGTGTTTCACCCTATTGGCACAGAGTAGTTTAGACATGCATGTTATGCTATGCACGTTTATTTACTTGTTTCTCTGTTTTGGAGATTATGTATCATGATTCTCCCTGTGCTGTTACTCAAGCTCAAAGCTTATCATTTTCTGTCTGTGTTTTCGTCTTTTCCTCAGCCATCCCACTGACCTACAACCCAATGGCAGCAGCGGCAGCGGCAGCAGCAGTGGTTAGAGGTAAACCAAACCGTGTCTTTTTTGCCACGTTTCTTCCTGAAGTTGTACCACGAATTTGGGCATGCTCTGGTATGCATGTAGAAACTATGTTCCTATGCCATGAAAAATCTTGCCCAGTATGAATACAACTTTGTCATGCTTTTTTACATTAGAAGTGTTTATGAGTACAAGATATTTTGTATGTGGAAAGTTTTAGATAAGATAAGTCCTCATAGGTATTATTTGGGAAGGACTGTCTCTGAACATCCTTGTAATACATTGCCATTATAAAGCCTTCTAAAAAAAATTAGTACATTTACCAGAAGCTTTTATCCAAAGCGACTTACATTTCTCAGCTATCAATTACATCAGGCCAGTCTCCCTTAGAGTAACTACGGTGGCAGCCGAGACTCAAATCCACAAGTTTCCAGTCTACTAGTATGCTAGGCAGGTGCCTTAACTGCTATGCCACCGCCGCCCCGATGAGTAAATATGAACTGGTGTAAAAATGAGCTGGTGTAATTTTAAAATAATTTGGTTCCCTATCACTTCATTCTGTTGTCCCATGTCCTCCCTGAAGGCTCCACCCCCTCTCGCTCAGCCGGCTTCCTGAGCACCAGTAGTCCAGGGCCGATGGCAGATCTGTACGGAGCAGCCAATCAGGAGTCAGCTGTCAGCAGTTACCTCAGCGCAGCCAGCCCTGCCCCCAGCACTGGTTTCAGCCACAGTCTTGGGGTGAGTAAAACCAGAGACAAGCAATCATATTTACTCACAAAACTTACAGCCTTGATTGTCACTGAACTCTTTTTGAGATTTTTTTCTGATAAAGGTGCTGTGTGTAGAAATCTCTTCTTGGATGTACTGTAACATTCACGACACTTTTCCATTGATGATTAATGTTCTCCTCTAAAACCAGACACCCATTCACAGTTAGCTCTGAAACTTGACTGTCTGTAAACTCTGTTTCATTTATGAAAGTAATGAAAAGAGGCAGTGTGTAGAAGTCTTCTAAACTATTACAGTGATGACAGGACTTTTCCATGGACCAGTAATATTTCCTTTTCAAACCATGTCTAATAAAAGCAGTCACAAGCCATTAAGCTGTGCTTAGGTTAGGTATATTTATAAAAGTATTGTATCTAATAATTTCTTTTACATTCTGTTTTTCTCAGGGTCCTCTGATTGCTGCAGCCTTCACTAATGGCTACCACTAAAGAAGGTGAGTACAGTATCTTACCCTCACAGTCACAACATTAACATGTTTGTCATAAAGTGAAAGGTCATTCAAATTAATGTGTCAGTGTTATTAAAAACAGTGTTATCGTATCAGTTCTTGAATTTGCAATTCAACTTATAACAAGTCCCAAGTCCTAGTTTTGGTAGCCTAATATTGCAGATAGTCACCTACAAACACATACACAATGACACCAAATCTGACATTTGACATCTGACTCTCTTTCTCTTTCTTTCTCTCTCTTTCTCTCTCTCTGTACTTCTGTTAGGCTGGAAACTGAGCAGGCAGAAGGCTTCAGCACTGCCTTGAGCCAGAGCACTTTGTCTCTACTGGAGGTTTCAACACTCAGGCTCCCGAGGCAGGGGGCCTGACGTGGCCAAAATCTCTCCTGCTGATGAGAGGTCAGAGGTCACCGTTCATCTTTCACTTCCTGTCTCTCGCACTCTCTCTCTCAACGACCGGGACATCTAAAGAGTCGTTTTCACTGTATGTCTCCTGTTTTTTGTTTTTGTTTTTCTTTTTTTTTCAGTGATTTAAACGTATCTAACAGTAGCTCTTGCTTTTTTAGTTTTTTGCATTGCTGTAGTCTCTCTCCCTCTCTGATGTCCACTGAAGCTAATCATTATGGCTTATTTACAGATTTTTGTTATAGTTGGAGCTGGCGTGTCCATCTGATTGCTATGTGTATGCACAGATAACATGGCCATGGTTGTGTTTTGCTCAGAGGATGAAAGTACAGGTTTACATGTTTATCTCGCATTATTTGTTTGTTTGTTTGTTTTCTTTATTTCCTTTAGTAGAGAACTTAGAATGGGAGCAATAATCTTTGAATGTGCTGTTTCTCACTGGTTTTGAACCTTTTAACTCTGAACATTTTGGATGTAATTTTTTTCCCCATGGAAGATGAAATGTCAAAAAATGTATATTTTGGTAGCTTTTGGATACTAATGATTATAGTGTTAATCAAGAAAATATTTTTCATAGTCAGGTTTTTAACCGTGAGGTTCGGTTGTTTTTAATAAAACACTGTATATATTGTTCAATCTTTTTCCACTGAAAAAATAAGGTGTTGTTATGCTGTATGAGTAACTGTGATGGGGTTAACAGTGTCTCTGTAAATGAAAAGCTTGTCATGCCAGTCTGGAGGTGAGACACTGTCCTAGTTACATCAGCTATAGGCTGGATATACTGTACTGTACATGCCAGCCATTGCTGGATTCATGTAAAATATGTGTGCTTCTACGTTACCCTAACATTGCTAATTTGAGTTTTCTTTTTCACACTAATCTTACTCTGTTATAATGACTCTATCCTTTCACTGTACTGATACGGAGCATTGCATACGCACACAGTCCAGTTAAATTCCTACAAACATTAAGTCATACACTGAGAGCTTCCAGGTTTTTTCCCCCACATACATATCACTCATGTTAGCATCATGTTAGCATCCACTTCAGTTACTCTGACTGCAGGAACACAGATGCTGAAGTCTGCTGTAGACATGCACAGTTTCACTGTAGGCATTGCTTTTGGGTTACATTTTTTTTGTGAATCTATAAATAGTGTTGCCCCTTTGACACACCTTTCCCCCCCCTGAATTCCCATTATCATGTTTTCATCTTATGATGTTTTATTTCATAAAAAACATTGAAAGGTCAAATGAAGGATGCTAATTCAAGTATACCTATAACATCCCCATTGTTGATTGTTGATTTTTTAACATGCAGTTGTGTGTGGTTGTAACGTGTGTGCGCGTGTGTGTGTGTGTGTGTATGTGGCATGAATTAGATGGGAGAGTCAGGGTCTATTCTGTTACAAGATGATAATCAGTGCTAACTGTGAATTTGGCTGTTACAACTGGCACTGTCTGTCTCTGAGACTTTTAGGTACAACTTTTTCTTGCACATAGAAAGGTACACAGTAAGCTCTGGCAGAGGTCTAATTGTTTTTTGGCTGGAAAGGGAGAGTTGTGTGTTACAACTGGAGAAAATAGTCAAGAAAATAATTTGATAAAACAATCATGCTTGCTCTGTGCCTGTCACCATGTTTGCGCTCTGCCTCCCTCTACTGGTCAACAAAGTACCACCAGGCCAGTGTTAGAATGTTTGTTAGTTTTATTGTCAATTTGGGATGGTCAAGGCTACTTGTGGAGACCCTTCCCCAGTCTAGCCTTCTTACAAAAACACCTTAAGATGCTCTGAGGATATAAAACTGGTGTCTTTCAGTTTTTAGATATAAAACTGGTTCCAATTATGTTGGGTAAGTTGCAGGATTAAGAGCCTCTGGAATCTATCATGAGCTCATGGAGAAAATGGAACAGGGTCAGCATAATTAGTTTATGGCTTTGATTCTCCTGTAAGGTTCATGTTGGATTTGAACTTGAGAAAGTGTAGGTGTTCTGTACCAACCAGAGCCGTGAAAGATCACTGATTTCTCTTTTATGTTTATGTTTAATATCATTTTGTGTCATTTTATTTTCTCTTTCACACATATACACACTGTCTCCCAAAAACATGTAAAACTCCTAATAAATTATTTTCAAACATTCCAATTTTGGCTTTTGAAATCTAGTAGTTTTTTTTTTCCTCTCTCTCTCTCTCTTTTATCTTCTATGGCATCTCACTGCATGTGTTTTCGGTGAATGTTAAGTTGTCAAACTCTATACAAATTTGCCTCTGGTCTGTGTCCACATACAGGTACATACACATATTTGCTACACATTTGCTACAAATCTGTCTTAGTTTTGCTTTCCAATCAAATGGCCCTGTTATTTACATATAGAGCAAGAAAAAATTATACATATCTGAACAACATCTTTATGTCTAATCTCATAGCCTCTTACCAGTAGTTTTTCAACAGACATAAACCCAGTGGCATAACCTGTGACCTACAGGTAAAGAGGTGGGGAAGAATTAAAACCCACATAACTGTGGGCTCCTCAAAGACGTCTGCCTTCATGTTGCACCTTCACCCTTTAAGCAGTTCGTTTCAAGATACCAACAGTACCCCCTAAGCCCTTCTCTTTTCTCATGTTCTCACGTTTTCTCTGCAGATGCAGACACTCACCTCTTCCTGCCAACACTATTTTCCATCTTGAGTTTTCTGCACCTGTCAATGCATGACTAACTTTTGTCTCCACAGAGGGTTGTTTGATCACTGACTACAACCTTAATTATGTGCCAGTGCTTTTGTCCTGCAATGTTGACTACAGAAGTCTGTGAACGGTTTTACAGACATTGCTACAGAAATTATTTAAACTGTCAGATCTCAACTGAGATATGTAACAAACCAGAGACATAATGCTATATAGCTATTTTTTGCATATTCATGGTTTAAAAGTTGACAGGTAATACTTGGGTTTGCACTTTCCAAAACATTTAGATACTTTGGGGTCAGATTTCTGGGGCATACCCAAATGCAAGCTTGTTTAGGAACATCCATGATTTATATTTAAATCAATATAATAATGTGTTACACACTCAAATCTGTGCCTATATATTTAAGTGATTTGCGGATACAACCTATATCTATTCTATGCATTTTACTTCATCACCACTGCAATGTTTTTCAGTGAATGTTAAGTTTCATCAAACTCTCTATTCTATTCTATTCTGTGGGGTCTATTTCCACATACAAACACAATTTTTGGCACTAATCTTAACTTCCTCTTTCTCACTGAGTACTATTCTGGAAATCCAGGTGCATTGCTAACAAATTTGAATTTGCACCAAAATCCCAGGCACCAATCACATCAGTCTATCTGGTATAGGTAAACTTAGAGCCATGCAGAGAGTGGGTATAAAACAATGATGACAGAGCAGCACTGTTTTGTGAACAAAGGTTCTGTCCTCATAATCTTTAAACCACCACACATTCATGCATGAAAAACCCCAGCAGCAACCCTCTGATGTGGTTTGATCAGTGTGGGCTCATCAAAGATATCTGGCTTCTTGCTGCACCTTCAGCCTGCACTTTAGCAGACTATACCCCCCCCTGCCCCCAATCACACACACACACACACACACACACACACATGCACACACGCATTTAACCATTCCCTCGCTCTCAACTACATACAGGTTACGTGCTAGAAAATTAGGTTATGCCTACCACACACACACACAAACTGGTCTATTATTCTACCTGTTAACCAAAGCAGTCCTTTAAGGTATTCTTTATTGTAGTCTTCAATTGACAATTATTATTATTATTATTATTCTCTAATGTAGAAAATACTCTGGCGATTTTGTCACATTAACTCCAACTTGTTTGCTAAGGATTGAAGAATAAAACACATGTTCTTCCATGGTGAAATCCTTCTCTGAGTTTTACCTTTCAAACCATGGATGCATGTGTCATCTCATCAGTTATTTATGGTATTTACATGGCTGTCACTACATGCTGTTTACTGTATCATTTAATACTTGTGCTTGTTCTTGTATCTTTGTCTCGTTTTTATTCAATTTTACTATTATTTACTAATTTGCTTTTAATTTAAAGCACATTGAGGTGCCTCTGTGTAGTGTATGAAATGTGCTATATAACATTTTACTTAGTAAAGCACTGCTTGGTTAACTTTATACATGTAAACATGTCGTTAGTCACTCTTGCTCTACTTCACTGTAGCACAGTGGTCCCTCATGTGGTTTGTCACTCTCTTGTCACTTTCAGTGTTCAGTGTTCATCTTTCACAGACAGGCCCCACACTGCTGACTTTATATACGGTATTTACCTGTGCAAAAGTTTGTTACCGAGTTTTCTCCAGTTTTCTGATTGTTATCGAAGTCACAAGTCAAAAACAGTAGGCTGAAGCTAACAGCACAAAAGAAATTGTTACATTTGATGTCTTTGCTGAAAACATCCACATCCAAACAGTGTGCAAGTGTGCTGTGTGCAAAAGTCAGTGAACCTTTCAGATTAAGCAGTGGTTGTACCTCTGGCAGAAAAAAAATAAATTTTGATACAACATGGTCTGAATAGCGAATCAATAACTAATATTAACTACTGTAAATGGGGCAAAGCAAAATGAAACTGAAAGTGAGTTTCTATGCCCCAATAAGTTAGTGTTAGCTGTCAATTCACTATTTGGTCTATGCTGTATCAAATTTTCTGGATATTCATTCTACGGGCAGCACTCTATGACCTTGAACAATAGGGCCATTGATTGATTCACACCGGATTTCTCCTTAAATTATAATAAATCACATATATATGGGGATTATATGAGTGTAGGATTGTTGTTGAATCAACCAGGATTTGGCAAATGTTTTAGTACAATAACATTCAAGCACTCAGAAAGTGGAAATTTGATTTGACCTGCAGGGGGTATAAAAACCTACTCATTTTCATTTCTGCTTACAAATTGTCTCCTAAGAGGCTAAGGTTAAAGTAAATAGAAATGTGGCATTTTCTTGTGCTATTTCATTAATTATTATCATATTATTAATAATAATAAAGAAAAACAAGTAAGGTCTGTCAAACAAATTTGCATAGTGTAGCATATTAGTATTTTCAAGAACACCAGATGACCAATTTTATCACACTTTCATAAGTGTGATTCACTTTCACATTGCTGAACAGTTTGTGATATGTGGAAAACAGAATCAGCACTCACCTCTCAGACCGAAGACAATCACCATCGACCCAGGGACCATGCAGTTTTCTTTTAAAAACCCTGAACAACCGAGGCGCATGTGCAAGTTACTCAGGACCAAGCAATATTCAGTCAAACACAAACATACAAGGTTTGGCAAGATTTATGATTAATAGTAATTCAAGTACACATTTGAGCTACACATAATTCTACTACACATTTGAGCCACTATGTCTTTGTAACAGCTGTGATTTTGCATTGTTTATAATCCCTACAAAGTCCCAGTTTTATTGTTTTATGGTTTTATTCTTAAAATGGACAATATAATGCAATCATTCACCTGTCCTTTCTGGAACATCAGTGGTTGGCAATACTGCCACACTTGCATGGGCAAAACAATATCAGTGACAACAAAGATATGTAACTAATAATAGATGAAACAGTGTACTCATCTGTCCTGGAACAGCAGTGGCAATGCTGCCAGTAGAAATATAGAACACTCATGAATGCAAACATACACATGAAGTCCATGTTCTCCCAGACATATATATATATATATATATATATATATATATATATATATATATATATATATATATAGCCACATTACACTCTACAGTGACACTATTCTCTCCTGTTTCTGCACTTTAGCTATTATAAAAACTCAAGAGTGTGACTAGCAGCCACAGTCAATGAGGGTTGATCAGTGTATACTTCCAAACTTGATTTACTGCATACAGTTAAAATACATATTATATTATATATATATATAAACTCTGTGTCAGGCACAGACGGGACTGAGGCAGGATTTCGACAACAAGGTATTTATTAAACAGAAAACAAACAGGGAAATAACAAAAGTCCTGTCCGCTACTATAGCGAAGGGGAAATCAAAACACGAACACTCAGAGGAACAAGGAATCAAACACAAAAGTACTGACTAGGAAAACCAGGAGATAACTATACCTGTACCTATACCTATATATCTGGGAGAGAGATTGGGAGTTGAGTGAGGGGGCGTGGCCGTGACCAGATCTGATGCAGACCTGACAATCTGCTATGTGTTATTTTTCCCTTCTTTGTCAGATATTTCTTTCAACCGTTTTTCAGTTAGGTTTAAGATGGCATAAGAACCACTAGTCCACTGTGTTGAAGAACTTATTTGTGATTGGCATGAGGAAAGTGTTGCTTAGGGTTTATCTGTTGCTGTCTCTGGTGTTATTCAACGTGTGTCGTGACTTACCATAAACATGAAAGGGTCTAGAATTGAACCTAGGGTTACAGTATATCTATGTATTACTTACTACCGGAGGTTCTTAGCTACTGAGCTACTCTTCTGACTATCGTTCTGACTCAAACCTATCAATCAGGTTTGAGGTCTCGCAGAGTTGCTTCTGGTTTTAGTTTCCCTACACAGTTTCCTGTTTGGTTGAAATGCTGCACTGTCTAAAATAAATGCATGCATTAACTGTAAAAGGCACTGCTTTTTTAAACATAGTGCAAGGGTATATTAAAGCAGGCAATGGTCAGACTTCATGCTGCACCTAGTAGCCTTAACACACACACACACACACACACATAAACTCAATCTTCTTGCAACTCTTTATTGCAATCTACTTGCAAGGTCATGGTTTCCATGTAATGGAGGCTGTGGTTAAAAAAATGATTTGCACTTAGCTGAGAAAGAAAAACATCTAAAAACATACATATTTCTAATGAAAAATCATCAATTTTTGGCACATTCAGGATAGACCGGAATAATAGAACTATGCTCACATAACCATTCTGAGAAAGGAAATACACAGTATAACATTACCTGTGAGCCTCACGTCTGAGTTTGTTGTGACATAGACCTTTAGTCGTTAAGACTGATGTAGATGGATGCCTTAGTAATTTAAATATTCAGTGAAGTGAATTCTGTGTTTGGTATAGTAACATGTTGAATATATCAAACACTGTTTCTGAAAACATGTCAAAAACACCACTAGTCAATTACCAAGGTGGTTAAGTAACACCTATTTCTGTGGTGTGAGGACAAATTTGGATCAACAGTTTCTCTCGCTAACATGCACTTAATGAATCTCTGATCCATTTGATCCTCATCTTCTTGGCACAGCAGTGTTAGTCAGTGGTGCGCAAATGAATTGATTTTTGTAATTTCTTAATGTCTTTTTACATCCTTTTCTAAAGATTTCACAAGTGGCGGACTTCAAACTCTATCGAACTGAGCAACTATTGGTATGAGAAACAGCTACCATGCATTGCTTGCAATGATATAAATCTCTTTACATTCTAAATCTGATTAGTCATTTCCTGTTCTGTTTCCTGCTAGCAAAAACAAAGCGATTTGAGACACTTTAGGAAAAGTACACCATTGCCATGTATTTTAATGTTCTTGAAGCTCTACTGCAAATTTCCCATATGAGACACACAGTCACTTAAATCTTGTTTGCTTGGGAAAAAAACCTAATTAGAAGAAGTGACAAATGCATACGTGACAGTGACAGTGACAGTGAGGCAGGGGGAGTGAGGGAGATTATGTGAGAGCATCTACAGGCCTACACAGTGTAGTAAACCTAAATCAACAAATGACCTCTGTCATTCTCAGTCATTAAGAGCAATAACAGCTTCTTACAGCACGAAAACATGCTTGTGGCACCGTAGGCCTATGTACATTTACTGTGGACCGGGTAGGCGTGTGTGTGTTTGTGTGTGTGTATGGTTGGGGCAGCTAGAGATATCTGATGTGAGTTTAGCAGTTCCTTCTACATGTTATTTATAGAAGCATGTCTGTGGTTAGCTGCTCCATAACTTCATCTGCATATGGGTTTATAGATGATAATGCCATAAAATTTATAGAGTAGGGTATGGACTGTAAAGCCAATATAATAATTTTATTTTCTGCAGACGGATGTCTGAATCTTTTAGCCTAGTCTGTAAGTATGAGTTGTGGTGGTTTTCCACTTGTCATACCTGTTTTAATTTTTTATTATTATTTTTTTATTATATTTTATGTCACTGTAATCTAAAAGTCCATTGTGTCATATGTTCTCCAAACATGACTTTCATATATGTGCCCTCAACCTGTAGTTTTTTGTCTAGGACAGAGCCATGGCTGTCATCTCAGACAGAATTATGTAATGATCATCTCAAGTGACCAATTCAGCTATACTGAATACACAGCATCAGCGTCAGTATAGTAGTCAGGACCAATTTCCAACTAGCATAACCATCAGTGAAATTAAATTTATTTATTTATTTATGTATTATTATTATTATTTATTATTATTATTTAGATTCCATTGATTAAACATGTTTGTGCAATTCTATAGGATATGATATGTCACGGAAACAGACACACATCACAGCTCCACTAACCTGAATTGTAGAATTGGTTCCCTGATACTAGCACTATACATTGAAACATTTGGTTTCAGTTTTGCTTTACTTGCTAACATCTTGGTAGCTGTAGACTTTGTCTCACATTTGTCTCACAAATTATGATTTCTTGAAGCTGCTTTGTGTATTTTTAAATTCAGTTTAATTTCTGGTGTGCGCCAATATGTTCCATGTGGAACAAAGCAAGTTAAAATACATATTAATCTTTGCTCATGTCCCTTGAAGCGCTTCAGATGACACAGAAACTGATATTAAATTTGGGTCCTACTCTTTTTCTTATTATTTATAGGCCTATGGGGCAGATGATATGAGAAGCTCAATAATGTCAATGAAAAAAAACAAGTTCCTAATCTGAGATTTGGAATTATAGTAGATTCTGCTTATCTGACAGTCTGCTCTTATAATGCCTGGATGGAAGAACAGAGAAAAGAAAGACAAACAAATGTATCCACAGCCAAAGGACTTAAGACAAAGTAGTCCACAGGCATCAGTCACAAAATATACAAACTATGCTTTTAAGGTTGCATGAGGTAATCCGTCACTTGTGTACTTATTTGCAGCGAGGGATGTGTTTGGCACGTCTTGCGTGTGATGTTTTGACACTTTGGTTCAACATATCCAAGGCGCGATGTACTCTTGCACCCACCTTCATTTGCCCACAGTAGTCTCTCTCTCTCTTTTAATATCAAACATCAAGTTAAACTATGAGACTTGCATCCATATGTATTTGTCCATGTGTCCTAAATATCCCTAGTCCACATGTTTTGTGCGAATGGCAGAATAAACCACTGTCTCCTCCACACCCCGTCCTTGTGTTTGACTTCTCACACTTTCCTGTTTTGGAAGTCTCTAAACAAACAAACAAAAAACACTGTTACTCAGTAAAACTGCCTATGTTACGTGGTTTTGTTTTTGCAGTATGGATTTTTTTTTTTTGGGGGGGGGGGGCAAATAATATATTCCTACCTATTTACAAAAAGAAATATGAGTAGAAGAATGATGATTATTCTGGATAATGTGTTTAAATTACCTGCTGATTTTCTCTAATGCTGATCATTTGCTTGTTGATAGAGGCGTAGGTTATTTCATCTGTATTCTGGGATGATTCTTGAAAAATGATCTGTAAATATCTGAAGTTAATTTGCTGCCATAATGCTACACACCACAAAATATTCTGAACCAAACATTGATTAATTAGTCTGAATTTGGATTTAGAAACATGAGCTATCTACATCCATTAAGCGCATAAACATAACCCAGCTATGTTTCAAGGTCTTAACTGGACATAAGTGACATCACCAACATTACAGGAGAGAGAAAAAAATGATTTCTGTGATGAACAATATCATATTACATATAGCAATATACTTAATAAACTAATAAACAACACATTACACACATTTTCTAAAGGAAAAGACATACACCTTTTCAGCACTAATTTTTTCCATTTTGAAAACTATACTGTTACAATTATTTGCATTTATTTCTTTTTGTCTCCAGTTGTTTCAATGGCCTTAATGATTCTAATAATATAAATGCTTATTAAGCAGTTATTCATCATTCCTGTTTACAGTAGAAAGAGCTGATCAAGAGCTGTCATTTAATATATATATCTCTGTTTGAGTAATGATTTATAATTAAACAGCCTACATTAATATCATTTTTATTTTATTTATATTTATTTATTTTTGCTGGCTTTTTGTTCATCAGTAAGATGCACTGTACATAATACCTACTTGTAGGGTATTTTCTGCTCTGTCCTCGCTGGTTTGAGTGTCTCCTGTAAGGATTAGAAATACACAATTATAGAAATCTGAAACTACCGTCAATTGAAGTAGTTCTAAATTTTGTTGAGAGGTTTATGAGGTATAATGCGTCATTACTTTTACATCTTCTGAAGACGATGACGGAGATTCCAAGGATGATCAGAAGTAAGACCACAACAAATGCCAGTATCCATACTGGCACAACTACGGTTGTACGAGACGGTACGAGACCTGTAGGTCCCTCAGGTCTACCTGTTGAAAACATGTGAACGCAGACCCTATCTAGATTATGCTATTTGACACTGAGCTACAAATCCCACTGTACACAAACTGGAAAGTGTCAGTACTGCTAAGACTTCTCCGATAGCTTGATTTCTTTCGTGCTTGGACCAAAGACATATCTGAGGAAAAAAGCAAGTTTCCTTACCAGTGACTGAAACACTGGTGCCAGTTCCATAACCTGTCCAGAGTTTAGGTATTTCAAACCTCACTTCACACTTATACAACCCGCTTTGGTTTTGGTGCAAGGATTTTAACTGCAGAACACTTGACGCATTTGAATGATTTCTAAGTTGCACATCCATCTGCTTATAATCTATTTGTTCATGATCTTTTTTCCAGTTAATAGTGACGCGGGAGAAACCAACCGGGACATAAAAATGACAGGTGATACTCGCGTTTTCACCTTGTGGAACGTGTAGATCCCGTGGAACCTGCCAAACTCCTATGCACTCAGATGCATCCCCTAAAAGAAAGTGTAACAATAAAGATATTCAGAGAGGCTAATCAGTTTTTTATGCTTTCCATGTCCAAGTAGGCTTTTAGCGCATGTAAAAACTTTGCAGTCAATAACAGGCAACTTACCAAAAAGATTGAAGGTTCCACAGAGTAGAGGTAGGGCTACTATATAACTGAATGAAATGATTCGATGCATTAGTATGATTTTTAAGACGGTGCATTTGAGATAACGTGACTATGGAATCATCTTCCCCGATGGAGGACCATCTGTGCCGACACAAACGAAGCCGTTTCCTCTATACGCATGCTATTACCACAGCATCCGTGTGTTAGCCTACTTTGAGCCTCCGCTAGTTTTATTTCACCATAGGCCTAGTTCTTGGTAAAGCATATTCGTGACTGGGGACAATAATGACTTCACATTTATATTTGGGCGAAACTTTAACGTTGTTATTTTGTGTAGCTCAACCCTCTAGAGTTTTCATTAAATTTTAGTAACTATGGAACGTTGATGTGTAGGCTTTTGATTTCATTGTCAAATGTAGTAGCAGAATGGAACAATGGCAGTAGCCTAGTAGTATTTTCATTATCTTGAGTTAGTTTGCCTACATTTTAGCCTGTTGCAGCAGGTAAGAACCACATTATAGGTATTAAACCAGTCACATTCCGCATGGTCCGCTAGATGTCGCTTTTGAAATTATAAAAACAACTTCTCCACGGTCAAACGTTGGCCTGCAGTGCTGTCTCTAATGATTTATTGATATTTATGGTCGCATTTATCAGTATTATCTATCAGAAGTTACAGAGCAATTACAGTGATGCTGGAACAGTTGGAGTCCTGCCTTGTTATGAAACAGAAAAGTCTTTTTAGCCCTACAGATATAGCCTACTGATCCTTTTCAGCATATATCCTCCAGTGTGTACCCTCTGGGAACTGAATTGGCATTTTCCATTCAAAAAAGAAATAATAAAAAAAACTCTACTCATATAGGTCTGTCTTTACTGAATAAAAGACAAACAATGGCTTTTCAAATGCTTATCTTTAACCTATAGAGGAACTAAGAAAATGGTGGAGAAAGAAAAAATGTGTGTGGACAGCAAAGTTCTTACAAACAACCCACATTTACAAATATACATGGATGGGATACTTCTTGAATATCTTGAAGACCCTGCTCTTTCTTGTCACCTCCAGCATATCTAATACACCCAACCTACATGTACCATATATACCTGTATCATACAATTCTCTATCCACTATATCCTGTTGCTTGATGAAACTTTATACGGCCAACCTCTGATTTTGTATCACAGGCCTATTATTTAATGTTAAACTGAGGTCTCTTTGTCTTGACTGTCATTCCTCATAAGCTACTTTAGACAAACCTGTAGGCTAAATGAATAATGCAGTCTAGTGCTGTTATGGCAGGTTTTCTAAAGATGGGTATGTTTGGTCATCACCTGTTGTGGGTGGACTGGCAAGTGGTCTTACAGCCAATGAATAATCACTGTGAACAATGGCAACAACTCACTGACTTTAACTCTTGTTCCACTTTCTTTTATATATATATATTAATGCTTTTGTTCAGCACCTTCTGTCCTAGTACCTATGCGATATGTCCACAGTAATGTCTCAGGGTTTGCATATTTATAAAATTATGTATATATGTATATATATATGTATATATATTATAATGTATAAGAGTCTACTATTGATCTATTCCACAGCATTTTTTGTGTGTCAGTGAATAGAACACTTCCTCCATAATGGAATCCAAAGTCTGGGTTCGGTCCCTCAAACTTCTTGTTCTGGAATTACCTAATTGGAAAACACATGCAATTAACTGGTAAATGAATGTAATTAAACAGAAAATATATAAATATGTTCATATTTATGTACGCATACAGTATGGGTCTAAGGTACCTGTCGATATTCCCCATAGTTTAATCTTTGGTAGCTGATAAAGGAATATGTAAATTCATCTGTGTTTTTGGATGTGGATTCTTTGAGGCCAACCTAATATTGTAAAGAAAGGTTACAATAAATTAAATTATATAATAATATACAGTTGATTAGGTTAACACCTGCAGTCACAGCATACAAAAACCTACTTGTGGGCTATTTTTCTGCTCTGTCCTTGCAGGGTTGAGTATCTCCTGTGAGGGCTGGGGAAACATACAGATGAGATATGTGATAAGGTAGATCAGTTAATAAAGTTTGTTAAACAGGCTTATGAGAAACAAATTGACCTTACGTATCTTCTGAAGGTCATGACTGAGATTACAAAAAAGGATCAGAAGGAAGGCCACAACAAATACCAGTGTCCATACATTGTCTCGCTCTATTAGGTCTTCTTTTCCTTCAGGTCTACCTGCTGAAAACATTTGAATGGAGACCCATTTTATAAACAATTTGAGTAAAGCTACAAAACCCACGCAGATCCAATTCCATGAAAAAGATCTGGGGTTCTGGGGTTGAATTTGAGGAAATGTTGGTAAATAACATGCTTTACATTTCCAGGTGCTAAATCTAAATTTTGTTTACTGAGCTGAATTTTGAGTTTTAAGATTCCTAGTTAGCATAATTACACAGGCAACCACAGGCAACATTATACTGTACTGTAATTTGTTATAAATATGTAGCAAAAGATTTTATCCTGACTTTACCCATGTACAGATTTCTACGCCTGGAATATACAAATTAGCACAAACTTAATGACATAAGGTCTAATTTCCACATGAAAACATACAATTTCACATATTTTATAATACAAAAATAGTCTCAATGGTCATCCACAGAAGTTACATGGAGATAAGGAATTTTCTATCCCCACTCACCTAATGCATTGTCTGTGGGTCTATGGTATTACACTACTCAACAGCCTTAAAAGGATCCTCAGTAAGTAGAACATGTCAACCAGCCATGGCCTACTGGTTAGGGCTTCAGGCTTATGTTCGATCCCTGAGCAGTGGGCCATGGCTGAAGTGCCCTTAAGCAAGGCACCCAGTCACTGCTCCCTGGAATGCTCTGGGTTAGTGTGTGCTGCACCTCGTTGTGTGTATTTCACTAATTCACGATTGAGTTAAATTCAGGGACCTAATTTCCCTCACAGAATCAAGAGTGTAGATTATTTTCACAATAGCCGGGTTTCCATCCAACTTGTTAATGTGCATTTAAGTTTTGCAAATAAGAAATCCTCAGATGGAAACACCTGCAAATTCGCATTCCCCTAATGCGAATATAAATTTGATTCATTTGGGGCAGGTGGATTAACTCTTGATGCAATTGAGGCATAATGTAATTAAAGTGGGTGGAGTTTAATTTGCCTATATTTGCATTTACCATATTTATATCTATAGACGTCCTGGCTAAATTACATTTTGATCCCACAGCTAGTTGTAATTACTCTTAATTACTTAATTAGCTTATCTTAACTTAATAAGCTTGTCTGCTTAAATGCTTTCATTCATCTAATCAATTAAGGCCTAATACAAAAGGCAGGTTGTCTATCATCTCTCCTCCCCCTTTTACAAGGATTTTAAGTCGTTTTTTAGAAAGTAGTTTTGGCTGCCAAGAAAAAGACTGGAACCAACTAGCTTCCGGGAAGAAAAATAAAATGGCTTATTTGACTGTTGCCAGGTAAATTAGGCAGTGGGTAACAGCTGATCATTAAGTGATAAATGCTAGAGGCTAAAATTGAGAAGTGCTGTGTGGTGTGCACCGGCCCACCTAAAGCACTAGCTATACCCCTTAGCATCCCATAGCAACCAATTTTCTGGAGCCCAGTTGTTCAAACTGTTTCATCCGGATCAAAGTGATCCGGGTTTGAAAATCCCTTGTTTTGCTGTTCACGATCAGGTCTATCTAACTATTATCTAACTATCTATCTGTTGTGTTGGGTTTTGAAAACAAATTTGGATTGGATCACCCTGAAAATTTGTGAATGGAGACCCTGTCTAGATTATGCTATTTGATACGAAGCTGCAAAACCCACTGTACACAAATTGGAAAGTGTCAGTACTGCTAAGACTTTTCAAATAGGCTTGCCTGCTTAATTTCTTTTAGGCATGGACCAAATACCTATCTGACAGAGGCTTATGAGTTTGCACAGTCAATAACTAATAATCCGGGTTTGAAATCCCTTGTTTTGTTGTCCATGGTCTTACTCTAAATGGAACTACATAGAGCAACATCACACATCACACACAACATCACAGAGTGACCTACTGGACAAGCAATGAACTCCAAGTAAAACAGCCAATTGACATAATGTATCTGTTTATCTGAAGACTCAGGATATAAAGAAACAATACAAATATATTTCAGTCCATTTTCAGTTAGTTATAAACACTGAGTCTCATAATATGATCCTCAACAAGTAAATGAGTGCAGATAAAGTAAAGTACAGTAAATAAAATTTAAGAGTGCTCTACCACAGTTCTACCATATTTTGCTCCAAAAATCCACCCTGAAATCCACCCTTTAGCTGGGATCACAATAACCCTGATTTTAGGATCAAATGAATCCCATTCCTACCATTCATTTTTATTTGCTCAGATGACAACCAAGATTGGATTAAGTGATCAAAAGGCTTCTAATCTTAAGAACAATATACTACATCATGGCCATTACTTCAAAAATCATATTAAAAAAAGGGAAAAGTAGGAATCTTGCAAGCTTCAGAACATCACCCAAACAAAGTATGTGAGTGACAGCATCATGTTGTGTGGCTAGAGGGATTTTTCAACCATTTTCAGTTTGGTTCAAGACGGCATGAGAGACCCTAGTCTACTGTGTAGAGTTTAAGAACCCAGTTGGGCTGCTATTTATTTGTGATTGACATGAGGAAAGTGTTGCTTAGGGTTTATCTGTTGCTGTCTCTGGTGTTATTCAACGTGTGTCGTGACTTACCATAAACACGAAAGAGTCTAGAATTGAACCTAGTGTTATTATAGGAGGTTCTTGGCTCTTGAGCTACTCTTCTAACTATCGCTCTGAATTCAATCAGGTTTAAGCTCTCACAGAGATGCTTCTGGTTTCCCTACACAGTTTCCTGTTTGGCTGTATGCTGCTCTGTCTAAAATGAATGCATGCATTAACTGTAAAAGGCACTGCTTTTAAACATGTTGTTTGAACCTGCATTGGCACCGACAATGAGTTGATCTACGTTTTTTTCTTTAAAAATGATCAAAAGGCGACACACTAATGGCTCTGATTGTCATTGTCAAAATCCATTGCCTCTGAGCAGTAGTTAGTTTTTAAACGGACGTAAACCCTGAGGCCTAACCTGTAGCTTACAGGTAAAACACACATTCATGCATGAAAACCCCCAGCAGTGACCCTCCTATGTGGTTTGATCAGTGTGGGTTCATCAAAGATGTCTGGCTTCATGCTGCACCTTCACTCTCTTAGCAGACTCTATCCACCCCACCCCCCCACCCTCAACCACACACACACACACACACACACTTCACCATTCACGCATTCTCAACTACATATAGGTTACGTGCTAAAAAACACATCACATCAAAGATGTCTGGCTTCATGCTGCACCTTCGCTTGCTTAGCAGATTCTATCCACACGCCCACCCCCACCCCTAACCACACACACACATACACCCATTTAACCATTCCCACATTCTCAACTACATACAGGTTACGTGCTAAAAAACACATCACATTTATGTAAGACAATGTTGGATATTCCACCTGGCAACTTCATCTGGATGATCACATAAGATGGCTACCTTATCTGAGAACCTGAGGGGAACAGGACCAGAGGTTATGCCTACCACACACACACACACACACACGCACACACACACTGTCAAGAAAATATATTCTTAACCTTATCTCTGTATTAAATAAACAGAATCCAAGACAAGTGTTTGCTCTTTTCTATTGCTCTGATCAGAGGAGAGAGTGCCACTCCGGAGGAGAATTCCCCTCTTTGCTGCAGTCTCTAACTCCTATGACCCATGCAAAGCCTTTTATTCAACACATACAAGATAACGTTCCAGGACAGTGCAGCCTTTATATAAAACAGACCTTGAAACAAGCACAACAAGTTTTCATTCATGATAAAATGTTACAATTCTATTTACACACACACACAAAAAAAATGGTCCATTATTCTAAGCAGTCCTTTAAGTTGTTCTTTATTATATTCTTCTTGTGACAATTATAATTACTGTTATTATTATTCTCTAATTTAGCAAGTACTCTGGCGATTTTGTCACATTAACTCCAACTTGTTGTGATGGCTCATCAAATTTGTTTGCTATGAATTGAAGAATAAAGCACTTACTCTTCCATGGTGAAATCCTTCTTTGAGTTTTCTCTCCAAACCATGGATGCATATGTCATCTCATCAGTTGTTTATGGTATTTACATGTTAAATATTGAGAGAACAATTTGGATCAACAAGGTTGATAGACAGTGAACGCACTGGGTTTAACTCATTGCCTACATGGCTGTCACTACATGCTATTTACTATATAATTTAATACTCACTGCTTATTTTATCTTTGTTTTGTTTTTATTCTATTTTAACTTTTATTATTTACTAGACTTTGCTTTTATTTTAAAGCACATTGAACTACCTCTGCATATGAAATGTGCTATATAACATTTTACTTAGTAAAGCACTGCTTGGTTAACTTTATACATGTAAACATGTTGTTAGTCACTCTTGCTCTACTTCACTGTAGCACAGTGGTCCCTCATGTGGTTTGTCACTCTCTTGTCACTTTCAGTGTTCATCTTTCACAGACAGGCCCCACACTGCTGACTTTATATACGGAAAAAACAGTAAGCTGAAGCTAACAGCACAAAAGAAATGCATTTGCATTTGTGCAAAAGTAAGTGAACCTTTCAAATTAATCAGTGGTTGGACCTCTGGCAGAAAAAAAATCACGCTGGGGCTCCTGATACTGTGAATCAGATCTGCACAACAAGGGGGTATTGTTCTGTTTTTATATTTATATTTGCACCACTTATTATTATCATTACTGCTGCTACTGTGGCAAGTACTGCCTATTGACATTTGCACATTGCAGTTTTGCACTAAAAAACACAATTACAACTACCTCTAAATGCACAAAGCTGGAACACCTCATGCCTTGTCTGTCTTGTCATGCCCTGCTACATTAGTAGTGTACTTAGGGTACTCTATGTCCACTACTGCTTAAAACCGAAACATATTCGGGCTTAGCACAGTGCATCACATGACAGCCAGAGGCCTGTGAATGTCCCGCAGATTGGCTAACTTGGCTAAATTTCCAGTTAAAACGTATACATTTATTACAATTTTATTTTAAAAAGGGTTTAATGTGAAATGTAAAAATTAGATACTTGCGTTTGAGCCCTCTAAAAACAAGTAAGGTCTGTCAAACAAAGATTGTGTGGGTATACGCTTAGAAAGTGTAGCATATTACTAAATTCAAGAACACCCGATGACACCTTTCATAGGTGTGATAGTTTTGTATTACTGTCAATAACACTTACCAAAGTGATAAAAGTACCCCATAGTAAAATAGAGATGAATGGAATCATTTGTTCAGTTTGCTGCACCATGCAGTTCACATTGCTGAACAGTATGCGATATGTGAAAAACAAATCAGCATTCACCTCTCTGACTGAAGACCACCACCCAGGGGCAATGCAGTTTCCTTTTAGAAACCCTGACTGAGGCACATGTGCAAGTCTGACTCTTGTCTGACAAGTTTCTCAGGACCAAGCTATTTTGCAAAGTTTAGCAACATCTATGATTAATAGTAATTCTAGTACACATTTGAGCCATGCCTTTGGTGTGATCATGTGTTGAACAGGTGTGATCATGTGTTAAAATTCCCAGAATTCCCACTTTTATTGTTTTATGGTTTTATTCTGAAAATGGACAAAATAGTGCAATCATTCACCTGTCCTGGTAATACTGGTGGCAGTACTACCACAAGACCAAGATAAACTGGGACAAAACAAAATCAGTGACAACAAAGATATGTACCTAATAATAGATGAAACAGTGTACTCATCTGTATTGGAATACCAGTGGCAATGCTGCCAGTAGAAATATAGAAACATGGTTGCTCGTGGTTGCAAATTTACACTTCCTATCATAACACTTTCATGTTTCAGTTTAAGTCCATGTTCTCCCAGACATACAAGTCAAGTCAAGTCAAGTAGGGATTTATTGTCATTTCAGCCATATACACAGTACATAGTGAGACGAGACAATGTTTCACCGGGAACAATTGGTGATACACATAACTGTTAAAACACAGTATGGACAAGACAGATACATAATAGTGCCTACATACACTATTGCGGGAGAAAAATAACATTACAACACAGTTGTAAACGATTTGCAGGTCAAAATACAGGTGATCTAAAACAAACACGCTAGACAGGGCATGGCTTTTTGCAGAGCATTGTGGCTAGTGGTGTGATTTGTAAAATGAAGACTGTTCAATATAAATATAAATAATAGCAGCTAGAGACTATTCTACATAAATATAATATATATATGCAGTCACATGATACTCTCAGTCACTCAGCACTGATTATCACAATTTTTGTATAAAAACTCTACTCTTCTGCGCTTTGGCTATTATAAAAAAAGGCTTGATTTACTGCACACATAATATCATAATATGTGTGCAGTGTTGTCCTACTGTGAATAGAATAGAAAGTGTTGCTTAGAGTTTATGTGTTGCTGATGCTGTTCAACATGTGAATATAGCCTAATCAATGTGAATTTAACCTAGGGTTACAGTATATCTGTGTATAACTCACTACAGGCAGTTCTTGGCTCTCGAGCTACTCTTCTGACTATCGTTCTGACTCCCTGAAAAGAATTCAATCAGGTTTGAGCTCTCACAGAGATGCTTCTGGTTTTCCTACACAGTTTCCAGTTTGGTTGAAATGAACTGTAAAAGGCACTGCTTTTTTAAACATAGTGCAAGGGGATATTAAAGCAAGCAATAGTCAGCTTTTGAGCAGTGTTGTTGTGAACCAGTAATACAAGACAAGGCCTGTGTGCTGTATAGACTCATATAAGCATTAAAACCTGTGCAGGGACTGCCCTATGTGGTTTGCCACCCTCATTGTGGGATTAACCAAGACTTCATGCTGCACCTGGAGCCTCTTAGTAGCCTCAACATACACACATACACATGCACCCACACGACCACACAGACACATACACACACATACTCAATAAAATCAACCTTCTTGCAAACTTATGTTTTCACTATACTATCATGAAGGGGGCTGTGGTAAATGATTTAGTAGATGTCAGCCCATAAATTTCTAATTAAAAACCATCTAGGGTCAACCATTTTCCGACCATTTTGGCTGAACTAAAATAACAGTGCAATGCTCACCAAGCTTACCGTTCTGAGGAAACAAAAGATGCCATTACCTGTGGGTCTCATGTCTGTGAGTTTGGCATTAGGTTAACTTTTGGCTGTTAGGACTGATGCTGATGGATGCCACAGTAACTTAAAGATCCGGTCAGGTGAATTCCATGTTTACTATCAAAACATGTTAAATATATCAGAACTCTGTACCTAAAAACATCTCACAAAAGGCAGGGTTACTAAAGGGACTAAAACACAGCCTGCTCAGTAGGGGAACAGAGGCTGTGCCAGAAACGAGTAAACAGTCTTTAGCTGTGTAGTTTGTATTAACACTGCCCATCAGCACAGCACTGAACTGGCTACTGATTGGTAGCGAGCTGATACCTTTACAACTTTATTCATATAAATTGTATTAATATTAATATTAATTTCACATATGTCCACATTCATCCAAATCTAACAAGGTGATTAGTAATAACTATTTCTGTGGCATAAGGATCTTTGAGACGATATTATTTTCACTTTACAGGGTCTTTACAGGGTCTGTAATTTCATTATAATACATTGTGAAACTGCCTAGGGATCAGCAGCCTTTTTCACATGCACTTATAGAAATGAATCTGTCATTGTCAGACAAATGTACTCATAAAAAGTATTTTACATATATTATAAAATACTAAACTTACATACTATACTTGCATATATTGTAAAATACTAAAAAGTATTTCCACTTGTCTGACAAATCATGATTTCTGTTCTTAAAGCCTTGCATATTTTTTCATTTTTAGTTTGCACCAACAAGTTTCATACAAACAAGTTTCAAAGTTAAAATATTAATCTCCGGTCATGTTCCCTGATGGGCTTCAGTTGACACTGAAAATAATGCACATAGCCTCACAAATAGTGTTTATTAAATCAATATAATAATATATTTATTATTTATTATTAATAATACCTTTCAATTTCACATGACACTTAAGATACAGCCTTTCCTCTTATTATTCAAATATCTATAGGGCAGATGATATGAAATGCTGAAATATGTCTGTAAAAAAAAAACATGTTGCCAATGTGAGTAAGGAATTACAGTAAATGTTACTTAGCTGAGAAATACAGGACAAACAGAGCAAAGAAAAAGAAAGTTGTCCATGGGCAATTGCTTATGACAGAAGTTCACAGACATCAGTCACAAGCTATACAATCTCTGCTTTAAAGGTTGCATAACGTAACCAGTCAACTGTATATTTATATGCAGTGAAGGATCCAGCAACTCGCAACAACTTGTCGTTCGGCACATGTCAAACTTGTAAGATGAGCACCTGGGTTCAGAATCTCTTTTATGCCCTCTTGTGTTCACCTATTCGTATCCCCCACAGTCTCTCTCTCTCTCTCTCTCTCTCTCTCTCTCTCTCTCTCTCTCATACACACACACAAACCAACAAACAGATACGTTTTAAATCTAGCATGGAAATACTTTTAATATCAAACATCAAGTTAGGCTATGAGACTTGCATCCATATGTATTTGTCCATATGTCCCAAATATCCCTAATCCACATGTTTTGTGCGAATGGCAGAATAAAGCACTGGCTCCTCCACACTGGAATCTTTACCTTGTGTTTGACTTCTCACACTTTCCTGTTTTGGAAGACTCTAAACAAAGAACATACAGTATGGTAAAATTACAAAATTATACTGTTAGCATTTTAATTGTCTGGGCAAATAACATAATGCCTACTCCGTAACATTTGCATTGGATACGTTCTTCTAGATTTATATGTTATGTGTTTAAATTACCTTTTGATTTTCTCTATAGCTGAATGTTTGCTTGTTGATGGAGGCATAGGTTATTTCATCTGTGTTCTGGCATGTTGATTCTTGAAGGATGACCTGTAAATAGTTTAATTCCAGGTTATGGATTCAATTGAACATGAGCAAACATTGTATTATTTCAATTATGCGTGATTTTTTTCATGTAACCTCTACAGCTGAATATAGTAAATCCTCCTTTTATATATTTATTCACATAATACAAATACCTTGCCATTGGACTGCCATTGTGTGACAAACAGTCAAGACAAAAGTGGAATTGCCATTCACTGATTATTTTTTTTTTCAGTCTTATGTGACACGGCTGATATAAAAAGCCGCTACATGCTGCAGAACTTGGACTCTGGACCAAAACCTGATTATTGTATTCTACTTTTTCCTAGTCTAGAAATGGGATCCATTTACATAATCTTAATCCAGATAGGTAGATAGATACACAGATAGACAGGTGGATAGATAGACTGATAGGCAGATAGATAGATAGATAGATAGATAGATAGATAGATAGATAGATAGATAGATAGATAGATAGATAGATAGATAGGACCTTGTTGGGCATAATTCTAAGACACATAAAACTTATAAACCAACCTGTGGGTTACTTTCTGCTCTGTCCTCTCTGGATTGAGTGTCTCCTGTGAGGATCAGAAATATACATCTGAGAGAAATCTGACTACTCTTAAATAGCCTATTTATTTAAGTCTATTTATATAGATGATATATAATTTGTCATTACTTTTACATCTTCTGAAGACCATGACAGAGATTAAAAAGATGATCAGAGTAAAGAGCACACCAAACGCCAGAATAAATACATCCACTGGAAATATTAGGCCTGCGGGTCCCTCTATTCTACCTGCAGAATGTGAATATAGACCCTTTACTTACAATTTCACAGTAAGAAACAAATCCTCCAGAAACTGGACAGACAGATGGTGAGAAGAGACTTTTGGAATCCAGTACAACCAATAAATGACTAAAAGTAATATGTATATGAAAACATTACAGGTGTAAATAATCTATTCAACAGAAATGTACAGGGAATTTACATCAAATTAGTACTGTTTATGCCAGTGAGACAATGAAATGACTGAGGGTGTATCAGAAAATGGAGTGCAAATCTCTCTGAGCAGTGGATTTTTAACCGACAGGCAGGCCTGCTTAATTACTCTTATGCATTGACCAAAGAAAGTAAAGAGCTGTTTTACCTGTGACTGTAATATTGGTTCCAGTTCCGTTAGCCTTCATGAGCACAGGAATGTGAACAGTCACTTCACACACGTACAACCCGCTTTGATTTTGAGACAAGGATTTTAACTCCAGAACTTTTGAAGCATTTGTATTTGACTTGTATTCGATCGGCTCAGAATGAACCGTTTTATTGTCGTTTTTCCACGTAAGAATGCCACCGGATTCAAAATTGATGTAAAAGTTACAGGTGATATTCGCATTTGCGCCCTCCATAACTTTTAGATCCTGTGGAGTCTGCCAAACAGAAACGCGTGAAGAGCTGTTCTGTGCGTAGGCTGAAGAAAAATAAGATGATATTAAATTTTAAAATAACATTCAGATTATCATTTTCATCACGCTTTCATAATCCCAGTGTTAGTATTTTTGAACAACCAACACTTACTAAAAATATCACATGTTCCCCACAGTAGAAATATAGATCGGAATGGAATCAGTCGATGCATTTAGTCGACCTTTTAATCTATTGTGCAGTAATGGAATCAACTTCTCTGATGGAGTAGACTATCATCTGTGTCGAAGATGATGTCGAAGCCGTTTCCTTTTTGACACTTCGTACCGCATCCGTGTGTCATATCAGCTCTCCGCTAGTTTTATTGCACCAAATAGGCCTAGTTGCCTAGTCACTCAATTCTGTACATAAGTGCTAATTTCAGATTTTGATTCATCACAGAGCAATAATGTACACCGCTGAGATGCGTATAAGATTGTGTGCATTTCTGTGCCTAGGTAAACGATTAACATTGAGGTTATAAGATTTGGGTAAGAATGCCAGGCCTTTGCCTTGGGTGTCAAATATACTAGTAGCCTATTTCTTAATCTTTATTTTTATGTCGTCATTACCTTGAGAGGTAGTTAACATGTTTAGGCTAATTCAGGTTTGAAGTCCACGAGATTATAGATCGGTTGTAGGCCATGGAAATCATATTTTATAAAACTTCAGTTTCGCTACAGTTCGCTAGATGTCGCTGTTTCAGAAAATAAAACCACTACACATTCAAACTGCAGTACTATATCTTCTGTAATGACATTATAATGACATTTATGTTGACATTTATGACCATAGTGTTATCTATCAGAGGTTAGACAAAAGACCGCTAAATCCATAGTACCTGAATGTAGGTCTAACTGATATCTCTCTCATGTCTACTGTTTGTTTAAATATAATTAGCCTATTGTAGGTTATTTAGGCTATAAAGAACTGTATAAAATAGCTATAATGTAGATGCCCTGGTCTTTATTGCAGATTAATACTGAAGACATCCAAACTATGAAGAAATATAAGGAATAATTTAGGCAAGGTGACATTTATTTGTATAGTGCATTTCATACCATCAGTACCCTCCCATCCCACCTCCAAATTACATAAACAATAATCTCTATGCTCAATGATACTCTCAAATCTACAACCCCAATTCCAAGAAAGTTGGATATATATATATATATATATATATATATATATATATATATATATATATATATATATATATATATAAAACAAATGCTATAATAACAACAATAAACATTCAAGTAGCATATTTTCTTGAGAAAAGTCATAGGACCACATATCAGTTGTTGAAACAGAAAAAAAAAATGTAATTTGAGATGTTTACTTCATTTAAACTACAACAATGAACATATCTTAACTAAAATGAGTTAGCACATTGCTGAAGCACATACAATATATTTCTTATATTGTTTTCCTAGCGATAATATTTAAGGCCTTACCTACAATATACTGTCTGGATTGCAGCATATGTAATAAACCTACATATATCATTCAACATTAAGTGCTGCAGATGTGCAGATGTGATACATGATGAGAACAAGAAAAAAGGAAAAATGGTCATTCTTTTTGGTAATGATAGTATCTATCTACCTATCTATCTATCTATCTATCTATCTATCTATCTATCTACCTGTCTATCTATCTATCTGATTACCAAAAAGAAAGTCAATTTTTTCTTTTTTTTCTTGTTAATTTTTGTTGTCTTGTTCATCATTGTAATGTTTCTTGTTCACATCATTTTAACCAGCATTTGTGATTGGGGCACCAAGGCATGTTCATAGAGAATGTTTTCTCTGTTTTCCAGAACCCAATGATTTTCATTTCAGACATTACATTCATTCAGTGCCACAAATATGTTACATATTGTTAGGTAATAAATTATCAATACCTCCACATCTTTACTTCAGAGAGACTCAGCATCTATGTAATGCAGTTTAATGTGTCCAAGCCAGTTGATATGACATTGAAATGTTACTCCTTGTGTTATTTTTAAAATAACTCAAATGTTATTGCCCTTGTCCCTTGCCCCATGTCAGCAACGTTTAGCTATGCAGCTAGAGTGTTAAGTTGTATGCAGCTGGACCTCTTTGTTGGTGCTTGAAGACATTTCACATTTTCACCATTTCACCATCTCACCATTTCACCTTCTTCAGTTCTGACCTGGTGGTAGAGAACCAGGAGGTATATCTCTGGATCACTGAGTTGTGATCTGTAGACCACACCCCTCATCATGCGACAATGGATCACTCATTAACATAAGTTAATGTGCGAATTGGAGTGAGTCATTATGGTCTCAGGACGCAGAGAGTGCGAACTGCTCTGATGGTGAAGAGCAGTTGAACTTCCTGGGATCATCACACCATCAGAGCAGTTTAAGCTCCAAAAAAGTCCAGTTGCATACAACTTATCACTTTGACTACCATGACCTGGATAAATGAGTCTCATCACAGACCTATGCAGCTAGACTACACATGTATGAGTTTATTGTCCATCTATTCCTCTGCTGTTTTACATGCCCAAATAGAATACTTCCTCCACAGTGGAATCCAGACTCTGGGTTTGGAATTCTTGCTCCAGATTTATCTAAATGGAAAAAAACATAAATGTAGGTTTCATCATTTAGACTAATTAAGAAGTATTTACATTTACTTACTCTCATATGTATAGATCTAAGTTACCAGCTGATTTTCTCCATAGTTGAATCTTTGGTAGCTGATTACGGTATATGTAAATCCATCTGTGTCTTGGGATGCTGATTCTTGTGGGTCAACCTATTTTTATTTTTGACAAATACAAGCCATTAGATTACTACTGAAGATGGTGCTTTTCTATTTGGCAAACAATAATGCTCTCAAATAAGAACTGCCTACGGCCTATGATGATTTAAAAATTTAAACCATGTTTACTATTAAGTCTGTAACCATCATCCATGGATGATGAGTTTGACATAGATCTTGAGCAATTTATCCTTTTCTGAGAATTGTACCGCAAATGAAATCACCATGAGACAGAATTTGCAAGGTTTATACCAACAGGATGGATGCATATATAAAAACGTGAATACATGGGCAATTCCATGGAAAAAACTTTTGTCACATCCATAATGTCAAAAAAGCAATGGCATGGTATAATGTGAATGATTACATGAAATTTGAGCATTTGCTATTTTTGGCTGTAGAACTTGCATGAAAAAAAAAATTACAAAACACAAAACATTTCACGTAATCACATCATACAAATACCAAGGCATTTTATTGGCGTTATGCATGTGACGAAAAGTCAGTTTTTTGTGGAATTGCCCATTTATATATGAAATATAAAAACCAACCTGTAGGTTACTTTCTGCTCTGTCCAATCTAGTTTGAATGTCTCCTGACAGGAGAAATATAGAAATATTACTCTTCTGTGAAATAAACGTAGGCCTATCAATAAAGTTAGTTAAACAGGCCGATGAGAAACAAACTGACCTCATGTTTACAACCTCTGAAGATCATGAGAAAGATGATAAAAAGGGAGAGCACACCAAATCCCAATATCCATACACTCACAGGAACCTTTAGGCCTACAGGTCCATTGGGTCTACCTGCAGACAACATGCACATGGACCCGTTCAGTTTTCACAATTTCACAATTTTCAATTTCACAGTAAGCTATAGACCCCACTGCACATAAATTGGACAGACTTATGTTTATGTTTATTGGTACTCTGCAAACTTGCAATGCACAATACAAATGCAGTGGCTATTAAGACTTTACCTACAGGCCTGCTCCAGCCGGCTTAACTTATGCATGGACCAAAGACCTGTCTGAGAAAAAAGTAAACAGTTGTCTTACCTGTGACTGTAACACTGGTTCCAGTTCCTTTAGCCATCATGAGCACAGGAACGTTAACAGTCACTTCACACACGTACAACCCACTTTGATTTTGAGACAAGGATTTTAACTCCAGAACTTTTGAAGCATTTGTATTTGACTTGTATTCGATCGGCTCAGAATGAACCGTTTTATTGTCGTTTTTCCACGTAAGCATGCCACCGGATTCAAAATTGATGTAAAAGTTACAGGTGATATTCGCATTTGCACCCTCCATAACTTTTAGATCCTGTGGAGTCTGCCAAACAGAAACGCGTGAAGAGCTGTTCTGTGCGTAGGCTGAAGAAAAAAAAATTAGATGATAGTCAGTAAAAGACATTCTCAGTTATTCACTTTATCATGCTTTCACGATACCAGTGTTAGTAATGATTTTCTATGATTTGTACTCACCAAAGAGACAGAGGGTTACCCAGACCATAGCTCTGAACGAAGCCATTTGATGCATTTATCACAGTTCACCTTTATTTCTGTGTGTATTTGAGTGCGTGGAAATAGAAGTAGAGTGAATCTTTTCATTGGAGGACCTTCGACTCAGAGACAAAGCCGTTTCCTTTTAGACTACCACCGCATCTATGTGTGTGACTGACCCTCATCTACTTTTTGGCACCAAACAATGCTCGGTCAAGACAGTGAAATGATTGGCTATGTCCATGAGATTCAGATTCTTATTCAGCATGATGTGGTGGACTACACTACTAAGTAAGGGAGCCTTTTTTTTGTTTTTCAGTGTGTGAGTTTATGGGTAGCCCTGATTGGTTTAGTGTCTCTCTCTCTCTCTCTCTCTCTCTCACACACAACACAACACACACACACACACACACACACACACACACACAACACACAAGGGTGTTGCTAGGGGTAAAGCTACCTAGGGTATCTATTGGCATTATTTTACACGTCAATTTGCTCACTGCCTATGTCAACAATCATGATCCTTAGCATTTAGATTAGATTAGATTCAACTTTATTGTCATTAATTGTGTATAAATACAGGTAATGAAATGCGGTTTGGCATCTAATCAGAAGTGCAAAGAGCAGCAAGTGCAGTATATACAGTATATGCAGTATGTACAGTTAAAGAGCAAATTATATTCAGATAAGAGTAGTAATAATAAATAGGCAGAATAATAATTAGGCAGAAGAGCAATATACATGTAAGGTGAAGAGATAATGAGGGTAATATACAGATGTGCTATACAGATTCAATATAAAGGGCAATACACAGGTGTGCTATAGAGATAGTTATGTACAGATGTATTAAGTGTTAAGTATATACAGATGTACAGAAGTATATACAGATGTACAGAAGTATATACAGATGTACAATATACAGATATGCAATATACAGATGTGCTATAGAGATAGTTATGTACAGATGTATTAAGTATATACAGATGTACAGATGTGCAGTCCAAGGGCTATAGCAGCAGAGTGCAGTGTGAGGTTCAGTGGGGGACAGAGTTCAGTAGTGTGACGGCTGTGGGGAAGAAGCTGTTTCTGAACCTGGTGGTTTTAGTCTGGAGGCTCCTGTAGCGCCTTCTGGAGGTTGGAATAGTTTAGATCAGGGGTCAGGGGTCAGGAATCAGGGGTCTCCAACTGTTTTTTCCTCTAACAGCTATTTTGACAAAATCAACTTAAGCTAAGACTACTCTACTACTATTTTACATCAGTATTATTGTTAGTCCTGGAGACAGATATGACATCCTTTACTATCTTGCTTATAGCACAGAGCAAACACTCATCTAAAATGTCTAAATTTGTGGAGAAAAATATTTTCTGACCTTTACTGACCCCCTTATTTTCCACAGTTACAGCCAAATTTGGTGCGCAGTACTAACAAACTCTTGTGAGAGAGCAATAAAACTGGGGAAGAATCATTTTGTACCAGACAGAGCAGGATGTTTGATTTCATAGCATCCAGGTTTAATACCTTCTGTGATTATGTTAAGAGATTTATTTACATTTCCTTTGACACTTTGGTGAGCTACTCTTAAGCAGGTGGAGAGCTACTGTTGAGTCCCTTGGTCTAGATATTGTGTTTGTTTGCATCAGAATCTAGTGTGTAAAAACAATTAGATAATCTCTAGAGCTACCCATGTACAGTTTTTGCTTTCAGAGAAAACAAAAACTCAGTATTTGCACTGAGTTTTAGTACATCTGGCCCATGTATTAGTGCAGATTGTATGAGAATGAGTGAGGAACATAATGTAAAAATGATTTCACTGACCTACACAATTGTCATTTCAATTACATATTTTGTTGTTTTCTTCTCAAGTTGTCTCGAAGCAGCACTTACATGTCTTTGGCTTAGTCAACCTTTAGCTGAGTCCTAAAATTAGTTCATTGATTTCATACAGTGAAATCACAGGGGGGCAGTGTTTTTTTCTGATGAATCTGTGGTTACTCAACCAACAACTGGTTGCTGAACTGCAATTGCTATACTTTAAAAAGTTTATGATGTCTAGATGTTTGACAATGATTATATCAGTACATCATCACAAGTGCCATTTTTATTTTGGGGTACAATGAACATACTCTAACCAATTTGTCATGGCTACATGCTGTTCGTATCCACAGCTATCCCTCTCTCAGACACACAGACACACACACACACACAAGGGGTAAGGTTCCCCCCTTCAAAGAAATAGGTCATCTCCCATCGCTCCATTGCCCTCCTTTGCTGATCCCACTTTTCTCTCAGGCCCACACTCTTCCTCCTCTTCACTTTCTCTCTCTCCCTCTCTTCTCACACCTCCCTCCCATCTTGTCCAGCTGCTTGTCCCAATCGTGTGCCTGCTCTGACTCAGTGTCTATGCACCTCTTCTGTGCTTTACTGGCCATTCCTGCTCACCCAAGTACACAACAACCATCATCTTCTCTCCTCTGCCTTCTTTTTGGATATCTCCAGCCATGAGCCCAGGAGCTCCACAAACAGAGATGAAGCCAAAGCACCCTCTGGGTGGGAGTGCGGCGCACGGCAGTACAGACCGTGGACTTGCAGACCCGAGACTAGGAGAATCACAGGAGCCTCCGCCACTGAAGAACTACATCTTCCTCACTATTTTCACCTGCTTCTGCCCAGCATGGCCTATCAACATTGTGGCCCTGGTCTTCTCTGTCATGGTAGGGCTACTCAGTTATAGTATGCGGATTTCACTAACCACAGTGGGATCACTATGGACATGTTGGACTACTAACTGACGGTGGAAGTAGTTTGCATGTATCAGAGTTTGCACGTATCAGAGCTTCCATGTATCAGAGTCCTTGTGGCGTATTCATGCATTGATCTGTTTTTCTGTCCGCTTTGCGTGAGGAAAGCTGCCATATAAATACATGTTTATATTAAGGGAATAATGTTAGAATACTCATTGATAATACTACATGGAATGATTCCCCAAGTAAGAAACTTGCCATGGGTAGTTCACATAAAAAGGGTATATATAGATTTACAGGGCCATAAAGTTTGTTTTATTGTCTCTTGGTGACGATGGATACCTGTCTGTGAAAGCCAAGCAGCGCCTCGTGTTCTCATGATTCAGTCCACTAAAACTCTCACCAGATAAAAATAGACTCGACCACAGCACATTAGGTTCTGTGTTTGTTTGTCGCACCTATACTCATTCTCACTATACACCTTTCACACACACACACACACACACACACACACACACACACACACACACACACACACACTTGCAGCCACATGCACACAGGCATGGGTGCACACACAAGTACAAACACACATACACACATACAAAGGACATATATACAACTTTTCACACCAAAGCATCCTCTACAAATCTCCTACAATTATTTTGTATTATGTCTGTTGAAAATATTTCAATTTCTATTGACAATACTTTCCACTAAATCAATTAGCATTTATCATCCATGTAGATCAGCATTTATCTTGCATATCTTCTACACTGGTTGGTTATTGCTGTTTTAAATGCTGGATAAAACAATGCAAATGGACTGCCCCTGAGCAATAGTTGCTAAAAGGTAAAATCCTAAGTGCTTCATCCTACACACAAAGTCCTGAGTGTGGTTCTGTTTTTAGGTTACCATTATGCCTCAGCATGAGTACGCAACTTTACTCCTCCTCCATGTCTGGAAAAACTGTTTCTCGAAAACTTTCAAACGTCCCCCCAAAATATCAGCACTTAGTTGTGAAAGGTTACTGAAACTAAGATTTATTACCTCTGCAAAATGCTCTGCCGACTTTTGGAGAAAGAGTACAGCATGCAAAAAATGCAAAAATGAAACAATGACACTAGATCTACATGTAATACATTCTGGCTTATGACTTACGCTGAAGACATACTTCAACATTTTAAGTACAGAGTGAGGTCTGTATTTCTACTGTGTCTTTTTTTTCATTTTGCTTCACATGAATCATTCAAGTATCAGACGACACCTTTGGTTAGACATGCCTGCAGACTTGTCACGCACATGTTTGAAAGTGGAGCCATGCTACTGCGTAGTGTTGTGGCAGGGTTTGTGTGACAGGCTGCTGCTTAGCCTGTGGAGAGCAACACCTTCTGGTTTCAGGTTGACTTCAGGCTTCACAGCGTAAAAGTGACTTAGCTTGTGGGTGAGAGTGTCAACCCTCACAGCTGTGAGAAACAGGATGAGGGCTGCAAAACACTGCAGCTAACAGACATCCAGCATAACCACACGTATAAAAAAATAAAAAAACAGTCCTCGTCATAGGAAAAAATGAAACCACAAAGAGACACACAGACTAGAATATGTTTCGTAATATTCCGACACCTTTGGAGGGTAATATATTACCAGTTTTGATTGTACCATAGTTATAATTGTGTTAGCATGTCAACCCTTGTAAGTGTTAACTTTTTCTTTAATCAACGTATAAGCAAACATTAGAAAGAAGGAGAGAGAAGAGGAAAAAGAGAGGTCATGACATTAAGATTTGACAGTGATTTGACATTGTGACAATGTGGGGATGAGAACAGAAATGTGCGAAAGAGAGAGTGCATGAGAAAACAGGTCACAGTCAGAGTTGAACATGCAGACAAGACGTTGCTCACGCTCACTCTGTTTAATGCACTCAAATGAAAAGCACTCAACTATGTGTCTTCAAAGTGACAGCACGGCGCGTCCTTCTGAAGTTCTCTACTAATAAAAGTGATCTACTGTATAGTCAGCAGGCCTTGAGAAGTACATTGTTGACCCAGTTTGAGGAGTTGATCTCAGCAAAGAATCTGGAGTGAGGAAGGCATCCTCACTATGCACCCATGCACTACTTTGGTTTACTGAAATGAACGTAAACACGAAATGCAGTTTCCTTTTTTTGGTTGGTATCAGTAAACTGAAGTAGTGCATGGGTGCACAGAGTAAAGAAAAAAAAGTTTTGTGCCAGGCCCATGACCAAGATGATATGTGACCAAACATATCATGGACATTCTAACCAGTGTAGGAAGGGAAATTTTAAAAATTTTCTTTTCCTGTCCAATTTAATTCTTATTAAACATCTAACTCCTGATATTGACCAGCTTACTCACAGCATCTGCTGTAGGTCCCTGTTGTAACAATAAGATTTTATTTAATTGAATTTCTCAATTTCTCTCTCTCTCTCGCTCTCTCTCTCAGGCCCAGAGTAGTTATGATAATGAAGACTACGATGGTGCCCAGCGCCTGGGAAGAAAGGCTCTCCACATGGGCATAGCCTCCCTGATCATTGGCATCCTCATCATCATCATATTCTGTATTGTCCACTACACAACGGTATTGTTACACCAAAGAAGGGGCTGTCCCTCCCCCTTCTCTTCTCTCTTATACTTACTAATGCGCACACACACACACACACACACACACAAACCTGACTATACACTACACCAAACGCTATCTGTCATATCAAAAGTCATAACAATTCTCTAATCTTGTACATTTTTCTCTCTGTAACTTTTTAGCAAGCAATATGAAACTGGGGAAAGCCATCCCAACCAAAACATCAGAAGAATGAAAGACTTCAAATATATATCCTGGAGGAGTAACTATTCTCAACAAAGGGATCGATGCCTAAGGACACATCATAGAGACTGGACCCACACACTGGGGCAAACTTGATCTCTCTCCTAACCTCTCTCTCTCCCTCCTTCTCTTTTTCTTTCTTTTTCCCCCATCTCTCCCTCTCCCTCCCTCTCTCTCTCTCTCTCCCTGCTACAAAGAGAGACTGTGGGCAGGCAGGCATCTCTGTTTTATTTTTAACATTCAGCTCAGTACCATTTCCAGCTCGTCTCTCCGTGATTCCAGCTAAGCGAGGGAAGCACTGACTGATCTTGGTAAACTCACGCCCAGCTGTGGATACCAGGTCAACAGAGGTGCCGTATATATGAGGACGAGGTACTTTTCACTGATGATCTTACCTCTACTGCAAAACACTTTCCCCATACCCCATCTCCCAAACTTTCAAGCACTACCCTAAATGTGATTTTCTGAGTTTAACCAGGGAAGTCGAGACACAATTGTGTTTACATGAGGAATGTTGTATTTTTTTCCTCCCAAAAGGGAACTATAATAATCAAATGATTGTATGTCATCTTTCTTCCTTCCAAAAGCAGGATAATAATCATGGGGAATGAAGATTCAGTGGTACTTTTCAGGTCGGGAGCATCACAGTACAACACACACAAAACACATTTTAGTTCACCAGCATTAAGTCTTAAGTGTCTGCATGGACAAAATGCATGCATGAAAGCTGAAGACAATCTCTAAACATTCACTTTTAAAATTTCAAGTTCACTTTTTTATATGCCCATCAAGTTGTGATGTGGCTGAAGTATGGATGCAGTACTTAAGGTTATGGTAGAAGCCTGGGAATCAGACCCACATCAGTCAAGAAGTCTGCCAATGAGTTATTGATCTCCCATTTCCAGGAACATAACCAGCATGAGATCTGACCAGCATTAAATTCATACCAAAACTCTTCATGGACACGTCATTCATGTAAATAATGTTTTAACTGCAGTTGATCAATTCGAAAGAAATTATAATGTGCTGCCAGACAGTAATGCTGACATCTGACACCAGACGCTATGAATAAGTAAAGCCTCCCCCTTGCTGGATAAGCAATTATGATTGGTTGCTGGCTTTTTGGAGAATTGGTAATGGGATAATAAACGGTAGCGTTTGGTTCCTGGATTTTGGGCGAATTGCTAATGAGCTGCAATAGGCTGTGGCCAGACAGACATGCAGCGCAAACTCCAGTTTGCTAGCTGTGTGTCTGGGTATAAGTCAAATTTCAGTCACACTTATACACAGTAACTATCCACTGCATTGTGACAAGTCATCAACTGAAAACTAACAAGGCCAGTCTTGTTAGGAAGCAGACTTTTAGGAACAATGCAGTTGACAATCTACTATCAAGTAATTAAAAATTATTTTTATTGATGGTATAATATACAGTTTTGCACTAAATCATATTATTGTTAGCCTGGTGGACCAGACTTTTTCACTTTGTGAAAGACTGTTAACCACTTTCTCTATTCACTGATTAGACCGGAAGTTTTTCTACCACTGTCTGGCTCCCATGTCTACAAAGGGTATCCAGGCATAGTACTGTAGCGAAATAAATAATTTGGAGTGGAGGTGCTGTGCCTAAGCAGTCAGGCTGTATTACTGTATTAATATTGGATATCATTATTTGGTGAAAATAAAGCAACATGTGTCATCACACAGACCTTTGTTAATTCATGGCTGACGAAGAGTCTTAATAAGGAGTGATTTATAATTTAAGAGAAGCTCTACAAGCAACATGCTGGTATACTTTAATTTTACTGCATACTAACACTTTGTCCTTTGTACTATTACTATACACCATGATGGTAACACATCTCTTTTGGCTTTTGTACATTTTGATTGTTTGCATTTCTGTATACCTTGTACATAGTGATGGATTTTAATAAATATATTATTATGCACCCCAGTTATATTTTGTCATCATGCCTCGCTCATTATAAAGCCTACATTTAGAGGTTTTAATGTTTACTTTATTCAACTTATTACAATAGACTATTTTGACTAATTTGAATTGAATCCACTTGAATTTTACATAGGTGCTTTGTCATCATCACCAGTCTGTTTCTTGCTCGTTCCCATGTCTTTCTTGTTGTTATACATGTCTGACTTAATCCTGTTGATATAATCAACAACAATTTGATATTAATGGTTTTCTTACTTTCACCGAACTTTCCCTGACAACACCTATAAGCTCTCGCCATCACCAACTCACTACTGTGTTCACTTGAAGGTCTCTCTATCTTTCTGCAGATCCTCTCTTCCTTCCACCACTCTGTCCTTCTTTTTCCCTTGCTGCTTTCACACCCACAACAATCTGCAGAGTCTGGAGGATCTTGTATTCCGATATGTAATCGTATCACCCGCTCTCTCTAAATATAGGCCCCAAATTCCCTGTAAACCTGGTGCAGAGAGGACGATGCCAAGCTGGCACCTCTGATTTACGCCACGTGCATTGGCGCCAAATGCAATATTACGGCTGGTGGTGATAGTGTTGTTGATGATGAGGACGATGAAGAGGATTATGGTACAGACTGTTGATAAGTGCTTTGGGGTAACTGAGAAGAGTGGTTAAACCAAAAAATATGGAAAGCTGGGATTATTTATGATCATTTGCTGGGTGATGCGTGTAAAGACTAGAATAACACCTGTAAAGAATTGGAACTGTTGATGATGAATGGACACTGCAAGAATCTGTGATGAATGACTAATTTAAATTCCACAGTACAGGTAATCCAGACTGAATATAGAAATACGAGGCAAAAAGACCAAGGATCTGACAAAAACAAAAACAAAACAAAAACCTGAAATGCCCAGCGTCTGCCCAGCACCCATGCCTCCCCTGCCCACTGATCGCACCTCACCCTGTGTTTATCTAAGTGAGTATACAATCTCTGGAGGCAATGCAGGCCACCTATCCATGCTTCCCAGAGTGTTGTGTTGCTGTAGCATGACACAGTGAAATGCTATAGCCGTGAGAATGTGCCGCAGACAAGGGTTGGCTAAGATGAGATGTCGCTAATGTGCAGTTGGTGGATTCCATCACAGACCAGTTTAATGGGGGAAAGGGGAGAGTAGGTGGGCCATAAAACGCCTCAGTCTTGATACCCTTCCCAAGGGATCAGACAGGAATTGGGCGGTTCATGGAGCAGTTAAGGCTGGAATTGGGTGGTTCATGGAGCAGTAGAGTAGATGGTCTGCAGTACTGACATTACTGAGCAATACTCAAAAGAAGAGATACGCTGAAACCTAAGCCTGACTATGTTGTTGTAGATACCTGGAACTCTGATATCGGAACAATGTCTTAAAAACTTTATATCTGTCAAGAAAATCAATCTCAGTTAGGTCAAGAGAGGGCTGGGTTACTGTCAAAATGTATTAACTGAATCAGAAATTGTAAAGTTGGCAGACTATGGCCTAAATGTGAACTTTGGTTTCCTCAACCTGAGTGTCCATTTTGCCAATTACACTCATTGTACTAAATTACAAGGATTCTGTAAAGTTCCACTGTAAGTGCCCCCCATTAATAACAGGAAAACAGGTGACTGGACTGTGGTTTCCTTCCCTAATTAACCCTGAAGTTTAATTGATTAATATTAGTAGGCTATAATAGTTTATGGATCATTTGGTTAATGAGATTGTGCTATTACAGTAAAACGCAAGGATCACCCGTCTTCTCAGGTTACATAGGTCATTGTTTTTAGTCAAAATATTGTTGTCTGCCTTGAACAAAGTACATCGGAGGCGGAAGGGTTTGCCTTCACGGTTAAAAGTTAACCCAAGACAACGCTGGTGTGTGGGATTTTGAGTGGCTTTGTAAATGGTTTATGAACGTGGATTTCTGTTCTTAGAATAAGGTAGGAAATGTCTCTACGGAGGTTTTTGTTTCTGTATGTTTAAGACGAAATACTTCTGTCGCTTTCATGTCGCAGCGGGCTGTTTTGCGCAACATTTCATTTACATGTACTAATTATGTGGAATATGCTCATGGATTGCCCGAAAATGATTTAAACCTGCTTGAATATATATACTCGTCTTAACTTAATTAACTTCCAACTATTATCTAGAAAATAGCCAGGGGCACTAGTTTGCAGGCCTGTCATGTAGGCTATGAGGACCAAAGGTTAGGGAGGGTTGACTTCTAGGCTAGCGAAGTGAGCTATTCAATAGAAGTAGCAAAGCTTTGACGACTCACCCAGATATCAAAGTGTCTTTCAGTGCGGTGCATTGGCCCACTGTACCTGCCACATCGATGGGTAATACCACCAGCGAGAGAGGTCATGGCCATGGCCACGGGCACGGTCATGGTGGGGGCCCCGGGGAGAGACACCGCCGGGACGGCCCCAAGGCGAAGGAAGACCATCGTTCCAGTATCCTGATGGACAGCACTGACGACGCCGATATGTTCCACGATGATCCTAAAGTATGTTTGTCAACCTGGGCTTCACAATTTTTTGCACTCTCTTCGGCTACTTGCATGAGCCCACAAAGCAGCCTACTTTGTTCAGAGAGATCCCTTTTTTCTGAAGTAGGTCTAATATCCAGTTCAGCATTTCCATGACCAAAATAGTCTATTGCATTAAGTAGGCAGTGTTGGGCAGTACTAGTTTAACTACATTTCTGAGTAGCATGGCTGTAGCGATTTTTTTCTGAATGTGATAGCTTTTCATTAATTTAGTTAATATTTTAGCCATGTGCTGTGGTAGCTTTCCCATAAGCTACATTTTCAGAGCATCAGCTCACAGTAGCAAAATCTAGACCATGCATGGAAGATCAGTTCTTTGCAATAATGTGATCCATTTGTTGCATGAGAGGTGCAATAATTGAAAAAAAAATGTGCGTAAAAACATGTATTAGAAATACTGTACAGCCACAGGGAAATCAAGCATTGTTTCAGGACCCAAAAAAGCACACACATGCACATTCTATTCTCCCATTTACTCTATCTTGGACACAAAATGTGGAATTAACACCCAAATATTATTGTTTTAAAACGTTTTACCTATATAAAAGTACAATTACTTACTATTAGTTAGTTACTATTATATTGTTTGTTGGAGAGACCTGATAGTGTAGTCACAAATAGAGTCTTGGCAGAAGGTTGAATAATTTTGTTTATTTTTAGTCCTTATTGTAAATTAAAAAGTAGCTTCACATGTTAAACTGCCTCTGCGATTTTTTTTGTAGCTCAGCTTGCTACATTTTGTAGTGAAGCTGAGTGAAGCTTCATCTGATGTAGAGTATCTGGTAGCTTGCCCAACAGTGAACATAGGCTATGTGCAATGCACTGCATTTTTCTCATATACAGTGTACTGCACACCCTGAACTGCATTCCTCCAAAACAGGATTTTTGTTAGGTCTTCTGTGGAATAGCATATATTTTTAGAGATCAATCACTCTTCATAATTCATTTTAGAATAGAATCATAGTTATTTTTGGCAAATAAATATCTTCTTTGTCTCTCAGTGAAATGGGAACCAAGTTTTTGAATGGTCCTTGAATGCAAACTTGCCTCCATGTCTTACTCATACAGGGTCCTGAGGCACATGAGTTTCTCGCATGGCAGCAAGATCTGGAGTCAGATATCAAGAACCCGACCCAAAATCACCCAACCATGTTCCGATGGACTGGTGAAGGGAAAGAGGTCTACCTTTCTGGTTCATTCAACAATTGGACCACAAAGATCCCACTCTCTCACAGGTGCACATATCATCCGCTATCTACATCATGAATCCCTGCCTATGTTGGAGTAGTGACTGACTGTGTTTGTGGGTCTATAATTGACTAGGCTGGTGCACTGACCAGTAAGGTGACCAGACCTCTAAGATAAAAATTGGGGACATTTTCCCAAAAATCCAGGAACATTCCTATTTCTACAGTCAATATCATTAAAATAAGCAATGTTTTAGCTTCTAAAATCAGCCAAAAACAGGGGCTGTCTCTGGAAACCAGGGATGTCACCCTACAGCTAAGAGAAGCTGATTCTTACAGGCCTCCTTGCAATAGCTCTTATTTACCTGGTGCATAGGTTCACAGTATTAACCACTAGATGTCACTGTTACTTACAGTTGTTCATAGTTGATAAAGAAAAAGATATTCCTGAAAATACTGAATTGTATTTGAATGTTGGGTGCTATGGAAGTGAGGTGATTTTCTTGTGCGACAGAAGTAAGTTTCAACAGTATTCTTTTCAGCACATGCTTTGCCCCTATGTCCAGTGAAGTGTGAGCTATAGGCTATTTTTCCTCTAATTTTTCCATGTATTTCTATCATTATCTCTATCATTATGACCTGTATTAATGCATTGTTGCCTATATCACCATAAAGTCAGCACAACTTTGTAGCTGTTCTGGACCTACCAGAGGGGGAGCATCAGTACAAATACTATGTAGATGGGCAGTGGACCTTAGACCCCACAGAGGTAAGAGTGAAATCCTGTTGCAATACAAAACTCCTGATCTCCTGAATCAGATACTTGTGAATAAACATTTTACCACATTGCTTAGCTGTTTTGTTGTTTATTTTTTTCAACCAAATTGTTTATAACACCTGTTTAATTTCTAGCCAATGGCAGTTGGCAAAACAGGCATTATAAATAATGTGATTAAGGTGAAAAAGACAGACTTTGAAGTGTTTGATGCCCTCAAAACTGATTGTGAAAAGACTGCTGATGTGTCAGGTAAGTTTTTTTTTTACATCTTAATTACATGAATTCATTAATTCTTGCATATTGTTAAATCAATTTTCTTGACCATGACCTCCTTCATATTTCTTCAAATGGCTAGTAATGTAGTCAAGAGAATTCATTACACACACACACACACATCCATATAACACTCAGATTCAGTATACACATGCAATGTAGAGAAGTGAAGTTTTGCGCAGACCATCTCACCATCCTCTTCAGAGAATACTATAGAACATTTCTCTCCTTTCTCTTTCTTTCTTTTTTTCTTTCTTTCTCTCTTGCTTTCTTTCTCTCCACCCCTCCATCTCTCAGACCTATCCAGCTCTCCTCCAGGGCCTTACCACCAGGACCCGTATACTGTGCGGTCTGATGACAAGTTCAAGGCTCCGCCCATCCTACCCCCTCACCTTCTGCAGGTCCTCCTCAACAAAGACACAGGTGTGTCTGTAAGTGCGCTGCCAACTGGGCTTGACTTTGATAAACTTTTGCAAGACTATGTTCCCTGTTTGGAAGTGATAAATCTCTTCCAAAATTTCCTTTGGTTGAGATATCCTGGGACACATGTCAGTCCCCCATCTAGAACCTCTCTCTTGTTCTTTATTCAACATTAAAGTTTTCTTTTGTACAATACATATACTGTATAAAGCTAAGTATTGTTTGCAGTGAAATGTGTGTAATCTGTGTGTAGTGTGACCCAGCTCTGCTCCCTGAACCCAACCATGTGATGCTAAATCATCTGTATGCACTCTCCATTAAGGTATGTGAGACATATTATCTTCAGTTTGAAACACAGTGGAGGAACAGCAGGTTGTCCTGTAATATACCATAATGCTCCATTATATATGGTTGAAGAAGTGGGTTTTTTTTGTTTATGTACAGGTGGTAAAGAGTCAAATGAACCATGTTGTTGATAAAGTTCTAACTGCCATTTCACGACTGATCAAAACAGCCTTTGTTAAAGCAAGTCAAGGCAGACAATAGTATAGTCTGCTCATTTTTTAAAGTAATATCAGTGTATCTCCAAAAATGAAGGATTTGTGTAAAAATCAAATATTTCAGATTTCTAACAAACATCCATTTTGTTTTTTGTTCATCCAGGATGGTGTGATGGTTCTTAGCGCAACACACCGCTACAAAAAGAAGTATGTCACTACTTTACTCTACAAACCCATATAGGAAGACAAATTAGGGTTTGTGTGTCTGTGTTGCTGGGTGTGTTATCAGATACACACCTTACTATCAGGATCACCTGTTGAATTTCTCAGACCAGCCCCGGAGTCAGTGGAACACCCTCTTCTCTCAAGAGTGTGTGTGTATGTATGTGTGTGTGTGCGTGTGTGTGTATGTGTGTGGTGAGGTTTAAAGGCACTTCTGGGACTGTCTAAATTCTCTTAGTCCTTGTATTGATTTGTTGTATGGTACCACGTAGGACAATAAAACTGGTGCTTATACTGCTGCCTTGTTTCCTAAACTGCTAGCTGTCTTAATCATAGTAATAATTTGATTCAGAATGAAACATACTCTGATTACTAATCATAATGTGACTGTGAAGTGTTATAGTAGTGTGCGCACAATTGTTAACATGTACATTAGAGATTGATCAGTGTAAAGATCGAATGTATAGATTTTCTAATAAGTAAAATGTAACTTACTGTACTGTAAATGACTTCATATTTGTGTTAATTTGTAAAAAATAACCCCAAATGACACACTTATTTAAGGTATGAAGCTCTGTATTTAGCAGCACACACACACACACACTATTCAACACATCTGTGATGAACATTTTTACTAGCATCAGCTTCACTGAAAATTCATTTTTATTATTATTTTGTTGACGTTGCCAAGCATTTCATGTAGTCACACCATTTGTGAAGACCTCAACCCATACAGTGGACTTTGGCATCAAGGTACTTGTAGTCTGAGTTATATGTCAAGGCATACTTGGCAAAACAGTGGGCAGCAACCCGGTCACATTCACATACCGCAGCCTGGCAGGCATCATTGGAGGCTACACAGAGTAATAAATGGTTTGTAGTTTGTTTTAGGTTACACCCAGTTACATGACATACAGAAATAGTTGCCGATATCTCTCACATACACATACCTCTGACATACAGAGCAGCATATCATTTCTATGAGCAAGTAAATTCTTTTGCCTTGACGAGTTACACCTACATACCTGTAGGGTTATAACTCTAAGCTGTAACTTGTCAAAGCAAAAGAATTTACCTAATTTACCTATAACCTGCTGGGTTATAGGTTGAAAAAACTTTTCATTTTTTAAACAAATTTTCTTTTACATAAATTTAGCAAATGAAGTATTTTGATTAAATAATCAGGATTGGTTAATTGTACTAGATGAGTTGTTTACTTAAGTAATGCAATACAAATGTATTACTTATAAACTTCCTTTGTAAATTATTTTTAAAGCATGGCATCCAATCTGATGATTAAGGGGAACACAACACAAGAAGAAGTTGAAGTAAAGGGCTAGGTGAAGTTTATTGGTACTGAATGCTCTTGATTACAATAACATAATTGGACCACTGCCTAATGTTGTGTTACTGATTACAATAACATAATTGGACTCCATAATACTGGCTCTACATAAAGTGTTCCATTGCATTTGAGTGGTTTGGTCTATTGGCTCCCCTTACCTGAACAGGTGACCTGTTGGTTGGAACAGGTAAAGTCATACACCTTGAGATGGGGCACGTCAACTATGGGTCTGCACTCAGGATTGTCTCCGCTGGCCTCATAACAATTGTCATGAACCTGGCAGCACCTGAGGAAGAACATAGGACAGGGGAAGAGGGAGAGTCTGATTACAGTAATGCTCCATGTGAGTGCCGTGTGAAAGGCCGCAATATCGCAATCACCACATATCGCAATCACCAAATCTGCAAACGATTTGGAGGTATTAATAAAGCACGAAGAGCGTGATTTCCACGTGGACACTGATCACTACATTAATTTCCATTTCCTCTGATTGAGTGCTAAATTCCCACACTGCACTGAGAAATCAGCTGTCATATGCAGCAGGTGGGCATAAGGTAGGCAGGTTTTCACAGCTGTTCAGAAGATTTTGCAAGGCTCAAGGCCACATTTTTACTGCTGACAGACAGACCCAGAACGCATAGTCTCTGTGTGGCTAGAGGTGTGAAAGCCATGTGTACATACAGATCAATATCATCCAGGGCTGACCCGGAGCCTCCCAGACCACACCAGCAGCCATACTCATTGTAGATTAAGGGGTTGACCTGAGGCTGGGAACACTGGATCATCTCCCCAAACTGCCAGAGGGCATAGGGAACATAGGCACCATGGGCACCGCAGACTGGCATGGAGACAAGGATGGGAACGGTAAAGAGAACACGGACAGAAGCACGGTAAAAACTGTATGGATCTTCCTTAATTCACTGAAGATTAATCATCTTTATTGTATCATGTTGATTAATAGTGTATCCTATTTCATGGAATAATATAGCACATGCTTTTGAGAGACAGTAACACAGACATAGCATATTTCAGTAGCATATTCATCTGCACTAGATTGTAATCAAACTTGTGTGTGAAAGTGTACTATGTGTCAGATAAGATATGCATATGATTCATATCTGGAACATTCTGTGCATTTGGCAGTACCAATATGCATCCTAAACTTCTACAATTGTGAAATTGTCCTGTCAATGCGGGAAACCTGAAGGGGTGTATAACCATTACTGGAAAACAGTAGGAGGAATATTTTATACCATGTTTAGCTCTCTATGCTATTTTTCAAACCTATGAATCTGTTGAATTTATTTGTGAATTTTACACTTAAGGTGATAGCTTTGCTGGACATGACATCACAGTACTTGAGCTGTACAGCTGTGTTGTAACCAAAAACATGTATGTCAACACAACAATGTAACTGACATTTTGTTACTTATTTAAAAGTAAGATACATGTAGTGGACCAAAGCAATAGAGGCAAATGTTAAAAATAAAGAAGAATCACAACTTTGAAGAACAAAGAACAAAAAGGTGTGAAAGCAATATCATGAACCAAAAGATGGAAGACAGAAAATAAGATGAAGGGGAGAAACAGAATTGATGGGTAGCAACAGTGACAATAGCTGTTAGGTCTCACCTGCAAACACCACCAGCAAAAGAAGGCCAGAGAAATTCATCATGTCAGACATCCAATCCAGACAGAGTATGCAGGCAGGCACGTATTTTATAGAGAGGACAGAAAAAGAGAGGGTGATAAGGGGTGATAAGGGACATGGAAAAAATTATATTTACAACAACCTTGGGGAAGAGGAGACCTGAAGTCCTGTTTAAACCTGAAGTCATGTGGATTGTCTTGAGTCCATCAGACCTATGCTAACCTTTTCATGTCTGATTTCATGTCACATCCCACACTGCACTGAGAAATCAGCTGTCATATGCAGCAGGTGGACATAAGGTAGGCAGGTTTTCACAGCTGTTCAGAAGATTTTGCAAGGCTCAAGGCCACATTTTTACTGCTGACAGACAGACCCAGAACGCATAGTCTCTGTGTGGCTAGAGGTGTGAAAGCCATGTGTACATACAGATCAATATCATCCAGGGCTGACCCAGAGCCTCCCTGACCACACCAGCAGCCATACTCATTGTAGATTAAGGGGTTGATCTGAGGCTGGGCACACTGGATCATCTCCCCAAACTGCCAGAGGGCATAGGGAACATAGGCACCATGGTAAAGAGAACACGGACAGAAGCATGGCAAAAAACTGTATGGATCTTCCTTAATTCACTGAAGATTAATCATCTTTATTGTATCATGTTGATTAACAGTCTATCCTATTTCATGGAATAATATAGCACATGCTTTTGAGAGACAGTAACACAGACATAGCATATTTCAGTAGCATATTCATCTGCACTAGACTGTAATCAAACGTGTGTGTGAAAGTGTACTATGTGTCAGATGAGATATGCAGATGATTAATATCTGGAACATTCTGTGCATTTGGCAGTACCAATATGCATCCTAAACTTCTACAATTGTGAAACTGTCCTGTCAACAAGGGAAACCTGAAGGGGTATATAACCATTACTGGAAAACAGTAGGAGGAATATTTTATACCATGTTTAGCTCTCTATGCTATTTTTCAAACCTATGAATCTGTTGAATTTATTTGTGAATTTTACACTTAAGGTGATAGCTTTGCTGGATATGACATCACTGTACTTGAGCTGTACAGCTGCATTGTAACCAAAAACATGTATATCAACACAACAATGTAACTGACATTTTGTTACTTATTTAAAAGTAAGATACGTGTAGTGGACCAAAGCAATAGAGGCAAATGTTAAAAATAAAGAAGAATCACAACTTTGAAGAACAAAGAACAAAAAGGTGTGAAAGCAATATCATGAACCAAAAGATGGAAGACAGAAAATAAGATGAAGGGGAGAAACAGAATTGATGGGTAGCAACAGTGACAATAGCTGTTAGGTCTCACCTGCAAACACCACCAGCAAAAGAAGGCCAGAGAAATTCATCATGTCAGACATCCAATCCAGACAGAGTATGCAGGCAGGCACGTATTTTATAGAGAGGACAGGAAAAGAGAGGGTGATAAGGAGTGATAAGGGACACAGAACAATTATATTTACAACAACCTTGGGGAAGAGGAGACCTGAAGTCATGTGGATCGCCTTGAGTCCATCAGACCTATGCTAACCTTTTCGTGTCTGATTTCATGTCATTCAACAAAAACTCAAATACTGTATGCATGTCCATGAGTCATGAGGTGTGGTGATGTGAGATTAGTGACAAGTGACATGAGGATGGGGTGAGGTTGAAAAACACATCGCCTTAAACCATGGGTGTGCCTGTCAAGGTGTGTAAAATGCAAAAACTCACATGGTATCTGTGTCTGACAGTTCACAGCTGCCAAACTGGTTCTATGATGTAAGTGGATGACAGGACACACATAAAATGAGAAGAGAGAGAGAAAAAGAGAGAGAAAGAGAGAGAGAGAGAGCCTGGGGAAGGATAAAAGAGATTGCATCTTAGGATCAGACAGGTACAAGAAAATAAGATAAGATAACAGCTTGATTTCTGAAGCTGCTGGAACATCCTACAGTATCTACCAGCCAGCACAAGCCTTCAATAGTTTTTCACCTGCTTCACCTGACAAAAGTAGGAACTATCTTCAAAACAAAAGGTAAACCATTTTGTTCTTTATATATCTCAAATGTACATGTTTCGATCATAAGACTAACACAGGTTCTTTAACAACTTGAAAAGAAAACTTAAGTAACCTCTCTACTTACATTGACATTAACAAATATATTCTTCAGCAAAAATTAATTTCCACCCAGAAAGTAGGCAGGGAGCAATTTAGAAATTCTTCCCGGCTCCTTCAAATCCAAATCTTGGGAGGCCATCTGCCAAACACTAAATCTGTGAACACAGTGGATGAATGGAGTCTTTGATAATCATGACTGTAATACTGTCTTGTTTGGATTCCAGAGGGTATTTCTCATAGCAGAATACTTTACTTATACAGAATGTCTTTTGTTTGGTGCTCTTTCACATAAAACTGAGCTGGCCACACTACACAGGACAAATTCAAATAGGTCAAATAGATGTCTGGAATGTGCTGGTTCATACATGTTCAGTCAGACCTTATTTATTTCTATTGTCAAAAGGTTGACAACAGCTTTCAATGAGTGTATCACACCATCATACTTGTCATAATAGCATTACCTAATTGTTGTGTATCTATTGGAATTAAAGTAGTAGAATATCTCACTGACCTGCCATATTCAAAATATGTTTAAAAGCTAATATGACAGCTTAAGCAATTAATAAATGAAAAAAATGACAACTGACATTTCTAGCCAGCCATTAATCATTACTATATTAAAGGAAAAGGAACAGGAGCCCTTTTTTGGTCAGGGGTGTGGCACAGACTGGAGCCCTCAAGCATGAATTTCAATTATACACACAATGCTATATTTTGTGAACCACCCTTGTGCAAAGTACAATTACTTGCGCACACAAACACGTGCACACACACACACACACACACACTCCCCATAGCATCATAACAGTTAATAACAGTTTCAACAGTTAATAAACCATCATCATGGTCCCTATGAAACTGTCAGATCTTGAGGATTTGTTGTCCTTACTGTGTTTTGCCACTAGATGTCCTTATCCATACGTTTTGGGTTTTACTTTACATGTAGCTTTCTTTTGGTGTTGACTGTTGCCGTAGGTATTGTGGTGGGGTCAGTGGGGTTTTTTTACCCATGATTTCTGTGTTGAGTTTTATGACCTGATCTCCACATAGCTTATGCCACATCTGATTGTAAGTTAGGTTGTTTTTTTTTCAGAGTTTTGACATTTTAGCCTTGTCATCACAGCTCTGACAGTATAGCATGACAACCCTGACGACATGATCACATCACCGCCTTTGAACACTTTGTCAAGATACCACATAGCAGGATGGATAGATAGATAGATAGATAGATAGATAGATAGATACTTTGTAAATCCAAAGGAAATGTAGATATCCCGCAGCAAGACACATAGTTATACACTCAACCACACACAAAGACAAGGAAACAACAATTAATAGAACAGACATTCAGTCTGTTTAGATTCGGTCTAAACCGATGAATAGATAGAATAGAAATAGAAAGATGAATATATAATGATGATGTCCATAAGTAAGCAAGAATTAGCCGTAACATGCAAGTATGCATTTACAGGGATACTGCAAAGTATAGTTTTTTAATTTCATGATCAGTTTTAAGCAAATGATTGTATAATTATTAATAGCAGTATTTATAAGTATATGGATTTTTTGGAGTCTTTCTTTGAAGTATTTTAACTTTCATTGACAGTTTATTTAAAGAATGGTCCAATCTAAGTTTGTTTTCATTCCTTTGATTTGTGTTGTATGTTATGATATAGTCTGAAAGCACTGTTACAGAACCTGTTATGTGTTTAAACAGGAAAATGGGTCTTCTGCCTTCAATGCTCTTCTTCAGCCTTTGTTTACCTCTCTGTAAGTCTTGCTGTGTGTTTAATTTGTTCATTAATTGATACACATTGAAATAGCTTCCTAGTTTGAAGTGTCTGCTTTCTTCCTCTTATAGGCTATTCCATTCCTGAGCGCAGCCTGATCCAGTTTAGAGAGATGATCAAATGCACTCTGCCCAACAGCAACCCTCTGCTGGACTTTGGCAACTATGGCTGCTTCTGTGGGCTGGGAGGATCAGGCACAGCAGTTGACCAGCTGGACAGGTCAGAGAGACAGTTCACGTAACTGTACCAGTTTTGCGTACCTACACTTCACATACAAAGCAATGGGCAGGAAGCTAGTGTTACTAGAGACACTTCAGGTGTGTTTGACAGCCCTACACTGAGATTAAAAATTCTGTTCTTCCAGGTGCTGTGAGGTGCATGACAATTGTTATGGTCTTGCTAAGAACCACAGTGCCTGTCAGTCTACTTTCGACAGTCCCTACACAAACAACTATAATTTCAACTGTAATAAGATCAGCAAGACAATCACATGCTTGTGTGAGTAAATGAACAAACCCAGGAAAGAACAGGGCTTGCTCAAGCACTTTGGGTTATTGACAACAGTCCATGTACAGTGCCCAGCATAAATGAGTACACCCCCTTTGAAAAGTAACATTTTAAACAATGTCCATGAAAACAAAAATATTTACAAAAAAAATTGCAGACTAAGTAAGTTTAACACAAACGTTTGCTTAATAATATAACTTAAATAACATATTTTTCAGTTTTACTCAAATTAGGGTGGAGCAAAAATGAGTACACCCCCAACCAAACTACTGCATTTAGTATTTTGTATGGCCTCCATGATTTTAATGATGGCACCAAGTCTTCTGGGCATGAAATGAACAAGTTGGCAACATTTTGCAACATCAACCTTTTTCCATTCTTCAATAATGACCTGTTTTAGAGACTGGATGTTGGATGGAGAGTGATGCTCCACTTGTCTCTTCAGAATTCCCCATAGGTGTTCGATTGGGTTCAGATCAGGTGACATGCTTGGCCACTGAATCCCTCTCACCCTGTTCCTCTTCAGAAAGCCAACAGTGGCCTTAGATGTGTGTTTAGGATCATTGTCATGTTGGAAAAGTGCACCACGACCAAGTGCACAGAGAATTTTCTTTTTCAGTATAGAGCAATACATCTCTGAATTCATGATGCCATCAATGAAATGCAGCTCTCCAACACCAGCAGCACTCTTGCAGCCCCACATAAGGACATCGTCACCACCATGCTTCACTGTAGGCACCATGCATTTTTCTTTGTATTCCTCACCTTTGCAACGCCATACAGTTTTAAAGCCATCAGTTCCAAAAACATTCATTTTGGTCTCATCACTCCACAAGACAGAGTCCCAGTAGCCTTTATCTTTGTCAGCATGGGCCCTGGCAAACTCTAGGCGGCCTTTTTTTGTGCCTGGGCTTTAGGAGAGGCTTCTTTCGTGGACGGCATCCATGCATGCCATTCCTCTGCAGTGTACGGCGTATTGTGTCACGGGAAGCAGTCACCCACATTTGGCTTTCTACTTATTTAGCTAACTGTAGAGAAATTGTGTGCCGATTTTCTTCAACCCTTCACATTAAAAGACATTCCTGTTGAGGTGTTAAGTTCCGTGGACGACCAGGACATCTCTGTGACATGGTCGCAGTTCCATTTTTCTTAAATCTTTTTTTCTTTAGGTCTTGTGCCATTTCTCTTCCATGTGGTGCCATTGCTTTTGTGTTGTATGTTACGCAGATATGATATTACAGTTAGTCTGTGAAAATTTTTGAAATATGTTTTTGTTTTCATGGACATATTGTTTAAAATGTTACTTTTCAAAGGGGGCTCATTTATACTGAGCACTGTATATCTTCTAGTGATCTCTCTCTTCCTCTCTTTCTCTGATGCTTTGAACTGATCAATCAGCCAGTCTGACTATATGTCTCTCTTTCAGCCAGCAATGATGAATGTGACATGTTCATTTGTGAGTGTGACAGAGTGGCGGCCAACTGTTTCGCCAGCTCCCCATACAATATCTCAAACAACAACCTGCCCAGCGGAACCTGCAGTGCTGCCTCAGGTCCAGTTTCCCTATCTGTCTATGCTGGGCCTGTGACTGCACTCCTCTTCATATTCTTCTCAGCACTACAGAGCAGTTCTTCATAATGACCACAGAAAACAAAGCAGGCACACACACTGACAAGGCCACTCTGGTTATTGAACAATATTACACTCAGGAAGATCATGAAAAAAAAATGTTCATATGGTCATACATGTTCATGAATAAATATGACCGGATACAGCAATGTTTAAGGCACTGGACTGAACAAGATGTTAATTAACAAGCAATGTTCTGCCCTTTTCACTGTAACTCATATTGTAGTGTAGGTAGTTCTATTTATTCTTATTTCTATGTATTTATTGTGTAATAAATCGGTCTAATGTAATCGGTCTAATGGCTATTGCTAGTATTTATATTATGCTATATTTAAATAGCAGCAATATTGCAATAACAAATAAAACGTTTCAGTGTCAGTGTCTGGTAGATGACATACAATACCACAATGCAAATAAAAAGTATTTAAATAATGATTTTGTTGAAGACTACTTCACGGACATGGATGAGAAATTGTACTTCCACCATGGAAAGTCTATTTACAATGTTATCTGGGTTATGCTGTGTTTTACACTGCTTCTGTTATCATCTTATATGTCTACCACTGCAGTAACCTACTGACCATACTCTGGTGATTGTGAAACTAAACCCACTGTCTAGTACAAGTCTATGGATATCCCATTGTGTCATACAAAAAGCCAGTTTAACGTATACACATCCTGTGGAATTTCACTACATAACAGTTTAATAATGCGTCCTCATATTTTCTTTGACTATCCATATATAGCAGCCAAGGCAATAAGTGATGTATTTATCAACTTAAAGGAACCTGGTCTTTGCCTTTCGTGCCAATGATGGAAAAAACTGAACCTCAACACATGTGTGCGGTGAGCTTAGCTATGAGGAAGAAACCAAAGAACACACACACACACACACACTTAGAAACAGTTAGCTATTTTTTACTACATGCAGAGCATATTCTGATTTTGCAGACAAATCTGCTATAACTGCAAACCATGAGTTAACAACATTTTTGTAGATTGCGGTGTTAAACATTTGTTTACAGACCTGCATTGAAAGGAAACAACAGAATTCTTTTACCATCTTTTGCAAGACAGTACATCTCTTGCAATTCAAACCATTGCCAGGTAAAGATGTTTCAATTCTGAAATGCTACTGGATTATCAGTGTCATAGTTTTTGCTTCATTTTGATGGACTTGATAGTGTTAACTAATCCTCACATTCGATGTATTTAAGAAGAGTTATCCAGTTCTGTTGACCTATTAAGTTCAATTAATCTATTAATTTACAGGTTTACATTTTTAGGTTACAGCTAGAGTTTATAGTCTTTTAGTTTAAAATAATCATATTCTGTACAGTCACCATAATACATTTTCAGAGACCTCTTGCACGCTACCTCTAATGGTGTGAAATTCTGTCCAGATTTGATCACTTAAACTCCTCCACGGTTTGATCTTTCCAAACAGCGTCATGAAATACCACTTCTCCACTTTGTGTCTGATCCTTGTTCTACCTGTGTGTAAGTCTCTTGTTGCCAATCACATTAAACACACAGACAAGTATTCATTTATGCTATTGCTGAACAGACATTACTATTTTCAGCTTAGCTTTCAGCTATGCCACTGCCACATTTAATTGTGCCTCTTTTTCTTTTTTCTTTTATCCATGTAGCATGTGAAAGGCGAGGTCTCAGGGAATTCAGGCAGATGGTGCAGTGCAAACTTCCAGAGAGAGACCCTCTGCTAGACTTCTGGGACTATGGCTGCTACTGTGGGCTAGGAGGACAGGGAACACCTGTTGATGATTTGGACAGGTCAAATGTGTGTGAGTGTGTGTGTGTGTGTGTGTGTGTGTGTGTCAGTGCATGTGACTTCTTCCACGTGTTCTGGGTTGTTAGAGACATTACTCAGTTTCTGCCATTATTGAAAATGTGACATCACAAGTGATGTCATGTTGTGTACACGTTGGACATAAAGCATTCTGTTTGTATATGCAAGATGTCTACTGATGAAATGGTGTATCAATTCTGCTGATGTTTGGATTTGTGTGTGTGAATAAGTCAAGTTAATAATCTCTCTTCTCTCCAGGTGTTGTCAGGCCCACGATGATTGTTATGATAAAGCCCAAAATCTAGAGTCCTGTGACTCTATTTTTGACAGCCCCTATTTCAATGGATACAAATTTGATTGTGATGAGCAAAAGACGATTACATGCCTATGTGAGTCCTCTTCCCTACACATGCATACCATTCTTTTTTAAAATACTCCTATGGAGACTTTTTCAAACTATGTTTGAATACACTGTTCAGTATGGTGAGGATATATGCAAGCTTAATTAATAGCACATCAGCTACTATGTACGTTTACAAATCTACTGTGTTTTTGCCATCATATAACAAACATGAATATTACAGCCAGCAACGATGACTGCGACATGTTCATTTGCATGTGCGACAAAGTTGCAGTGGATTGCTTTGCCGGCGCTCCATACGATGACTCCAAGAATGGCCTACCTGATGAGGTCTGCAGTTCAGCTGCCAAGGGTCTCTTGCCCTCTCCCTTGATCATGATGCTTGTAACCCTGCTCTGCCAAATGACGCTGACCCTTTGGTTGTGAAATCAAAACTGAGAGCCATAGAGAGCCACTTGGGATGATGCATAAGACATGGACAAGGAGCAACTGGACAACTTGAATGAGGGATTAGGGCACCGTCTCTACAAAGTAACATTGCTAATTTCTGTCCTTATACTGCTTCACTCAGCGGCAGAAGTACCAAGACTGCTAACAATGATAGCAACGGCGGTGTCTAGAAACGCACTCCAGTGTAGCAAATGAAGACTAATGTAGTTGCCAACAACAAATGCATGTGCAGTCATTACTAATGATGGATGTTTTGGTAAGGTTTGCGTTGCGTTGCTTGCATGTCCTTGGTACCGCATAGACATAGTTGACCAGCAACTGAGGCCATCTTATGGGGGCAAGATCATATGGAACCGGGTTAACTTGCCCCCATTGGTTAGCTTTTGCTGTCCTTACACTGTTCAGTCTATGTTGTATCAAATTTTCTCACTCTTTTTCCTACTGATGGCACTTGGTGGCCTTGAAAAGGTCTATGGATTCAAAATGGCCTGAGCTCCCCTTAAATGTTCCAATCCCTTCTCCCAGTGTTCAAAAAAGGGAGAAAAAAAAAAAAAAAAAAACCTCAAATAGACCACATATCAAATCTAGCAAATGTAACATCCAATCCAACAGGTTTTTGTGAGTTAACGTTTTAGTTAGAAAAAAAGGATTTGTGTCAGTAAAACAAACAGTTCAACAAACTGATGTGTACTGTAATGTGTAATGTCTACAGAAAAAAAAAACAGCTTCTCATACCAGCAAAACATTCACTCCTTTGAGAATGCATGTTCTACATGAATGAGACTGTCCATGCAGCTAAAATTCATACTTAATGCACTGTCCCCTATGATGTTGAAATAAATGTTTTGATAAAGTAAAATAGCACAACAAAAAAATAATTAATATTTATTTATTTCACATAAGTTTAAGCTGAGAATGTGTCAAGATGGTCCAGAAGAAATGTAACTATTTCCATCGGGTGCTTCCAATTTAAAAGAAAGCACAGAGGTAAACAAAGTTTTACATTTTTCAAGAGGTTTAAAATATGAGGTGAAAGTAAACTGCAAGATGGAGTGTGGTCCAAGCCTGGTTGTAGCACCAGGGTATGAAGGAGGGGGAGAGGGGGACTGTGGTCCCAGTTAGAGGGTGAAAATAAGGTATACCACAGCATAATTACTCCTCGTGCTCTTCATAGCCGTCTGGAAGGGCATTCATCTCAGGGTTGTGGAAAAGGGTCTTCACGCCATCACCCCAGGGGAAGCGCTGGACAACATAAATTCAAAGAAAAACATTGTCTAACGCATACAGAAACTGACACTACATTGCCAAGCAAATTCATTGAGGTCATAGGTTACATATGCTATATCCTTCAAAAGCTTAACAGCAGACAAGAGACATACATTAGACATCTAACACTACATTTTTGCTACACAGCCTAGATCACCTTGCTGCGAATGCGCAGATGAGTGTAGGGGACGAATTCAGGCTGTTCATGATGATGGTGCTGTGATTTGAGGTACATGTTTAACATGCACACACTAACTCCAGGGAGGGCAACAACAAAGGTAAGGATCTTCCACAGCCTTGCTCCTACAGACAAATAACACATAATTAATAACCGACACATGTTACAGTTACATACATTTTACTAAGTAATTGCCACAAATGGAAACCGAGTTAAATTTAAGTTAAATTCAGTTCAGTTCCTTCTCAACATAGTGATACCTGGTTAAGTCGGTTACCTTGTATTTCTCCTTTAATCTCAACTTAATTTCAACTGTACAAGTAATGGTTCCAGGGGAGCACATTAAGAATTTGAAATGTAACCCTAACCTACACCATTAAAATCTTTTCACTGTTGCTATTCATACGGTTCATGTCGGGTCAAGGATTTCTGCTAGCACAGCTATACTGTGAGCTGGCTAGTGAACTAATACAGCAACAAGCTAAGCTCTGCTGGAAACCTTTCAATTTGAGGCAATGGCGTTGCCCATTTCAACCATTTTACATGCAGTTCTTAACTCAGTACTCCAGACAAGTTAACGTCGAGATATATTCTTTTCACTACCGTTCACAGTAACACAAATTAGCTGACATTTGGGGTGAAGTTAACCGTGCTAGGTTAGCGACTATAGCTTCTGGCTAACGTTACCAACCTCCCTGGTGGACCATAGTGTCGGGCAAGGTCAAAACTATGAACAAAACGTTTTAATGTGATATAACCAAACTCCGATTAGCAAAACAAACTTGGCATTTTTCTTTGTACACCGACCTGATTCTCCGTGCTCTGCTGCAGCTGAAAATTGACGGGTCTGAGGCAAAGAAGCCCGCAGTAGCGCCCGAGACAGTCGTCCGAGAGAAGCCATCTTCAATGTTTGAAAGGCTGACAAGAGTGCGGAAGTGATGTACCGTCTTTTTGTCTTCTCCTTGCTTAACGTATCGGTCAAGAGTAATGAAAGATAGCGCCTCTGAAGGACTGGAGGTAGGCATTAATATGTTACAAAACAGCCTGTTATCCGGTGGCTTCTTCCTACAGGTTACAGTGTTTCACTATTCTATTATCTGGTGACTGGGCTATTTGCTTATTGCTCAGCATTTGAACTCATGCTGGTCTCAAGCAAATGTGAATGAATGCTATGATATCAGAAATGGCTTTCACATTCCTGCAACTTCCTGCAACTGTGTTGATTATATAGTATCTAAGTCTATCTGCATTTCTCAGCTATTGATCATATTGCTGTCCTAGTTACTGCACACAGTTAGTCTGTGTCTACATACACACTGATTGTTTGCTTTAGGACCTCCAACATTTCCTGTCCTTTGATACCATGGGCAGGTTCCCAGAGTTATTTGGGACAGGACAGAAGGGCAGTGCAGACATTTTTATTTCACTGCGGGTGCCCAAGTACACAAGTGTGCACTGCGTGTGGATACAGGTAAATTAATCTGGTAAGAAAAGCATATACTTTCTGTGTCTTCAAAATGACAAAATATTGTTTTATTTCCGGTGTGGCATGAGGGTATGAACAAAATGTGTTTTGTGAGTGTTCTTTGCTTTTCCAATGTCTAAAGCACATTTCTTAACTCTCAACTGAAATCAGCCTAATGGACGATAAAGTTATGCAATTGGTCTTGTAGACATCATTAAGACATCATTAGGGGCAATCATATTATTTTCTTACAGAAAGAAATGATTATGACAATTTTTACATTCTGACCATCTTAATATTGACATGTTTACAATGGTATAAGTATTTTATTACACATTTACATATCACAAAGTACCTAGTCCTAAATTAAGTCATTTTCTGAATGAGAAAATTCATGTAGCTGAAATGTTCTAATCTAATTGTGGACAATTAATTCTGGTCAACTCAAGTACCCCTTTAGAGTAAATAGACATCTACAGATAGAAATCAGAATAGAATTCATTTAGAGTTAATGTTCAATATATTTTTTTCCATGAAATCGTTCCCTGTTTGTTGCCACTCGCTTGTTTTCATTTTCGGCTCTGTCTGACTGCCTCTGGTTAGCAAAACATTTGCTCCCAGGGCATTGCATCAGCAAAATGAAATCAACTGGAATTAACTTCTTGATTCTGTAATTCTTGATAACCACCTATGGATTGACTACCATGTAATGTTATGGGACAATATTTTGGAACTATTGTGATGCTTAGGTAAAATTATGGACAACTTGTAGTCTATCATGGTTACTACTGATTGCACTTTTCCTGCATGACCCCTGGCAGAAAGGTTAGCCCCTTGAATCATGGATCTAGGTTTCTTCCTAGACTAACTAACATAAGGGATTTTTCCCTTGCCCCTGTTGCTCTTGGGTGTTCTTTGCTGTAAAGCTCCATGAGACAATAGTATTGTAAAGTAAAGGCGCAGTATAAATATAATTGAATTTAATTGCATTTAATGTACATATAATTGCTTGTGCAGTTGACCATTGTGCAAAATGAACGACCTTAAGTGCCTGCCAATCATGTCTCTTTTTTCAGTCATGGAGAGTGTAACCTATGACCGATTCAGCTCATCATCAGATACAGAGAATCTCAATCACAATCCAAAACTGGCCCCTCTAAAAGGTTGGTGGATAAGATCAGGCAATCAGTGGATCACCTGCAAAATATTCTGAAACTGAGACTAGTTTATTAAACACAGACCAATTCCACTTAAAGATTAGGGTGAACATTGTGAGTTTCAGTGGATCACCTGCAAAATATTCTGAGACTGAGACTAGTATATTAAACACAGACCAATTCCACTTAAAGATTAGGGTGAACATTGTGAGTTTCAGTGTCTTGTTATTTTTTCTTTTTGTAGAGCAAAATAACTTTTCAGTGCTTGTCTCCAAGTGAAGCTGTTCCTGCTTTATTTGAAGCACTTTATTGCTAACAGAAAAAAACAGGCCCAGAATACCCAACATTGTTAGGGCTAAATGGTTCCTATGATTAATTTGTGTGTGTGTGGTGAGATATCCATTCTCAGCCTCTAAATATTCAGGTCTTCATTCCCATTAAGTTATCAGTTTAACAGCTTATCAAAATTCCTTGTCAATGCCAAAACATTATTACTGCTCTGCTTTGAAGTCTAGAAAATGGACATGATCTAATTATCATCATAACCTATTTATACACCCTCCCTCTCTTACCCTATCTTTCTCTCCCTCAGGCAGAAACAGACTGGCATACATCTTATATGGCCTTTTGGTCTTTCTTTTACTCATTCTACTGATGATCACTGGAATTAAATGTAGGGTACCTGTATGTTACCATTACAATACACAGATACCATATTTTAACTGGCACATACAAGACATAAAGGATTTGTTGTAACACATCATTCATAACTGAAACATATTCAGAAATGACAGCTAGCACTTCAAAAACATTTGTATAGTGATTTTTTTTTTTTTTTGGAACTTATTCTCAGTTTTGTTTCTTGCAGTCTCTCAGCTGAGCCAAGGTATTGAAGAAATCAAGATTTATCTGACTGCAGTGAAAAGCTCCTCCCAAAATCCATTCCCAGCTAAGTCTCCTCAGCACGGTAGGTGCTCCAAAAGAATTCCATCACATATGCAAGGAAAATCTTTGCACTGACAGCAATATGTTGCAGTTGTCATTATAATTATTATTATTGGGATTATTTATTCAGTATTTATTTAGTATCTCAAACACTAGATGAACTGAATCACCTCTCTATATGTTATTCTATTTCCTCTGTATCTAAACCAGGTGAAGTAGATCTGTCCCTACCATTTGTGGAGGAGCAAGGTAAATAGTTTAGTATCCATGGATTGGGTGTGCACCATAGCTTTTTTCAATGCAGATTTCAAATTGTTGACTTCCATATACCTTGTACATTTTTATACCTTGAAAAAAAAGGAAAAAATATATTGGAAGGCTATGCAATGCATTTTTCTATACAACTGCAGGGGACTGTCAAGATGACTGGTTGCTCTTTGACAACCATTGCTACTACATCTCCACTCAGAAAACCGCTTGGCACAGTGCAGAACAGCGATGCATTGAGCAGCGGGGACATCTGTTTGTCCCCAATACTTTGAGGGAGATGGTAAGAGATCTGTATAACCTTTAGTTTTGCATTTAAAATGTAATGAATAATTATTAATCCTATAGATTGTTGATCTGCTGAGTTTTGATATAGTCCATTTATTTAGTTGTTTGGTTTTTTTCAGAGCACCTGAAGTGCTGGAAATTATTTTGTAGAGATAGAAATTCATTTTAATGCGTTTTTCATACTTTTCATACCATAATCCCTTCGTGACAATGTAATTTCTAGTGCTTGCAATAGACTAAATGAATGTTCAATGTAAATTTCATTTTCATTTTCATTCCTATTGAAATGATCACTTGCAGATCACTTTCAAGCTTTAAGGATTCTTAATTAAGACATATTGACCAATAATTTTCTTAGAAATGTTACAGTTTATTTCTCAGCCAACCTGTACTCTTTAAAACAGTTACTACCACTGGGAGTGGTGATCAAAACCCTCTATATGGCACAGCAGAGAGATGTGAACAATACTAACCCTATTCATAGTTGCAGTAATATGCTACTTCCCAGGAGTACATATCAGAAGTTGTAATGGAACAACACATGTACTGGATTGGGTTGGTGGAATATGGACATGAAGGCAACTGGTCCCTGGTTGATGGGACAGATTTTAGATCTGTGCCAAAGTAAGTAAATGCTACTGCAGAAGTGTGAGTAGTAAGCTCTGTTGATTGTAATCAGATTAGAAGAGGACAGATTTACGATGTTGGCACATAATGTGACATGCTACAGACTGCAGAGTAATTACATCTACTGGCTGATTGCCACACTTTTTTTCAAGACATGTGGCCTTCCTGCCACCATGTTTCAAGAGTTCTTAGCAACATGATGAACAACTGATTTTTCCCTTCCTTAAGTCAAAGAATAAATGAAAACAAACAAAATTAATTAATTAACAAATAACAAATTAACTAATTTTATTCCACACATACTAATTTTTTTCCCCTCTCTACCCAGATTTTGGGATGTTGGTCAACCAGACGATTGGCATGTGCGTGTGAACGGAGAGGACTGTGTCCAGTTCCATCCATATAAAAAACAGGGGCTAAGAAGATGGAATGATGCTGACTGCACCCTGAATTACTTGTACATATGCGAGGCTAAACTAAAAGAATAGAGAGGATGCCACTAGGCCTATATCTATGGTAAGGTGACCAGACCTCTGAGATGAAAATCAGGGACATTTTCTCTTCTTTTCTCTTTCTTTTACAGTCAATATCATTAATATGTGTAGTGTTTTAGCTTCAAAAATTGGGGACAAAGTGGGTTTTCTTGTATTTTACCAGGGACAGACCACCAAAATCTGGGATTGTTCCTGGAAATCAGGGTCGTCTGGTCACCCTAATCTAGGGGTCACTATACATCATGTTCCATATGCTCCAAATTATTCATAATTTTATGTAAATCTAATTTTCCTCAAGTTACCGCAGTTTGCATTTAATGCACTGTGTAAAACCAGCAAACTCCAAAAACAAAGAAGCCTGCTGGTGCTTGTGTATAATTGGGTGTATGGTAAACACAATTGTTCTAAGTGGCAGAAAGAGCACTGCTTTGTGTTTTGACTCACTTGTTTATAGCTTTTATTCTAAAGCTTGTATTAAACGTGTGTTAAATCACATAAACTGTATTAAAAGTTTCCATTGTTTAATAGCCTTTAGGAAGCAGAAAAGTGTCTGTGGATATTCTTTATCCATACATACTCTACTCACTTTGGATAACAACATCTAAGCAAAAATGTAATTGTAAACAGCGCAAAATTAGGCCACCCACAATGTTTTTGGGAGAGAATTCAGTCTAGCCACATATAGCACTCAGCACATCTTTCTCTATCTCCTGCCTGATTCAAGTGGACAGGCACAAAGATGGAATTCAGTGGGCCTGGAGAATGGAGAAGGCTTAAGATCCTCTACTGTGGGATGTCCCGATAACCCCAGAATTCATTGATGCATATTGCATGCCTGTTTGTTTTCGGTTACCTACGACTAATGGCAGAGGGTGGCAGAGACCTGGAAATCTGTCTAGGCCAGAGGAAGTTGTAATTCTAGACGTTTTGACCCTGCATGCTTGCCTTACTCTCAAGATATTCTCACATGATTTTTCTCTTGTGACCCACATTCCTCCACAAATCGCTTGACTGGGTCAAAGTGTCTGAAACACCGAGAATCTACGAAAAAGTAAGTCTAAGAGATTCTCCGTATGTTTGGAAGTGCCGTGTTACAGCTATATATATATGTATTTTTTCTTAGTAACTTTACTACTAGGACAGGGCACATATACCCTCTGTTGTTGATATAACGTTATACTAAGATAAGTTAGCTAACTTTCCATGTTGATACGGTAGCCCACTTTTGCAGCTTATGCGGAATTAATTACTTCTGTGTGATTAGTTTTTGTAGTTGCAACAACTACAAAACAACGCGCATATCTTAACGTGTCTTATTTCGTGAGTTTCTGTATCGATTTAGTTAGCCAACATTACAGTGACGGGCAACTTGTGTTTACATCAACTTACTTGGTCACTAGCAACAGAAAGTAGCGTTACACACATCCGTCAAAGGGACTTTAAACACTCCAAAGTCTTAAGTTTAGACTACTGCTCGAGGTGAATTTTTTTGTCTAAAGTTAGGGCTAATGTTAGGGTTCTTTTGCTAGATATCTGTCAGTGATCAGCACTTGAGACGATACTGGTGATGTTAACCTTAGCTGAATTGTAGTTAAGTCATCTGAATAGCTAGAACTTGTAGCCTAGGTGATAAAAAATAAAGCGTTTGAGATATGTGCCGTTATTAAGCACGAATCCCTATGACGAATACCAAGGTTTGTTGCCAGACCAGAAGCCATGGCGGAGTTTAGGACGATTTATATTTGAGTGGGAAGAAGAGCTGGGCCTATACCTCATATCTGATGGCCGATTCACCCAGTTCAACAGATTCAAGGAGGTGAGTCATTAATAAACCTTAAAGAAATATTAATGGATTCTTACGCCTATTTCTCACGTATTCAGGCAGTCACACACAATGTCGTGCTCACAACTAGTCAGAAGTTCCTCATGCATCCTTGCTTGAGACATGACGCACGCTTCTCTGTGTAGGGTATCATCTGACAAACATATCCCGAGGGGCTAGACAACCTCATTGGTATTTCACAGAATAGTAGGCTACCTTTGTTAGCCTCTTGGATTTGTGTAAGTCAGCTTGGTCAAATATGTTTTGTCCAGTGACGCAGATTGTGCTTTAGGAATTTATCCCAATTTAAAAGTTTACCCCAGTGTCCTAAATAATTATGAGGCAGGATTAGTTGGGGAATTATACAGTAGCCTTATACACTGAAACTCGACTATTTCTGTTGGTAATTTAGGATCAAACTTTATTGGGTGCTGGCTATGATCATGCAATAATCTTATAATTTCTTTGTCTTAGGTGTAATTATTTTCTCCTTTATGATGGGTCAAAGGTCCAAGAGGAAGGGGATCCCACGCGGGCGGGCATATGCTTCTTTTACCCCGTCGAGGTAGGTGCACAAAGCCAATATTGGAGTTACGCCGTTATGGGAAGGAGGATGTCAATAAAGCAAGAGTTTTGGGGGGGTTTTGCAAAGTTAGTGATGATTATGTATCTCTATTTGTATTACTTGAGCCATACAGTAAGTCTCTCACAAGTAAAAAGGGTAAGCAGACTCATATGACCTCACAAACAAAAATTTCAGATGGAACAGGAAGAAAAGACAACTGATGGTTATGAAATAACTTGCCTTGACAAAAGAGGAACTAAAGGCCTAGGCTAAAAGCTAGACGGTCTTCAGAAATGTACTATCTATCTATCTATCTATCTATCTATCTATCTATCAGTCTGTATGTCTGTCTACAGGGATAACCTCCTGGGTCCACTTGGTTGTAAGTGTTTAAGCTTGGGGTGTTTAACCTCTTGGTCCATCTCTTCCACAGACTCCACTGGATCAGCAGGAGTTGCTGTGTGGGCAGCTTGCCGGTGTGTGCAGATGTGTATCAGAGCTGTCCCACTCACCCGTGCGGCTGCTCAGACTGCGCAGGAGCAAGTATGCTGTGCGCATGAAGGGACACTTTCTGTGGGTGAGTATGTGCGCATGTTCTGTATATTAAGTAATATTGGTTGAATTGATGGTTGTGTGTTTCTGTATTTCTTAGAAATATTTATTATACTGGAACCAAAAACCTGTCAAAGAGCACACCAGAGAGCCACAGTAGCTCAGCCAAAGTAATGTTTTTACATTGTTTGGGCTGCAGGCAAATGTATGGCTAGTGTTGGACAGAAACACAAGGCTCATAGAGCGTCTGAATTTGGGCTTGGGCCAGGTCATTTAAAATGTGAAAATACAAAATTAGCTCATCAAATTTTTTTTTTTTTTTTCAGGCTCTCGGTTGTTTACTTTTTCAGGGTTATTCCACAGAATGGCAGTTTGTTTCCCCCTCATGGTCATGTCCTATCTCTCTCTCTCTCTCTATCTATCTCTTTCTCTGTCTCTCTCTCATTCAGGCTGTCAGTTGTTTACTTTTTCAGGATTATTCCACAGAATCGCAGTTTGTTTCCCCTTCATGGTCATGTCATATCTCTCTCTATATATATATCTATCTATCTCTCTCTCAGGCTCCCAGTTGTTTACTTTTCAGGATTATTCAACAGAATGTCAGTTTGTTTCCCCCTCATGGTCATGTCATCTCTCTCTCTCTTTCTCTCTCTCTCTTTCTCTCAGACTCTCAGTTGTTTACTTTTTTTGGTATTATACCACATAATGGCACAGTTTGTTTCCCCCTCAATGTCATGTCATCTCTCTCTCTATCACTCTCTCTCTCTCAGGCTCTCAGTTGTTCTGCTGACATTCCAGATGTGAGTGTGTGTGAACTTTTAGACCAGTTGATCAGTCTCTTCTGTTTCTACAATGGTCCTGTACGACAGAGTTACCTGGTATAGTATTCTCTCTCTCTCCAAATCTTATGCAAATGTCAAATTCAAATAATTTAGTTTAGTTTTAAACCTACTAGCATTGCTGCTTAGTATAACAGTATTAGGTCACACAGCACTGATTGTGCCTTTTTAGCATGGTGTGTTAGATCAGATGCAATTGAGATACATCACTATTTTGACACTGACACAAGATGAAACATTAGCATTAATGAAAGACATCAATCAAGGGAAAATATCTTCATAAACAATCCTTAGTTGTTTTCACATAGGTAACATGTATCATAACATATGTGTAATATAAAAGTAGTAGGGGTCTGTATTAATTGTACATGATTATTGGATTAGAGAAAGGCAGTGAGTAACCTTTTTTCAACAACTTTTAATTTGCTTAAGTGAACTAGCAAACTGCAAACTGTAATTACCAAGCATGACGGCTAACAGCTGCTAAGGCCAGAAAACATCCAGACAAGAGTACTTTGATTTCAAGATGACAAAACCTGCAAACATTTTATGTCACCCATTGGAATTAATGGGAACCTCTATGTTGCAATCTGCGAAGCGGCTTCACACAAAACAATGTATCTGATTGGTTTAAACTTCTGAGACAGCCATGCAGTCTAGGTGACTTCGGCCAAAAAAAGTGATACAATGTAGCAAAATGCGTTTTAGAAATGTAGTGGTGTAAAGTTTGAATAATGTCAAAATGTAGAGTAGTAAAAGTAACGGTATTCTTAATTATTTCTCCTTAAATAAAGTACAGCTACGTGAAAAATGTACTTAAGTACATTTGTCAGTGGAGATTCTCATTCATCCAGGGCATGGTAGTCCTTAAGTACAGTGAAGTATTTGTACTTTGTTAGATTCCACCACTGTATATTATAAATATTATGTATAATTTGTATGATAGAAAAGTAGTAGGCATCTTTTTATTTGTACATGATTGTAGGACTAGAGAAAGACTGTGGGTAACCTTTTTTCAACACCTTTTAATTTGCTTGGGTGGCATTAAGTTTAGTCTTCTCTCGTCTGCTTCTTTCCCTCCTCTCCCCTCTCCTGATGACAGCGGCACAGTCGGGCTGATCTTGCACTGCGCTGGGCCAGGTACCTTACACACCTGCAGGGAGGCTCCTCAGACCTCCACCACATCTTCAGCTGTCTGAGGACTATCGACTCCACGCATGTATGTATCCCAGTACACAACACCAAACACACACATACTTTAGCACAAAAGTGGTGTGCACACTTGTATGATGTCCAAAGTGACTTACATTTGTCAACTATCAACTACATCAGGGCCAGTCTCCCAGTCTACAGCAACTTAGGGTTAAGTGCCTTGCTCAAGGGCACAACAGTGGCAGCTAGGATTTTAACCCACAATTTCCAGGTTACAATTTCCATGCTAGCCAGGTTCCTTAACCACTACGCCACCACTGTCCCTGACTTTGTTTTATAACTGGCGCACACCTCAGCCGGCATAGGCCAACATAGGCAACTACACAGGAATGCATGCAGGGACTCTCATTTCATCCTCTTCTGTGATGAAGCATTCAGCTCCCTGCCCCCTGGGACATATTTCTTTAGTTGCATTAACTTTCCATAGCATAGATGAACTATGAAAAAACATCTTATTTGTTAGGCTAAATTTAGACTAGTTGTAATCTTTCCATCCTCACGTCACTCATGACGTCTTAACTGACTTAAACATTAGGCAAAATGTCTAATACTTCCAGAGGATGAATGCAAACACTTACCAGAAACTTTTAGGGATTTATCCTGTATGATCCACAAGTCAACATTGCTGGAAGCCTGCTCGTTTACGGCTCTCTGTTTTGGTCAAGTGCAGGTAAATAAGGTTTGAGCACATCGTTGATGTCGCCTATTGCACACGCAGTTGCAGACACAGCAAGTGTATCTAGTATTTAACATGCTAGGTGCATCTCTGTGGACAAAATGTGCTTCAGGAGTGGTCAGACACAAACAAAGTGGGGGCAGTCTGCCCCTCAAACAATATCAAATGACTGTGTGTTGTTGCGCACTGAAAGGAGGAGTGCACTAGACCCCTCTTTTTTGCCCAAATATAATGTTGATTTGAACAAAAGCGTCAGCCAAAAAATATATAGTACATATATATGAACATAAACAAACCTGACATTTAAAGGTACACTTTGCAAGCTGTGGGATTTTTTTACTACGGAGCTACCCCTGTAGTCACTTCTTAACTTCTTCATCCGTAAGGGGACATCTAACCATCACAGCAACTACAAAACTGGTGAATTAACTTCAAATTCTTGCATAGTGTACCTTTAAGATGCCTAGTAACCGACCCACCCAACCTTGTTGTAATGTCATTAAAGTTTAGCTGGCTGGGTCTCTTGCCTTGAAATTGGTCACACGGACCTCACATGGGCTCTATACAGTATGTTACATTAGACTATTATGCAACACATGAACAGAATTTGCCATGAGGCACACACACACACACATAACTCATTTCAGAAAGGTCTAAGTAAAGGTTCCTCTGTCTCTAACTTTTTCCCTCTCTTGCAGATTGATCCCCTCTTACTTTTGAAGGCAGCCCTGATTTTGCAGGCATGTCAGCGCTGCCCTTTAGTATTGGCAGGATGCATACTCTACAGAGGCAGGTAAGAGCAGGCTTTGGTTTTGTATTTTATTCATCCAGAACATCTTAAGAAGTTTTTGTTAAGCAAACATCAGTGTTAATGATACATTAGTCTTCAGTGGGCCTTTTCACATCACAACCTTTAGCAAATCAGTTGTCAACATTTAGAAAGTCACATTCATTGTTTCATTGTGTTATTTCATTACCAACCTTTCTGTCTGATCCCAGCATTATTTGGCTTCTAACTCAATCATTTTAAGTCAATAATTTAATTTGTACTTGTGTTTTCTAGGGTTGTGAGTACTCAGATGCCTCCTGATTTAACAGTGAAGGTGATGGTCCATGAATCCGAGAGCTACAGTCAAGTATGCATTTGTTTCCTGTTAAATTGCTGTGATTAGAATACCAAATCGTTGTTTATTAAAACTACATTGATGAATGTCACTTAGTTAAAAGTCTTTTCTTTGGAAATTCAGCAGAATTGTCAAACCAGCATCAATACATTGAACAGCACTGTCTTTCCTCATGTGTAGTTTCTGGGAATAAGTCCATGACCCAGCATGACCACCAGCATGAACAGCCCATGCAGAGTCACCGTGCAGCGGTGAGACTAACACTGTGTTCTTTTTGTTTTTTTGTTTTTTTGGAGCAGGACCACAGGCCTGTTGTGACCAATGGGGTCAGCAGTGCGTGCGGTACAACCTCTTCCTGCACGGGAACGACACCAGTGTTCCTCACCCCTGCTGAGCTTCAGGCGCTGCGCAGCCCCCCTGTGGACAGGACCTGCAGGTACAGTTTCAAACATGACCACCTAAGAATCAGCCAGAACTGTGAGTGATCGGATCACAGGAACTTTTTTTCTCTTAATAAAGTACCCATCAGTGTGAACTGACCCAGACATATTTTGTGGTATGGGCTGTTTTGACAATCTCTGATTGTTTAGGAAATAAGATGCATGCTTCCTTTACATCCATGCTGTGCTTTTTTATGGCTGGGGGATGTGCATTACCATCACCAAGCTTTCCCTACAGCAGTGCTTCTCAATTATTTTCTGTTATTATTTTGCGTCCCCCACTCTCCGCCACGACTATAAATAGTATTATTTGTAACAGTTTATTCTAGTATGGCAAAAGAAAAGCATGTTCCCTATGGTCATTCGCACCCCCCTCTTCCAGTATCGCACCCACTATTTGAGAAGTAACAGTTTTTTGTAGCGAGGCAGTGCATCTGGAATTGGTTATGGAAATGGTTATCTCTGAAGAGCCATGGTGACTGACAAGATAAATCAAATTATATAAAAAGGTTTTTGCTTTAGTGTGTTGGATTAGCAAAAGCAAAGCTGTTGCTGTTTTCCTGAGAAAGTAGAGAAGAACAGGCCTTTTTAATCCTCAGGTCGATAATGATGCCACTTTAGTTGGTGGTTAAATTATTGTGTAAGAACTACCATAAGAAGTCTTATTCTTAATTGCCTTATTTTGAGTGTTGTAAAGTAAACCTCAACCCAAACTCATTAATGATTGCATTAAAGATGTAGTGTGGAGCAGAAGTTTCCTTCACTGTCAGTCTCCTGATTAATGCATTACTGTCTGCCTTTCTCTCTGTCTCTCTGTTAGGTCTCACTGTACACCCCAGCCTCCTCCTCGGCCACGGAAGTCCCGTCTTCTGTCACGCACTCTGTCTGACACTCCCCCAGCTGAACCAGATGCTGTTCATCTTGACCCCGTCCCAACCCCTTCATCATGCCGCTCCTCTCTCTCTGATGAGTCCTGCTTTGGTCCCTCTCTCTCCATCTCTAATGCCACTTCCCCTCAGACCAGTCCTGTTCATCAGCTAGAGAACACCAAGTCACATGACCACGGACTGTCCAATGGGATCACAACTTGTGAACTAAAGAAGGAAGTAGTAGGAAGTAAGATGGTCAATGGCTGTGGTACAAAAAAGGCAATGGGGACAGACCAAAATGGGAAGGAGGAAAGTGGTGACTTGATCCTGCAGAATGGAAACAGGCAACATGCCAATGGCCACCACAAGGAACAAACCTCCAGTGGCCACTCTGACCAGAGTTCCTGTGATGATGGGCTGTCCGACACAAGCCATCACGAACTGCTATTGAGTGGGTCTGAGACCCCAGACAGATTGGACACCCCAGAGACCATAGAGGAGCAGAAAAAAAAGATGGAGAAGGCAAACACAAAAAAAGACAGACCGCAGATAGAAGAGGAGAGAAAAGAAAATATGGCAAATGGTGGAAGAAAGATTGCAATGAACAGTGGAGAAGGTGTGAAAGATGGAGAGAGGCAACAGAATGGGCGTGATGGAATGGGAGAGCTGTCGTCATCGTCGGAGTCTGACGAGGAGGTGTTGCTGCCCATGGCCTTGTACCAGCACAGGGTGAGAGCACTGGTGCTTGCCCTACTTGTGGAACCCCATTTCTACAGTGATCAGGCAGCTGTGGAGGAGGTGGTAAGTGTGTGTGTGTGTGTGTGTGTGTGTGTGTGTGTGTGTGTGGTGCTCCATCTCAAAGTATTTGAAATATGCTTGAAACTAATTTTTTTGTTTATTAATTTTTACTTTATAATATATTTTTACTCTATACTGTGTGTGTCATTATACTCTATGGGTTAACCCTGGACACTCAGGGAATGGTCCAAAAGATTTATCATAAGTTATAGTTAAATTTTTTTAATAATTATGGGATGACTCCACAGACAGACCATACAAAGGAGTTTTTTTAATGTTGTATTCATCTGAGATGTGTCTGGATGTATTGTTTGTGCAGTACCACAGCAGCCTCGCTTCCCTGAATGGACTAGAGGCTCACCTGAGGACCAGCACACCTGGGGGGCCAGGACCCCTTGGGCCGTACACTTTCGCTCATTACGACTGCATCCAGAACACACTCACCAGTAAGAGACAACACACACACTCACACACATGCTATGGCTCTTTGGGTGGCTGCAACATCCATGCCATCCCTTTTGTTGCTTTCCACTGTCCTTTTTAATTCAAGGTAACAAGGCCAAAGAATATATTTCAACCAAATTTTACTGTGTGTTAACCCCCAAGAGCTAATGCTGTAAAATTGCTTTTGTCATTCACGGAATCGCTGCATAGCTCATTTGCATAAAATGTAGCAGTTTTTAACTTGTTTTAGTCACTATAGTTGTCTAAATTTTGTCTTGCTTTTTGTCGCTTTTGTCCATAGAAAGTGAAATACTTCCAGGGATTTCACAACTTTAGTACCTCTTGGTGTGAACGCACGGTTACTCATAAAAAATCCACACATTTCAAATGCAAAAGCAACATACATAAATGATGAAAAAGAAACACAAATGTAGCCAGACAAGTCAGACTGTAACATTAAAATGTATAGTCTGGCCATGACTGATAGACCGGCCTTAGTCCTCGGGGCAGAAATCAGACTACCTCACCATGCAATAGGATAGCACTACAAAGAAACACAGCCATCTACATTGTTATTTTTTGCACCGTTGAAGCACTGTCGTCATCATGCTAAGCCCACCCAGTGACACCCAAAGACAGAGCGATGTGATTGGTCCGACAAAACCTTGGTATTAGACCTACTGAGGCTCTGTGGGGCGTGGCTAGACGTGCTGGCTGAGCAAAACAATTTGCTACTGCTAGGGTACATTTGGATTCTATCTGTATGGATATTGGGGTTATCATACACACATTTACTCTCAGTCTGCAGGCCTTTCCTTTCTACCTCTTTCTCCTGCACAAACACACACATAAGACACAGAAACACACAAACATATATATATATATATTATCAATTCAACAAAGACACAAAAAAGTTTGCCTTTAATCAGTAAAGCTGCCTAAGCATATCTGTAATATGGTGAAATGTTAATAGCTTTACTTTATTGAAAGGATCCCTTACTCTTCAGACATGTTGATCATATAAATTTACATTTATGCATTTAGCAGACGCTTTTATCCAAAGCGACTTACATTTGTCAACTATCAATTACATCAGTTCCATCAGGGCTACATCAATTACACCACCACTGCCCAGTTTTTATAAGAGTGACATTGGTATCAGCTATATTTAACAGGATTTAAAAAAAAAACTCAAAATGCTTTCTTTTTATTAAAACTTTTAGAGCTGCCATTGCGTTTGTCTCAGTGCCTTCTGGGTAAAAAGTGACATCACCTGGTTGACATGGTGTCTGATGGTCAGATGGTGTCTGTATGCAGCAACAGCTTGATTGCTTAGATTCAACCAGAAGATGTCACTTTTTACAACAATGGCAGTTTATGAGTGAAAGGATTTTGTGATCTTTTAAGAAGAGCACAAACATTTTGAGTATTTTTAAATCATGTTTATGTAGCTGACACCAACGTCAGTCTTATAAGGCCAACTTGTCTTTAACTAGTGATGACAGTGCCTTGTTTTTAACATGGGAGATATGGTGTGTGTGTGTGTTGGGGGTATGAGCGCACACATGCACGTGTACAGTATATACGTGTGTGTGTCAGTGATTGCTTGTTGTTTTCCATTTCAATTGCACTACTGTCCCCTATGTGACTATGTGTTGGCTGGTGCCCTTGTATGTCTGCAGCCAACCTGTCTGGACGGTCAGTTGCACCTCAGGACCGGTCCTTTGTAAGGGCCACAGCCCTTCTCCATTCCCATTTCTCCCAAACACAGACTCTGCAGGAGACCATTGTCAGGTCAGTGTGTGTGTGTGTGTGTGTGTGTGTGTGTGTGTGTATGTGTGTAAGAGAGAGTAAGTGTCTCTGGGGGGAGGTTTGGTGGCGCTGTTGTATTTAAATGATCAGAGCACCCTGACTGCCTTAGTGCTCTAGTATTCTGCTGCAATCTTTCACTCAGCAGAGTCATATTATCTTGTCTGTAAAAATGTAGTAGTAGTTGCTTTATGTTGCTTTGTATGAAAGGGTGAACCAAATTTAACAATATTCTGTATAGAAAGTGCTGTGGTGTACACAAACACAAACGTACACAAACGTTCTGTGGTTAGTGTGCACACATAAAAAAAGTGTGTGTGTGTGCGTTTCAGGAGTGCGGGGGCAGCTGTGTATGGCACACGTAGCACTGCTCAGGAGACCTACTTCCTGCAGCATGCCACTTCAGTGAGGAACTCTGGCATCCCCAACCATCAGGACAGTGCTTTCTCCTTGCCCAGCAAAGCGCGCCACAGACTGCTCAAGCATGGGGTCAACCTACTCTGAGCTTCACAAGGGAGATTTTTAAAAATCACCTTGTGGAGAGGCTAAGGAGCTTTTGAGCTGATTTTGCCACCATTGTGCAGTACAGTTCATTTAGAAAGTGCACATTCCTGCCTCCATGCCATTCTCATACTGATATGTGTGGCATGGTTTTGGTAAGTGTTGACCTCTGGCACAAAGTAGTGTACAGGCTGTAAGAAACCTGTGTTAAACAAGTAAACAGTGCATGTTTTTAATTTTTTTAGAAAATCATAGGACTAAAACTCATGCTGCACTTTTCTCAGTGTAAACAGAGATTTAATATGCACAAATGCACACTCCTTTAAAATTTGTTTAACGTTCTTAAGATGTAAGTAGACATGTTGCAAGCTGTGTTATTCGTATAGTGGGTGCTTAAAGAGCTGAATGTTTCAAATTTTGAGGGTAGAGACTTTCACACACCCTTGCATTACTGTGGATCTAGCCTCTGACATATTTGTTGTCCCCTCCCCCTTGGTAATCAGAGGTAGGCAGTACCCATTCTATTACACAAGATTCCTATCAGGTTCTGTGACCCCTTCATTCTTGACAAGGAGAGGGGAATAGCCAGGCCTGAACAAAATGTACAGCAGAATTATAGAAAGGCCGTGAGGCCAAAGATTTCTTTAAACATTAATTCTAATATATTACAGACTTTTGAAAAATTGTACAATGTGCCTTAAAATGAATAAAGCTGCTTTTTGAAGTTTTGGATTAAGTTTTTGTTTATTGCCAAAAACAAAAGCAATACATGAATAACTGAAATTGCAAAGACTTCTGTTGATTGACTGATAGCATTTGATTAATGGCCCTCCTATAGATGTACCAGCTGGTAGCATGTTGTCAAAATAAAAAAAAAACTTGATTAGTCGTCCTTATTAGGACAATTTAGGGTTTTAATTTATACAGTTTATCGCAATAATATGCCTATGGGGGCAATTTATACAGTAGTATGTTGGCGGCGTCAAGATACGCACCTGTTCTTAGATCACAGACGGTCGACCAGGCAGGCCCACCATATTCTCTTACATATCAGATAATATGTGTCAACACCATTCTTTCCATAAAAACATGTAAAGGTCTATATAGGCTATACTTTTGAAGTTGAGGTTTGAAATCGCTCAGTGGGTCGCCCGCTGATGTTCTGACTATACATCACCCACTGAATGAGAGTCTTGAAGAAAGTTTTACAGTTTCGCGCGGTGGGTGTCATTTCTCTTGCTAATGAGTCGCTTGGTAATGGCCCTGATCCAGCGTAATTAGGGGGTCATTACACTCGCTGCTGAATGAGAATAGGCTTGGATCCAACGTGTTTCTGGGTGCCTCATTATGCTAAGTCACCGTAAGGACAAACGGGGAGTGTGAATAGGTAGGCTACTTAAAAGTTCGAACAAAACAGGGGGAGGAGAATTCGGGGGACCGGGCTCAAATTTCGGTCGACGCAAAACTTAAGACCTTCTTTCAGAGATACGAGAATGAATGTCTAACCGCAGTTACTTAGGCGGACACACTTTACCTGACTTTGTTGAGGGATTCAATTTGGACTGTTGGATGAAACGCACTGAGGAATATCAAATTACAGTTAACCCATAGACTAGACTATCAACTGCCCAAACACAACTGGAACTCTCACAGCAATGGCCGCAGGACGTCTTGCACGGATTGTTTTACTCTGTTTGAGTGTCGCGGTTGTTTTAATGACCGCGCAAAGCCGTGCGCTTTTGGGTAAGCGATCCAAGTATATCAGACAAAATAGGGAATTGCGGGTCGAATCGCACCGGCGATCTCGTCGTGGAATCCTGGAATCTGACGTTGAGCAATGTGCTGTTTTGACTGTACCGTGGAATGAGGCTACTGGGCCAGTCAGCAGCCAGGAGCAGTTGTATCGCATCAGGGTGCATTCCATGTCAGAGGATAGTGCGCTACGGACCATTTTTCCTGAGCAATCGCTATTCCGCTTCATAAGACGGGTATATCGATGCTGTCAAATGGGATACCATTGTGGAAGTGTGAAGGGAATTCAAGGCCGGCTGCATCATGGTAGGAGCCTCTCTTATTTTGGACTTGACAGTCATTTTTGAAACCTTTTCACCGTGCCTTTGTGGATTTAGTTGGAGCTGTAAGCTAACAGAATTAAACCATCCTACAAATGGTTACAGTGACTCTTCGCAGTGACTACCTTACTTCTGTCAGTATTCATTGAAAAAACGTGTCAGTTTCAACTTTTCACCACCGTTATTTCTTTCGTTTATTTTCACAGGTACAGATATAGAGTTCATTCTCAACCAGGATGTTTTGTCAGTGGCTGTCATCCGAGCTGAAATGCACCTTCACCTCTCAAATCCTCAGCATCTTAAAGTGGAGCCACTCATACTTTACCTGGACAAGCGCAAGCTCCCAACCAGGTGAGCTTTCTCATTTCAGATTATGAATGATGCGTGATGGTAGTTTTTGTTGTTATTAACGTTGTTTTCTGTTATTGCCTCACTTATTAACTTGCCCATAATATTGTCCTAAATTCACTCTATATGGTATTGTGCAAAGAATACATCACCACCATGTTAACTTCCTGTATATTTTCAAGTTGTTGTGCACTTCAGCCAACAAAAATAATTTCCTTTATTTACCCTGACCTGTTTTTTCAACTCCTACTTTAGGTACCACTCAAGGCCCAGAGATGGTTCTGAGGAGACAAAGTTAGACCTCCTCTTCTTCTTCCAGACACTGCAGCAGTCGGTGGGTGGAGCACAAGGAAGTCCCAGCTTGATACACATGCGCCGGGTGGGGGGCCTGACAAGGCCGGGGGCCACCATGGAGCCCCAGGCAAGGGTCCAGGACACAGAGGGCACAGCGTGGGGGGGAGGGGAGACTGGCAGCCCCCTGCCTGAGACTTTAGAGCTAAGCTTTACCTTGCATTGCATGAGGAACAGGGAGACTGTGCCATGTGAGGCTAATGGTGTAAGACTGCAGCATACACCCTTTATCACCCTCTCATACAGATAGAGATGAATAAGTTGAATAAGAGGCTATATCATGTGGGCTTACGTGCTACTGACCAGCACGTGTGCATGCTCACAAACATACACACACTGTGCGCCTACATTCAGTGGATGATGAATGGGCACCCAGCCTCTCAAATCCAGTGTGCTTTCCATTCTCCCTGCTAACAAGTGGTGTGAATGGCCTGTGAATATCTCACCATTATCTGGCTTAACACTTCTCTCTAAATGCCGTCTTTTGTTTCCTGGCCCAGCTGGCCAGCTGCATAAAGTTCACTTGGACCTTAAGTGCCCGTTTTAATGGGGGTATTGTGCACTTCTCTGAAAGCTGAATATATTAACTTATATTGTTGTTGTTTTGTAAGAAAAGATGTTTGCACACTAAACACTGTATATAAGAACATAGATTATAAGGACATGTAATTTCTAAAACAGTGGGGTTACATCTTGGGCTGTTTAAGGAATAAAACATGCTGTTATGTAAAGTTGTAAATAAATGTATTACTTTGTGATTTACTTTACTACTCACCTTTTTGTATTAACAATGCATAAATTGAGCATTGTCCTGAATTTAAAATTATATCAGTTACATCAGCTTTGCATGCTTCACTCCATTTAACAAGAGGAAATCGCTCTATTTGGTTTAGGACACCTTTTAACTGAGATGGACATGTTATGTTAAATTTGAAGTAAATTTTTCACAGAAAGAGTAATTGAACTGCAAATCTTATTGACATATCTGGTGTCATACTCTAACTCTGTTATATGGTATAACCTAGTCTTTCTGCCAGTCCATAAATAACAGGATTAGCAATGCTTGAAATGATTGTTTTGGGTGAGGTAAGTGATACTGGATAAAGATGTGTTTATTATTTTTACAATTATTTTTTAGATTTCTTTTCGCACATTTTATTTAAAGCCATTTCAGTGCCCCCCAAGACAGTACATGTACTGACAGCCCACACACCAAAACTGCCTTATCGGATATATTTTGGTAATCAACTCCAGGCCTTGTCACCCTACAGAATTTATCTACCTGATAACTACACCATGATTTCTTATACAGTCTACATGTTTTAGTGGTTTAAAGAAAAGGCAGTATTGTTCATTTAAACTGAGGAAAACAAGCCACCAATTTCCATAGTTACATTTACAAGTACTTTTCATCCACAAAAGCGTTGTTGCAGGTTTCCCATGAGGTCCAGATCTTATGATCACTGGTGTTATTTACAGTCAGGTTTACGTAGCGGTTTCTACAGCTTCTGCTCCGCAAAAAAGAAAATCTGCCTTCCTTGCATGAAGCAGCTCCGCCCAGGTCATCTTCCTGTCTATCCAGAACATCCTCCAGCTTTGCTTTGTCCTGCTTCGATCCATGAGAGCGGCGTAGCTTTCCCAATGGCTGAGACAGATGGAGGTTTGATGACCCATTGCCCATGGTTTGATAGACAATGTATGTCAGGCTACAGTCTAGCCTGTGATTTGCAGAAATAAATAGTCGGTAATCTGTTAAAATATTACTATTATTACTTTTACCATATGAGTGCAAACAACATTATGTGGTGCTTTATGCAAAACAAAAATATTTATATATTTACATAAAAGTAGTATCTTACCCAAGTGTGGTAGGTTATTTGTTCCGTTGGGTGGTGTGTCTCATGGTTTATCATGAAATGAGGTACTTATATCAGCCATTCATGATACTATCGCAGGGAGACCATTCTAAGGTGTGAACTGGTGGGTGTGTTTATGGCATCTGTGACAGGATTAAAATGTTGATCAGAAAGTAATGTTAAATGATCCAGTGCACGAGAACAATACATTTCTTTAATTGATTATATACAGTACATTACAAAATGTGACGTGAGTTTAATATATATTCACCAATGAATGAATCCATTCAGTAAAGTGTAAATCAGCAGCTGAGATTGATGGGTGCCGTGATCATATTAATGGACTTAAGCCCCTTAACATCTAAAATGTAATCAAACACAATAGGTTCTCATCTTCAAAATGTAATCCAAGAGAATAGACCATAGGACATAGTTTCACTAGAACTGAAGAATGAAATCGTCCATGTTTAATATGCAGAAGACTATATCAAAGTATGACTATATATATTAGTAACCACACTTACTGCAGCTTTGCCTTGGTTTCACCATGAAGAATGTTAGATACTGCCGTTTCCCCTTGTTTTAGCATAAACTTTGAAAATAAAGTTGCCAAGTTAAATGATGTCGTACCTTCAAAGTAAATTTGCTCACTTGCTGCACTTACTGCAATACAGTAAAGCGAAAGTGAAGTGCATTTTAGCCTCTCCACAACTTTCATATATTTGGTAGTTAAATACAATTTGATGCCTAAGCTTGGTGGAAGAAAAAAACAGAAATCTGTTTTCTCATTTTGGCCTTTTGACAGCAGATACTGTAATTTAGCTTTGTAAGGCCTACGTAAAAATTTTAAATGGTGAAAAAAAATTAAAGCAGTTATTGCTGTTCTCATCAGGAATACACTCTCATGTCTTTTAATGTCACCAAACCAGGCCACAGAAGACTGTCAAAAGACTTATGGATAGTAGAGGTTGATTAGGGTTTTTGGTGGACATGCCATATTCTTATATGTGTAATACATCCAAAAATTAACTATGCATACTGGTAGAGTGTGAAAAAATAACAACACTGACACTGTCTTTTGACTGAAGTGTATGCATTGCATTGCAGACATTAGTGTGCTAACTGACTAGTGCCGGGTCATCTTGTCTTGTAATACTAGTTTATGTCTTAGGCGGTAACCTCCTAACCCTAACTCTAACCCACGGTCACCCATCACAATAAAACCTATGTTCCCCTCACCTAACCCTAATTTGGAGACTTACGGTGTCTCTCACCTAAGAGAAGAGATTCTCTGTTTTACTGTGACATTTCAGAGTTGATATGAAGGGAATGCAGTGCTTCACAACTCGTAACAGACTGCAATCTCCCTCAATATGGATGAAGAATTACTGAAAGCAGAAGGGGCTGTAATGTCTTGGTCATGACTTGCTGTCTCTTGGCAGCCTTTGATGGGGATGTAGCTCAGTGGTAGAGCACATGCTTAGCGTGTCCTGATTTCAATCCCTGGCATCTCCAGCTACACACCTCTAAAAGACATTTCGGCACTGCCTACATGTGGAGTGCGAGTTTGTTAGGTTTACATAGAAAGAAAAGCCCAAAAGGCGCCTTGTGCTCTCCTCAGGCACAAATGTTTGCCTTTCTTGACTGTTTTAACATGTATGACCAAAGCCATGAAGCCACTAGGTACAAAATTTCTCCCTTCAGCAGAAAGTGATGTAGCTCAGTGGTCGAGCAAATGCCTTCCATGTATAAAGCCCTCGGTTCAAGCCCTAGCATCTCCAATTAGCTGTAGGGGAAATGTAGTTAGGTAGTTTGCATGTGTCAATGCTGACCTCAGAAGGACAGTGTTAAAAGCACTGGCCATTTTCATGTTGTTGCCATGTTTAATCAGGTTTTGAGGGGCAGAAGGAAAGCACCTGAACAGGGACTTGAACCCTGGACCACCAGATGCTCTACCAACCAAGCTAGCCAGGCTTCGCGTAAAGTTGGGGGATGGGGAATTAGCTCAAATTAGCTCGCTTACCATGCAACAGGATGAATTTCCACATTCTCCAGTGGACTGCCCGAGGCCTCCCTTTCAAAAACATGCAAGACCGTGAGAACAAGAGTCTCAAGCTCTACTAACTGAGCTAGAGAGGCTGTGAAGGAATACAAACGAATGTGCTGAACTTGTCTGAGGTCATGCCTGCCATATATGGTATGGAGACTCTGTGACCACCACAGCCAAAGTTATGAAGCAAAATAATAGCACTTGCCCTCATCCATATTGCTGTATCTCAGCAACGCTTGCATGGACAGACTTGTGGCTGGTGGCGTTGGAAAGCCCACCAATGAATTGGATGGTGGACTCTGTGACCAACACAGCCAAAGTTATTTGCCAAAAATCAAGTGCACCCCCAGGCACTTCTGGCTAAAACCCCCTATCCTAACCATAACCCTTAGGAGTTCCCTCTGAGATCACTCTGAGAATTATACATCTAGAACAATGGACCATGGCGAGAGGGCCACTTTACACAGTGCTGTTCTTCACAGAGGTACAGCATCTACGCAGCTCGTCACTGCTGTGCAAATGCAGAGGTTGACTGGTGGTCGCTTTGCAGCCTTCACAGCATTTCACAGAACAAAGGGCTCGTCCGGGATTTGAACCAGGCACCCTAGACCAATGAGCCACTTCTTTCTCTTTTCCTACAGGAGGACAAACATTGAAGCAATCCTGACAAGAATCAAGTGTTTGACGGAGAAGCTGAAAAAGCATTCAGAAAGGAAGCAGAATAGTCCTTGTCAAATAGGCATTTGAATGCGGGCCTGCTTCTGTGCTACAGTCGATGTTTTCCTTCAGCGTGTAACAGCAGAGGTTTTTCGTCTACGATAGCATAGGTTAGTGCAGCAAAGTCTTGTGTTACATGAGGAAACATGGGATCATTCGGGAGTTTACACAGGAACAGAGGTTACTCATCTACATTAGCATTTGTGGCAGAGCAAGGAATTGTGTACTTAGTAGTAGACACGACTACACCATCTATGGGGGGTTATCCATAGGATGGGAGAATTAAACCCTTTAAGGTAATACTAAATCAGGCAACACAGGCTCGCAACACTCCACAGGACAAAGATGTGAGTTTAATAAATAGAATTTATTCTCTGCTTACATATTAAAATGTATGTTTGCCAACCCAGGAATGGTACACAAATCCAGCTCACACACTTCACACCCACACTTACACACACGCTAGTCAGAGCAACCAGGAACACTGCACACCAATTACACTGTAAATAAACAATTACTCCTGATGGTGTGTGTCAAAGGTTTAATCTATCTGACGAACATTCTGTTATAAAACATGACTATTCTCTGTTTATTACTGAAGTGTTTGTTTCCCTGGGGGGCAGTAATGGGAGGTGTTCGATTAAAATTCTAAGGGATACTGTCACCATTCTCCATTCTACTAGTGTGGGGAGGAATGTGTTGGTGCGTGCAAAAAAGGTTTACAAAACTTATCGGTTCCCTTGCACAAAATGTTTCTTCAGTCTGATTTAGTTGCACTGTTGGTGTTCGTCCCTCTTTGCCAGTGCATGGCGTAGATATGATCCTTGGTAATAATCTAGCTGGCTCTTTTGTGTGGAGAGAAGTGTCACCCCCACCTGTTGTGTGTTCTTCTCCATCACTTGATTTTGATTGTCTAAACAATTTCCCGACGAGTTTGAGTCGTGCACGGTAACTCACGCCATGTCCAAGATTAAGTTTGAGATTTTTTCTGATAAAGTTCACTCTAAAATGTCCATTCCCGGTTGGTCCCAGCCCAAAAGGGTGATCCAGAGTAAAAAGGGTTGTTTGAAACAGTTTTGACTTCTGACGAAATAGCTTGTGCAATGAATGGGTATTTTGTTCAGGATAACGTGTTGCTGCGCAAATGGTCTCTGCAGGGTGAGTCACTTGTTCAAGTTGTAGTTCCAGTTTAGTTTTGGGAGGCGGTGCTAAAAATGGTCCATGCCGATTTATCTGGCTATCTCTGCATTCAGAGAACATATGATCGAGTTTTGCAGCATTTCTACTGGCCCAAACGAAACAAAAGAGATAGCTCATGCTAAAACTTGCCATACGTGCCAGATGACAGGGAAACACAATCAAGTTTTAAAACTGGTGCCCCTGTACCTGATTCCAGTCGCTGCTCAGCCTTTTCAGCATCTGATTATAGATTGTGTTGGTCCGTTACCACCGTCGAAAGCAGGGAATGAATATCTTCTAATGGTGATGTGTCAGGTTACCAGATATCCAACTGCCTTCTCATTGTGTCGCATTTCCACAAAAACTGTGGTTAAAGCCCTGTCACAATTTAGCTCCATTTTTGGTATTCCTAAAATCATCCAGAGTGATCGTGGAAATAAAGTCTCTAGCTGAGTATGTGCACGGTTTTTGCAGGCGGCTGTTTTTGACCGGTGAGTGTGTTCTGGGAAAACTTGAAGAGGCGCAGGCAAAAAGTATCTTTTCGATCGGGGGTCTGAGGTCTGTGAATTTAAGCCTGGGGATCACATCCTGGCCTTGTTGCAGTCATCTGGTTCCCCTTTTTGTGCAAAGTTCATAGGGCCCTATTCTGTTTTACGGAAAATGTCTGAGCAAAACTATTCAATTTCCACTCCTGATCGTAGAAAGTCCTCACAAATATTTCATGTTAATCTACTGAAGCCTTATTTTCAGCATGATTTCAAAGTTCCATCTGTAGTAGCCACTGAGGTTTTGACTCTGTCAAGATGTCTGCGTGAATTTCCCCTCCTTCGGTGGCAGCGGAGAGTGAGGATTTTCCCGATACTGCAGGCATTAAACCAAGGTTTAAAAATTCTGAGACTTTGAAAAATCTATAACCGTTGTTGGGGCATTTGTTACAAATGATAGCGGATTTCCTCAGGCTGTTTGGTGACACTCCATCTCGCACACACTTGCTTACATACTGATACTCATGACTGGCGAAGATGCATATTATTTGCGTTTTTAAATTAATAAATACTTTAAGACTTCATTTCGGTCTGTCCTGCTTTTGGATATGACTTTGAGCCAGGCCATAACAACACATAACCTATCCTCTAAGGAGGAGGAGGATGGAAAAATGGCACAAGGCAGAGTCTTAACATGACTGGTAGGGACACCAAAGGGGGAGCACCTCTAAAGGTACACACCACACAGAAACGAAAACCACAGCAGATCAAAATAGGGACACCCAACATGTGACAACCCAGCAAATAAACTCCACCACCTGGGAAGGTCGTCCTGCCACTCATTTTCAGCCCAATGCACCTGGATAAAGAAAATGAGAGAGAGCAAAACAGACGCTGAGGTTAGTAGGTTTTCCTGCAAGGAAAGCCTGAGATTGCCAATATTCCTTTCTGCATAGCTGCCACTTATCTTTCAGGTAGAAGGAATGGAGGCTGGAATGGCTAGGTCCTCTGAGTACAGCAGAAGTGCTACAAATGCAAATTAAGAAATCCAAACAATTCAGACGCAAAATGATACACACAAGAACGCGTCAAGTGCAAAATGATACACATAATGAAAAATAAAAAAAACAAACAATTGAATCAGCAGTGCATGGCACATGCAAAACACATGCAGGCTGAGCAGAGAAAACAGTGACACACCAGATGGACCAACAACAAGCCATGGTGAGAGGGCCACTTTACACAGTGCTATTCTTCACAGCGCAGGCTTTGCATGGTCTGCGAGAGGTCCAGCATCTGCACAGCTTTTTTTTCCCTTAGTAGTGGCTGAGAAGAAGTCAAAGTCAAAGTCACTTTTATTGTCAATTTTTTTCACATGTACTTGACATACGAAATAATTGAAATTACGTTTCCCACTATCCCATGCGTGTACATGGACAACAGTAAAGTGCAGATACACAACAAGACAATTCTAATCCTAAGGTTGTATAAATAAATAAAGTGCAAGCAGCTTGAGGCAACTTTTGCCTACTGTTACTACCAAACATAACAGGTATGACAAAACAATACATAGAGTACCCTAAGTAAACTACTAATGTAGCAGGGCATGACAAGACAGACATGAGGTGAAGTTCAATGAGTGTTCCAGCTTTGTGCATTTAGAGGTGGTTGTTGTGATTGTGTCTTTTAGTGCAAAAGTGCAATGTGGAAATGTCAATAGGCAGTACTTGCCGCAGTAGCGGTAATGATAGAAAGGAAGGTGGGGAAAAGTTGCGCTGCAACAGGAGCTAACAGAAAAGCTCTCTTTTACACAATGTACAAAGGAGGCCGCACAGAGCTGCACACTCTACACTAAACTTTTCATAGGAAAAGGGCTTCACCATAATTAGCGGTAAGTTCCCTCTAAAGCCCTGAGAATCATGCACCTCAAACAACAAAGTTTCACAGTGCTGTTCTTTACAGTGCAGACTTTGCATGGTCTGCGAGAGGTGCAGCATCTGTGCAGCTCGTCAATGCAGAAGTGGGCTGGCATGTCAAGTAGAGCGCAGAAGAAAGGGCTCGTCCGGGATTTGAACACGCGACCTCTCGCACCCAAAGCGAGAATCATACCCCTAGACCAACGAGCCACGCGCCACTGCTGTTTGGGTGGAGATTTTCCATGATTAGCGCTAAGTCCTTAGGAGTTGGCTCTTAAGCCCTTCCATGCTTCAGCGTGTAACAGTGGAGGTTTCTCGTCTACGATGGCATAGGTTAGTGCAGCAAAGTCTTGAGTTGCGTGAGGAAACATAGGCTCACTTGGGAGTTTACACAGGACCCACCGCACCCAAAACAAATGCCACACCAATGAGCCTCTTTGTGCCGCTTTGCACAATTTCCCAGAAAAAAGGGCTCGTCCAGGATTTGAACCTCTCGCACCCTAAGCGACCATACCGCTAGATCAACTAGCCACATGTTACTGCTATGTGGGTGGACCTCTTACATAATTAGCGGTAAGTCCCTTAGGAGTTCCCTCTAAAGCC